>CM030832.1:4090100-4562600 GCA_018105865.1 Metaphire vulgaris
GTTCCATTCTGTTCTTCATATGCCTAAAACAATGCGGCGCAAACGATCTCACAATTTCTGCACAAATGGCTCACATTTTTCCATACATCCCACTGAAACCGACCTTATCCAGCACCTATATATATATATACATCAATATATATCCAAATGTGTGTAATGCATGTGACGTCATCGATAAGCGAGGCAACAATCGATACCTTGTGAGATTCCATCGCAGATATGCTTTCGTGCCAAACTGGACAAGCCCGATTCTCGTGGCATCTTCGCCGATGTCCAGTGTCTCCACAAATCTCACGATGAAGTCAATCACGGAATTCCAATGACCGCACGTCGTGTCGCTTCCCTTTGTGAAATTTGCATCAGTGTCGCATATGCTTGCGGAAGAATCGACGACGAAACAAAGGTCCATGATCCTGTGGCAAACTGAAACGCACAGACACAGCGACGTCATGCACTAACTGCGCCAGTTCGTTCTGCCTCTAGCTCATCGTACGCGCAGACAGACCACATGTTTCTATTGTTCAACACAACTGACTACGTGATCCTCGATATCCGACGGCAGACCTGTATTTGTTGCATTTACCCTGTTTAGTCACTCCGGCTGATATCGTCGACTGCAGGCAGAATTATTAACGAATTTGAACCTATACCCTCAACCATAGCCCTGTTTTTAATCTGCACTGATTCAAACGAAATTTTACACACACGTAAAGAGGCATCAATGTGTAACTTAACGAAAAGATACAATTAGAATCCATGCACTCGTTTCAGAGGATTTTAACTTTTAACAATTCCCTGTCACTGCTTATATATTAGTGGATATACTGTAGTCGCGATAGTCTGTATCTCACAGTCTGTGATCATTTTCGCAAGCCTTCGCAATCTACAAACAAATAAACATTTATCGGAGTTACCCACCGGTACCGGTAGTCGTCGCTGAAGTTGTCGATTCTGTGTCCACATTAGATTCAGACACAGTCGCCGGAGGAATGTTTTCTGCTGATGACCACTCGATGCCGTCCTGCGTAGGCTTGGTTCCGGACGGCGTTTCGACCGAAGTGTCGTCACACAACTGCGTCTGGACAGCCGCGAGCATTTCGCTCAAAACTTTGAAATCGACGGCCGTGAAATACGTCCTGTTGATCTAAATATGACAAAAAGGCGGCAAGTATTTTGGAAAAGTGTCGAGAAAGGGTTACATTTCTCCTCATGATACTACAGTGTATCAAACAAAACTGAGTGAGAGGCCTGATGAACACAACTCGCCTGTTTTGGATCGGACGCCAGCTGTTTCAGCGATGACTCGTCTATTGCGTTGGTGATGCCGAGCGCGAATGTCATCGTACCGCTATCGTGAACGTAGTCGATTGCTGGCCCAACTGCCGAAGCGTTCGTCGCTCTGCCGTCTGTGAGTATCAAGCAAACGTTGGGCACATCCGCTCTATCGCCAAACGAAGTATTGAACACCCGATTTTGCATGACCGTCAGTGCACCGGACGTGTTGGTCTCGCCAGCAATGTATGCAAGTTGGCGGATCGCCTCCACCAGTTCCATTCTGTTCTTCATATGCCTAAAACAATGCGGCGCAAACGATCTCACAATTTCTGCACAAATGGCTCACATTTTTTCCATACATCCCACTGAAACCGACCTTATCCAGCACCTATATATATATATACATCAATATATATCCAAATGTGTGTAATGCATGTGACGTTATCGATAAGCGTGGCAACAATCGATACCTTGTGAGATTCCATCGCAGATATGCTTTCGTTCCAAACTGGACAAGCCCGATTCTCGTGGCATCTTCGCCGATGTCAAGTGTCTCCACAAATCTCACGATGAAGTCAATCACGGAATTCCAATTACCGCATGTCGTGTCGCTTCCCTTTGTGAAATTCGCATCAGCGTCGCATATGCTTGCGGAAGAATCGACGACGAAACAAAGGTCCATGATCCTGTGGCAAACTGAAACGCACAGACACAGCGACGTCATGCACTAACTGCGCCAGTTCGTTCTGCCTCTAGCTCATCGTACGCGCAGACAGACCACATGTTTCTATTGTTCAACACAACTGACTACGTGATCCTCGATATCCGACGGCAGACCTGTTTTTGTTGCATTTACCCTGTTTAGTCACTCCGGCTGATATCGTCGACTGCAGGCAGAATTATTAACGAATTTGAACCTATACCCTCAACCATAGCCCTGTTTTTAATCTGCACTGATTCAAACGAAATTTTACACACACGTAAAGAGGCATCAATGTGTAACTTAACGAAAAGATACAATTAGAATCCATGCACTCGTTTCAGAGGATTTTAACTTTTAACAATTCCCTGTCACTGCTTATATATTAGTGGATATACTGTAGTCGCGATAGTCTGTATCTCACAGTCTGTGATCATTTTCGCAAACCTTCCTACTCTACAAACAAATAAACATTTATCGGAGTTACCCACCGGTACCGGTAGTCGTCGCTGAAGTTGTCGATTCTGTGTCCACATTAGATTCAGACACAGTCGCCGGAGGAATGTTTTCTGCTGATGACCACTCGATGCCGTCCTGCGTAGGCTTGGTTCCGGACGGCGTTTCGACCGAAGTGTCGTCACACAACTGCGTCTGGACAGCCGCGAGCATTTCGCTCAAAACTTTGAAATCGACGGCCGTGAAATACGTCCTGTTGATCTAAATATGACAAAAAAGGCGGCAAGTATTTTGGAAAAGTGTCGAGAAAGGGTTACATTTCTCCTCATGATACTACAGTGTATCAAACAAAACTGAGTGAGAGGCCTGATGAACACAACTCGCCTGTTTTGGATCGGACGCCAGCTGTTTCAGCGATGACTCGTCTATTGCGTTGGTGATGCCGAGCGCGAATGTCATCGTACCGCTATCGTGAACGTAGTCGATTGCTGGCCCAACTGCCGAAGCGTTCGTCGCTCTGCCGTCTGTGAGTATCAAGCAAACGTTGGGCACATCCGCTCTATCGCCAAACGAAGTATTGAACACCCGATTTTGCATGACCGTCAGTGCACCGGACGTGTTGGTCTCGCCAGCAATGTATGCAAGTTGGCGGATCGCCTCCACCAGTTCCATTCTGTTCTTCATATGCCTAAAACAATGCGGCGCAAACGATCTCACAATTTCTGCACAAATGGCTCACATTTTTCCATACATCCCACTGAAACTGACCTTATCCAGCACCTATATATATATATATATATACATCAATATATATCCAAATGTGTGTAATGCATGTGACGTCATCGATAAGCGAGGCAACAATCGATACCTTGTGAGATTCCATCGCAGATATGCTTTCGTGCCAAACTGGACAAGCCCGATTCTCGTGGCATCTTCGCCGATGTCCAGTGTCTCCACAAATCTCACGATGAAGTCAATCACGGAATTCCAATGACCGCACGTCGTGTCGCTTCCCTTTGTGAAATTTGCATCAGTGTCGCATATGCTTGCGGAAGAATCGACGACGAAACAAAGGTCCATGATCCTGTGGCAAACTGAAACGCACAGACACAGCGACGTCATGCACTAACTGCGCCAGTTCGTTCTGCCTCTAGCTCATCGTACGCGCAGACAGACCACATGTTTCTATTGTTCAACACAACTGACTACGTGATCCTCGATATCCGACGGCAGACCTGTATTTGTTGCATTTACCCTGTTTAGTCACTCCGGCTGATATCGTCGACTGCAGGCAGAATTATTAACGAATTTGAACCTATACCCTCAACCATAGCCCTGTTTTTAATCTGCACTGATTCAAACGAAATTTTACACACACGTAAAGAGGCATCAATGTGTAACTTAACGAAAAGATACAATTAGAATCCATGCACTCGTTTCAGAGGATTTTAACTTTTAACAATTCCCTGTCACTGCTTATATATTAGTGGATATACTGTAGTCGCGATAGTCTGTATCTCACAGTCTGTGATCATTTTCGCAAACCTTCCTACTCTACAAACAAATAAACATTTATCGGAGTTACCCACCGATACCGGTAGTAGTCGCTGAAGTTGTCGATTCTGTGTCCACATTAGATTCAGACACAGTCGCCGGAGGAATGTTTTCTGCTGATGACCACTCGATGCCGTCCTGCGTAGGCTTGGTTCCGGACGGCGTTTCGACCGAAGTGTCGTCACACACCTGCGTCTGGACAGCCGCGAGCATTTCGCTCAAAACTTTGAAATCGACGGCCGTGAAATACGTCCTGTTGATCTAAATATGACAAAAAAGGCGGCAAGTATTTTGGAAAAGTGTCGAGAAAGGGTTACATTTCTCCTCATGATACTACAGTGTATCAAACAAAACTGAGTGAGAGGCCTGATGAACACAACTCGCCTGTTTTGGATCGGACGCCAGCTGTTTCAGCGATGACTCGTCTATTGCGTTGGTGATGCCGAGCGCGAATGTCATCGTACCGCTATCGTGAACGTAGTCGATTGCTGGCCCAACTGCCGAAGCGTTCGTCGCTCTGCCGTCTGTGAGTATCAAGCAAACGTTGGGCACATCCGCTCTATCGCCAAACGAAGTATTGAACACCCGATTTTGCATGACCGTCAGTGCACCGGACGTGTTGGTCTCGCCAGCAATGTATGCAAGTTGGCGGATCGCCTCCACCAGTTCCATTCTGTTCTTCATATGCCTAAAACAATGCGGCGCAAACGATCTCACAATTTCTGCACAAATGGCTCACATTTTTCCATACATCCCACTGAAACCGACCTTATCCAGCACCTATATATATATATACATCAATATATATCCAAATGTGTGTAATGCATGTGACGTCATCGATAAGCGAGGCAACAATCGATACCTTGTGAGATTCCATCGCAGATATGCTTTCGTGCCAAACTGGACAAGCCCGATTCTCGTGGCATCTTCGCCGATGTCCAGTGTCTCCACAAATCTCACGATGAAGTCAATCACGGAATTCCAATGACCGCACGTCGTGTCGCTTCCCTTTGTGAAATTTGCATCAGTGTCGCATATGCTTGCGGAAGAATCGACGACGAAACAAAGGTCCATGATCCTGTGGCAAACTGAAACGCACAGACACAGCGACGTCATGCACTAACTGCGCCAGTTCGTTCTGCCTCTAGCTCATCGTACGCGCAGACAGACCACATGTTTCTATTGTTCAACGCAACTGACTACGTGATCCTCGATATCCGACGGCAGACCTGTTTTTGTTGCATTTACCCTGTTTAGTCACTCCGGCTGATATCGTCGACTGCAGGCAGAATTATTAACGAATTTGAACCTATACCCTCAACCATAGCCCTGTTTTTAATCTGCACTGATTCAAACGAAATTTTACACACACGTAAAGAGGCATCAATGTGTAACTTAACGAAAAGATACAATTAGAATCCATGCACTCGTTTCAGAGGATTTTAACTTTTAACAATTCCCTGTCACTGCTTATATATTAGTGGATATACTGTAGTCGCGATAGTCTGTATCTCACAGTCTGTGATCATTTTCGCAAACCTTCCTACTCTACAAACAAATAAACATTTATCGGAGTTACCCACCGATACCGGTAGTAGTCGCTGAAGTTGTCGATTCTGTGTCCACATTAGATTCAGACACAGTCGCCGGAGGAATGTTTTCTGCTGATGACCACTCGATGCCGTCCTGCGTAGGCTTGGTTCCGGACGGCGTTTCGACCGAAGTGTCGTCACACAACTGCGTCTGGACAGCCGCGAGCATTTCGCTCAAAACTTTGAAATCGACGGCCGTGAAATACGTCCTGTTGATCTAAATATGACAAAAAAGGCGGCAAGTATTTTGGAAAAGTGTCGAGAAAGGGTTACATTTCTCCTCATGATACTACAGTGTATCAAACAAAACTGAGTGAGAGGCCTGATGAACACAACTCGCCTGTTTTGGATCGGACGCCAGCTGTTTCAGCGATGACTCGTCTATTGCGTTGGTGATGCCGAGCGCGAATGTCATCGTACCGCTATCGTGAACGTAGTCGATTGCTGGCCCAACTGCCGAAGCGTTCGTCGCTCTGCCGTCTGTGAGTATCAAGCAAACGTTGGGCACATCCGCTCTATCGCCAAACGAAGTATTGAACACCCGATTTTGCATGACCGTCAGTGCACCGGACGTGTTGGTCTCGCCAGCAATGTATGCAAGTTGGCGGATCGCCTCCACCAGTTCCATTCTGTTCTTCATATGCCTAAAACAATGCGGCGCAAACGATCTCACAATTTCTGCACAAATGGCTCACATTTTTCCATACATCCCACTGAAACCGACCTTATCCAGCACCTATATATATATATACATCAATATATATCCAAATGTGTGTAATGCATGTGACGTCATCGATAAGCGAGGCAACAATCGATACCTTGTGAGATTCCATCGCAGATATGCTTTCGTGCCAAACTGGACAAGCCCGATTCTCGTGGCATCTTCGCCGATGTCCAGTGTCTCCACAAATCTCACGATGAAGTCAATCACGGAATTCCAATGACCGCACGTCGTGTCGCTTCCCTTTGTGAAATTTGCATCAGTGTCGCATATGCTTGCGGAAGAATCGACGACGAAACAAAGGTCCATGATCCTGTGGCAAACTGAAACGCACAGACACAGCGACGTCATGCACTAACTGCGCCAGTTCGTTCTGCCTCTAGCTCATCGTACGCGCAGACAGACCACATGTTTCTATTGT
This sequence comes from Metaphire vulgaris, assembly GCA_018105865.1. Lineage (NCBI taxonomy): Eukaryota > Metazoa > Annelida > Clitellata > Crassiclitellata > Megascolecidae > Metaphire > Metaphire vulgaris. The sequence goes on from CM030832.1 coordinate 4,096,820, forward strand.
TCAACACAACTGACTACGTGATCCTCGATATCCGACGGCAGACCTGTATTTGTTGCATTTACCCTGTTTAGTCACTCCGGCTGATATCGTCGACTGCAGGCAGAATTATTAACGAATTTGAACCTATACCCTCAACCATAGCCCTGTTTTTAATCTGCACTGATTCAAACGAAATTTTACACACACGTAAAGAGGCATCAATGTGTAACTTAACGAAAAGATACAATTAGAATCCATGCACTCGTTTCAGAGGATTTTAACTTTTAACAATTCCCTGTCACTGCTTATATATTAGTGGATATACTGTAGTCGCGATAGTCTGTATCTCACAGTCTGTGATCATTTTCGCAAACCTTCCTACTCTACAAACAAATAAACATTTATCGGAGTTACCCACCGATACCGGTAGTAGTCGCTGAAGTTGTCGATTCTGTGTCCACATTAGATTCAGACACAGTCGCCGGAGGAATGTTTTCTGCTGATGACCACTCGATGCCGTCCTGCGTAGGCTTGGTTCCGGACGGCGTTTCGACCGAAGTGTCGTCACACAACTGCGTCTGGACAGCCGCGAGCATTTCGCTCAAAACTTTGAAATCGACGGCCGTGAAATACGTCCTGTTGATCTAAATATGACAAAAAAGGCGGCAAGTATTTTGGAAAAGTGTCGAGAAAGGGTTACATTTCTCCTCATGATACTACAGTGTATCAAACAAAACTGAGTGAGAGGCCTGATGAACACAACTCGCCTGTTTTGGATCGGACGCCAGCTGTTTCAGCGATGACTCGTCTATTGCGTTGGTGATGCCGAGCGCGAATGTCATCGTACCGCTATCGTGAACGTAGTCGATTGCTGGCCCAACTGCCGAAGCGTTCGTCGCTCTGCCGTCTGTGAGTATCAAGCAAACGTTGGGCACATCCGCTCTATCGCCAAACGAAGTATTGAACACCCGATTTTGCATGACCGTCAGTGCACCGGACGTGTTGGTCTCGCCAGCAATGTATGCAAGTTGGCGGATCGCCTCCACCAGTTCCATTCTGTTCTTCATATGCCTAAAACAATGCGGCGCAAACGATCTCACAATTTCTGCACAAATGGCTCACATTTTTCCATACATCCCACTGAAACCGACCTTATCCAGCACCTATATATATAGATACATCAATATATATCCAAATGTGTAAATGTAATGCATGTGACGTCATCGATAAGCGAGGCAACAATCGATACCTTGTGAGATTCCATCGCAGATATGCTTTCGTGCCAAACTGGACAAGCCCGATTCTCGTGGCATCTTCGCCGATGTCCAGTGTCTCCACAAATCTCACGATGAAGTCAATCACGGAATTCCAATGACCGCACGTCGTGTCGCTTCCCTTTGTGAAATTTGCATCAGTGTCGCATATGCTTGCGGAAGAATCGACGACGAAACAAAGGTCCATGATCCTGTGGCAAACTGAAACGCACAGACACAGCGACGTCATGCACTAACTGCGCCAGTTCGTTCTGCCTCTAGCTCATCGTACGCGCAGACAGACCACATGTTTCTATTGTTCAACGCAACTGACTACGTGATCCTCGATATCCGACGGCAGACCTGTTTTTGTTGCATTTACCCTGTTTAGTCACTCCGGCTGATATCGTCGACTGCAGGCAGAATTATTAACGAATTTGAACCTATACCCTCAACCATAGCCCTGTTTTTAATCTGCACTGATTCAAACGAAATTTTACACACACGTAAAGAGGCATCAATGTGTAACTTAACGAAAAGATACAATTAGAATCCATGCACTCGTTTCAGAGGATTTTAACTTTTAACAATTCCCTGTCACTGCTTATATATTAGTGGATATACTGTAGTCGCGATAGTCTGTATCTCACAGTCTGTGATCATTTTCGCAAACCTTCCTACTCTACAAACAAATAAACATTTATCGGAGTTACCCACCGATACCGGTAGTAGTCGCTGAAGTTGTCGATTCTGTGTCCACATTAGATTCAGACACAGTCGCCGGAGGAATGTTTTCTGCTGATGACCACTCGATGCCGTCCTGCGTAGGCTTGGTTCCGGACGGCGTTTCGACCGAAGTGTCGTCACACAACTGCGTCTGGACAGCCGCGAGCATTTCGCTCAAAACTTTGAAATCGACGGCCGTGAAATACGTCCTGTTGATCTAAATATGACAAAAAAGGCGGCAAGTATTTTGGAAAAGTGTCGAGAAAGGGTTACATTTCTCCTCATGATACTACAGTGTATCAAACAAAACTGAGTGAGAGGCCTGATGAACACAACTCGCCTGTTTTGGATCGGACGCCAGCTGTTTCAGCGATGACTCGTCTATTGCGTTGGTGATGCCGAGCGCGAATGTCATCGTACCGCTATCGTGAACGTAGTCGATTGCTGGCCCAACTGCCGAAGCGTTCGTCGCTCTGCCGTCTGTGAGTATCAAGCAAACGTTGGGCACATCCGCTCTATCGCCAAACGAAGTATTGAACACCCGATTTTGCATGACCGTCAGTGCACCGGACGTGTTGGTCTCGCCAGCAATGTATGCAAGTTGGCGGATCGCCTCCACCAGTTCCATTCTGTTCTTCATATGCCTAAAACAATGCGGCGCAAACGATCTCACAATTTCTGCACAAATGGCTCACATTTTTCCATACATCCCACTGAAACCGACCTTATCCAGCACCTATATATATATATATATATATATATATATATATATATATACATCAATATATATCCAAATGTGTGTAATGCATGTGACGTCATCGATAAGCGAGGCAACAATCGATACCTTGTGAGATTCCATCGCAGATATGCTTTCGTTCCAAACTGGACAAGCCCGATTCTCGTGGCATCTTCGCCGATGTCCAGTGTCTCCACAAATCTCACGATGAAGTCAATCACGGAATTCCAATGACCGCACGTCGTGTCGCTTCCCTTTGTGAAATTTGCATCAGTGTCGCATATGCTTGCGGAAGAATCGACGACGAAACAAAGGTCCATGATCCTGTGGCAAACTGAAACGCACAGACACAGCGACGTCATGCACTAACTGCGCCAGTTCGTTCTGCCTCTAGCTCATCGTACGCGCAGACAGACCACATGTTTCTATTGTTCAACACAACTGACTACGTGATCCTCGATATCCGACGGCAGACCTGTTTTTGTTGCATTTACCTGTTTAGTCACTCCGGCTGATATCGTCGACTGCAGGCAGAATTATTAACGAATTTGAACCTATACCCTCAACCATAGCCCTGTTTTTAATCTGCACTGATTCAAACGAAATTTTACACACACGTAAAGAGGCATCAATGTGTAACTTAACGAAAAGATACAATTAGAATCATCCATTCACTCGTTTCAGAGGATTTTAACTTTTAACAATTCGCTGTCACTGCTTATACAGTATATTAGTGGATATACTGTAGTCGCGATCGTCTGTATATCACAGTCTGTGATCATTTTCGCAAACCTTCCTACTCTACAAACAAATAAACATTTATCGGAGTTACCCACCGGTACCGGTAGTCGTCGCTGAAGTTGTCGATTCTGTGTCCACATTAGATTCAGACACAGTCGCCGGAGGAATGTTTTCTGCTGATGACCACTCGATGCCGTCCTGCGTAGGCTTGGTTCCGGACGGCGTTTCGACCGAAGTGTCGTCACACACCTGCGTCTGGACAGCCGCGAGCATTTCGCTCAAAACTTTGAAATCGACGGCCGTGAAATACGTCCTGTTGATCTAAATATGACAAAAAAGGCGGCAAGTATTTTGGAAAAGTGTCGAGAAAGGGTTACATTTCTCCTCATGATACTACAGTGTATCAAACAAAACTGAGTGAGAGGCCTGATGAACACAACTCGCCTGTTTTGGATCGGACGCCAGCTGTTTCAGCGATGACTCGTCTATTGCGTTGGTGATGCCGAGCGCGAATGTCATCGTACCGCTATCGTGAACGTAGTCGATTGCTGGCCCAACTGCCGAAGCGTTCGTCGCTCTGCCGTCTGTGAGTATCAAGCAAACGTTGGGCACATCCGCTCTATCGCCAAACGAAGTATTGAACACCCGATTTTGCATGACCGTCAGTGCACCGGACGTGTTGGTCTCGCCAGCAATGTATGCAAGTTGGCGGATCGCCTCCACCAGTTCCATTCTGTTCTTCATATGCCTAAAACAATGCGGCGCAAACGATCTCACAATTTCTGCACAAATGGCTCACATTTTTCCATACATCCCACTGAAACTGACCTTATCCAGCACCTATATATATATGTATATAGATACATCAATATATATCCAAATGTGTGTAATGCATGTGACGTCATCGATAAGCGAGGCAACAATCGATACCTTGTGAGATTCCATCGCAGATATGCTTTCGTGCCAAACTGGACAAGCCCGATTCTCGTGGCATCTTCGCCGATGTCCAGTGTCTCCACAAATCTCACGATGAAGTCAACCACGGAATTCCAATGACCGCAAGTCGCGTCGCTTCCCTTTGTGAAATTCGCATCAGCGTCGCATATGCTTGCGGAAGAATCGACGACGAAACATAGGTCCATGATCCTGTGGCAAACTGAAACGCAAAGACACGCAGCGACGACATGCACTAACTGCGCCAGTTCGTTCTGCCTCTATAGAGCTCATCGTACGTGCAGACAGACCACATATTTCTATTGTTCCACACAACTGACTACGTGATCCTCGATATCCGACGGCAGACATTTACCCTGTTTAGTCACTCCGGCTGATATCGTCGACTGCAGGCAGAATTTTTTACGAATTTGAACCTATACCCTCAACCATAGCCCTGTTTTTAATCTGCACTGATTCAAACGAAATTTTACACACACGTAAAGAGGCATCAATGTGTAACTTAACGAAAAGATACAATTAGAATCCATGCACTCGTTTCAGAGGATTTTAACTTTTAACAATTCCCTGTCACTGCTTATATATTAGTGGATATACTGTAGTCGCGATAGTCTGCATCTCACAGTCTGTGATCATTTTCGCAAACCTTCCTACTCTACAAACAAATAAACATTTATCGGAGTTACCCACCGATACCGGTAGTAGTCGCTGAAGTTGTCGATTCTGTGTCCATACATTAGATTCAGACACAGTCGCCGGAGGAATGTTTTCTGCTGATGACCACTCGATGCCGTCCTGCGTAGGCTTGGTTCCGGACGGCGTTTCGACCGAAGTGTCGTCACACAACTGCGTCTGGACAGCCGCGAGCATTTCGCTCAAAACTTTGAAATCGACGGCCGTGAAATACGTCCTGTTGATCTAAATATGACAAAAAGGCGGCAAGTATTTTGGAAAAGTGTCGAGAAAGGGTTACATTTCTCCTCATGATACTACAGTGTATCAAACAAAACTGAGTGAGAGGCCTGATGAACACAACTCGCCTGTTTTGGATCGGACGCCAGCTGTTTCAGCGATGACTCGTCTATTGCGTTGGTGATGCCGAGCGCGAATGTCATCGTACCGCTATCGTGAACGTAGTCGATTGCTGGCCCAACTGCCGAAGCGTTCGTCGCTCTGCCGTCTGTGAGTATCAAGCAAACGTTGGGCACATCCGCTCTATCGCCAAACGAAGTATTGAACACCCGATTTTGCATGACCGTCAGTGCACCGGACGTGTTGGTCTCGCCAGCAATGTATTTCAAGTTGGCGGATCGCCTCCACCAGTTCCATTCTGTTCTTCATATGCCTAAAACAATGCGGCGCAAACGATCTCACAATTTCTGCACAAATGGCTCACATTTTTCCATACATCCCACTGAAACCGACCTTATCCAGCACCTATATATATAGATACATCAATATATATCCAAATTGTGTAATGCATGTGACGTCATCGATAAGCGAGGCAACAATCGATACCTTGAGAGATTCCATCGCAGATATGCTTTCGTGCCAAACTGGACAAGCCCGATTCTCGTGGCATCTTCGCCGATGTCCAGTGTCTCCACAAATCTCACGATGAAGTCAATCACGGAATTCCAATGACCGCACGTCGTGTCGCTTCCCTTTGTGAAATTTGCATCAGTGTCGCATATGCTTGCGGAAGAATCGACGACGAAACAAAACTCCATGATCCTGTGGCAAACTGAAACGCACAGACACAGCGACGTCATGCACTAACTGCGCCAGTTCGTTCTGCCTCTAGCTCATCGTACGCGCAGACAGACCACATGTTTCTATTGTTCAACACAACTGACTACGTGATCCTCGATATCCGACGGCAGACCTGTTTTTGTTGCATTTACCCTGTTTAGTCACTCCGGCTGATATCGTCGACTGCAGGCAGAATTATTAACGAATTTGAACCTATACCCTCAACCATAGCCCTGTTTTTAATCTGCACTGATTCAAACGAAATTTTACACACACGTAAAGAGGCATCAATGTGTAACTTAACGAAAAGATACAATTAGAATCCATGCACTCGTTTCAGAGGATTTTAACTTTTAACAATTCCCTGTCACTGCTTATATATTAGTGGATATACTGTAGTCGCGATAGTCTGTATCTCACAGTCTGTGATCATTTTCGCAAACCTTCCTACTCTACAAACAAATAAACATTTATCGGAGTTACCCACCGATACCGGTAGTAGTCGCTGAAGTTGTCGATTCTGTGTCCACATTAGATTCAGACACAGTCGCCGGAGGAATGTTTTCTGCTGATGACCACTCGATGCCGTCCTGCGTAGGCTTGGTTCCGGACGGCGTTTCGACCGAAGTGTCGTCACACAACTGCGTCTGGACAGCCGCGAGCATTTCGCTCAAAACTTTGAAATCGACGGCCGTGAAATACGTCCTGTTGATCTAAATATGACAAAAAAGGCGGCAAGTATTTTGGAAAAGTGTCGAGAAAGGGTTACATTTCTCCTCATGATACTACAGTGTATCAAACAAAACTGAGTGAGAGGCCTGATGAACACAACTCGCCTGTTTTGGATCGGACGCCAGCTGTTTCAGCGATGACTCGTCTATTGCGTTGGTGATGCCGAGCGCGAATGTCATCGTACCGCTATCGTGAACGTAGTCGATTGCTGGCCCAACTGCCGAAGCGTTCGTCGCTCTGCCGTCTGTGAGTATCAAGCAAACGTTGGGCACATCCGCTCTATCGCCAAACGAAGTATTGAACACCCGATTTTGCATGACCGTCAGTGCACCGGACGTGTTGGTCTCGCCAGCAATGTATGCAAGTTGGCGGATCGCCTCCACCAGTTCCATTCTGTTCTTCATATGCCTAAAACAATGCGGCGCAAACGATCTCACAATTTCTGCACAAATGGCTCACATTTTTTCCATACATCCCACTGAAACCGACCTTATCCAGCACCTATATATATATATATGTATATATATAAATATATATATACATCAATATATATCCAAATGTGAGTAATGCATGTGACGTCATCGATAAGCGAGGCAACAATCGATACCTTGTGAGATTCCATCGCAGATATGCTTTCGTGCCAAACTGGACAAGCCCGATTCTCGTGGCATCTTCGCCGATGTCCAGTGTCTCGACAAATCTCACGATGAAGTCAATCACGGAATTCCAATGACCGCACGTCGTGTCGCTTCCCTTTGTGAAATTTGCATCAGTGTCGCATATGCTTGCGGAAGAATCGACGACGAAACAAAGGTCCATGATCCTGTGGCAAACTGAAACGCACAGACACAGCGACGTCATGCACTAACTGCGCCAGTTCGTTCTGCCTCTAGCTCATCGTACGCGCAGACAGACCACATGTTTCTATTGTTCAACACAACTGACTACGTGATCCTCGATATCCGACGGCAGACCTGTTTTTGTTGCATTTACCCTGTTTAGTCACTTCGACTGATATCGTCGACTGCAGGCAGAATTATTAACGAATTTGAACCTATACACTCAACCATAGCCCTGTTTTTAATCTGCACTGATTCAAACGAAATTTTACACACACACGTAAAGAGGCATCAATGTGTAACTTAACGAAAAGATACAATTAGAATCCATGCACTCGTTTCAGAGGATTTTAACTTTTAACAATTCCCTGTCACTGCTTATATATTAGTGGATATACTGTAGTCGCGATAGTCTGTATCTCACAGTCTGTGATCATTTTCGCAAACCTTCCTACTCTACAAACAAATAAACATTTATCGGAGTTACCCACCGATACCGGTAGTAGTCGCTGAAGTTGTCGATTCTGTGTTCTTATTAGACTCAGACACAGTCGCCGGAGGAATGTTTTCTGCTGATGACCACTCGATGCCGTCCTGCGTAGGCTTGGTTCCGGACGGCGTTTCGACCGAAGTGTCGTCACACACCTGCGTCTGGACAGCCGCGAGCATTTCGCTCAAAACTTTGAAATCGACGGCCGTGAAATACGTCCTGTTGATCTAAATATGACAAAAGAGGCGGCAAGTATTTTGGAAAAGTGTCGAGAAAGGGTTACATTTCTCCTCATGATACTACAGTGTATCAAACAAAACTGAGTGAGAGGCCTGATGAACACAACTCGCCTGTTTTGGATCGGACGCCAGCTGTTTCAGCGATGACTCGTCTATTGCGTTGGTGATGCCGAGCGCGAATGTCATCGTACCGCTATCGTGAACGTAGTCGATTGCTGGCCCAACTGCCGAAGCGTTCGTCGCTCTGCCGTCTGTGAGTATCAAGCAAACGTTGGGCACATCCGCTCTATCGCCAAACGAAGTATTGAACACCCGATTTTGCATGACCGTCAGTGCACCGGACGTGTTGGTCTCGCCAGCAATGTATGCAAGTTGGCGGATCGCCTCCACCAGTTCCATTCTGTTCTTCATATGCCTAAAACAATGCGGCGCAAACGATCTCACAATTTCTGCACAAATGGCTCACATTTTTCCATACATCCCACTGAAACTGACCTTATCCAGCACCTATATATATATATATGTATATATATAAATATATATATACATCAATATATATCCAAATGTGAGTAATGCATGTGACGTCATCGATAAGCGAGGCAACAATCGATACCTTGTGAGATTCCATCGCAGATATGCTTTCGTGCCAAACTGGACAAGCCCGATTCTCGTGGCATCTTCGCCGATGTCCAGTGTCTCGACAAATCTCACGATGAAGTCAATCACGGAATTCCAATGACCGCACGTCGTGTCGCTTCCCTTTGTGAAATTTGCATCAGTGTCGCATATGCTTGCGGAAGAATCGACGACGAAACAAAGGTCCATGATCCTGTGGCAAACTGAAACGCACAGACACAGCGACGTCATGCACTAACTGCGCCAGTTCGTTCTGCCTCTAGCTCATCGTACGCGCAGACAGACCACATGTTTCTATTGTTCAACGCAACTGACTACGTGATCCTCGATATCCGACGGCAGACCTGTATTTGTTGCATTTACCCTGTTTAGTCACTTCGACTGATATCGTCGACTGCAGGCATAATTATTAACGAATTTGAACCTATACCCTCAACCATAGCCCTGTTTTTAATCTGCACTGATTCAAACGAAATTTTACACACACGTAAAGAGGCATCAATGTGTAACTTAACGAAAAGATACAATTAGATTCCATGCACTCGTTTCAGAGGATTTTAACTTTTAACAATTCCCTGTCACTGCTTATATATTAGTGGATATACTGTAGTTACGATCGTCTGTATCTCACAGTCTGTGATCATTTTCGCAAACCTTCCTACTCTACAAACAAATAAACATTTATCGGAGTTACCCACCGGTACCGGTAGTCGTCGCTGAAGTTGTCGATCCTGTGTCCACATTAGACTGAGACACCGTCGGCGGAGGAATGTTTTCTGCTGATGACCACTCGATGCCGTCCTGCGTAGGCTTGGTTCCGGACGGCGTTTCGACCGAAGTGTCGTCACACACCTGCGTCTGGACAGCCGCGAGCATTTCGCTCAAAACTTTGAAATCGACGGCCGTGAAATACGTCCTGTTGATCTAAATATGACAAAAAAGGCGGCAAGTATTTTGGAAAAGTGTCGAGAAAGGGTTACATTTCTCCTCATGATACTACAGTGTATCAAACAAAACTGAGTGAGAGGCCTGATGAACACAACTCGCCTGTTTTGGATCGGACGCCAGCTGTTTCAGCGATGACTCGTCTATTGCGTTGGTGATGCCGAGCGCGAATGTCATCGTACCGCTATCGTGAACGTAGTCGATTGCTGGCCCAACTGCCGAAGCGTTCGTCGCTCTGCCGTCTGTGAGTATCAAGCAAACGTTGGGCACATCCGCTCTATCGCCAAACGAAGTATTGAACACCCGATTTTGCATGACCGTCAGTGCACCGGACGTGTTGGTCTCGCCAGCAATGTATGCAAGTTGGCGGATCGCCTCCACCAGTTCCATTCTGTTCTTCATATGCCTAAAACAATGCGGCGCAAACGATCTCACAATTTCTGCACAAATGGCTCACATTTTTCCATACATCCCACTGAAACCGACCTTATCCAGCACCTATATATATATATATACATCAATATATATCCAAATGTGTGTAATGCATGTGACGTCATCGATAAGCGAGGCAACAATCGATACCTTGTGAGATTCCATCGCAGATATGCTTTCGTGCCAAACTGGACAAGCCCGATTCTCGTGGCATCTTCGCCGATGTCCAGTGTCTCCACAAATCTCACGATGAAGTCAATCACGGAATTCCAATGACCGCACGTCGTGTCGCTTCCCTTTGTGAAATTTGCATCAGTGTCGCATATGCTTGCGGAAGAATCGACGACGAAACAAAGGTCCATGATCCTGTGGCAAACTGAAACGCACAGACACAGCGACGTCATGCACTAACTGCGCCAGTTCGTTCTGCCTCTAGCTCATCGTACGCGCAGACAGACCACATGTTTCTATTGTTCAACGCAACTGACTACGTGATCCTCGATATCCGACGGCAGACCTGTATTTGTTGCATTTACCCTGTTTAGTCACTTCGACTGATATCGTCGACTGCAGGCATAATTATTAACGAATTTGAACCTATACCCTCAACCATAGCCCTGTTTTTAATCTGCACTGATTCAAACGAAATTTTACACACACGTAAAGAGGCATCAATGTGTAACTTAACGAAAAGATACAATTAGATTCCATGCACTCGTTTCAGAGGATTTTAACTTTTAACAATTCCCTGTCACTGCTTATATATTAGTGGATATACTGTAGTTACGATCGTCTGTATCTCACAGTCTGTGATCATTTTCGCAAACCTTCCTACTCTACAAACAAATAAACATTTATCGGAGTTACCCACCGGTACCGGTAGTCGTCGCTGAAGTTGTCGATTCTGTGTCCACATTAGATTCAGATACAGTCGCCGGAGGAATGTTTTCTGCTGATGACCACTCGATGCCGTCCTGCGTAGGCTTGGTTCCGGACGGCGTTTCGACCGAAGTGTCGTCACACACCTGCGTCTGGACAGCCGCGAGCATTTCGCTCAAAACTTTGAAATCGACGGCCGTGAAATACGTCCTGTTGATCTAAATATGACAAAAAAGGCGGCAAGTATTTTGGAAAAGTGTCGAGAAAGGGTTACATTTCTCCTCATGATACTACAGTGTATCAAACAAAACTGAGTGAGAGGCCTGATGAACACAACTCGCCTGTTTTGGATCGGACGCCAGCTGTTTCAGCGATGACTCGTCTATTGCGTTGGTGATGCCGAGCGCGAATGTCATCGTACCGCTATCGTGAACGTAGTCGATTGCTGGCCCAACTGCCGAAGCGTTCGTCGCTCTGCCGTCTGTGAGTATCAAGCAAACGTTGGGCACATCCGCTCTATCGCCAAACGAAGTATTGAACACCCGATTTTGCATGACCGTCAGTGCACCGGACGTGTTGGTCTCGCCAGCAATGTATGCAAGTTGGCGGATCGCCTCCACCAGTTCCATTCTGTTCTTCATATGCCTAAAACAATGCGGCGCAAACGATCTCACAATTTCTGCACAAATGGCTCACATTTTTTCCATACATCCCACTGAAACCGACCTTATCCAGCACCTATATATATACATATATATATATATCAATATATATCCAAATGTGTGTAATGCATGTGACGTCATCGATAAGCGTGGAAACAATCGATACCTTGTGAGATTCCATCGCAGATATGCTTTCGTGCCAAACTGGACAAGCCCGATTCTCGTGGCATCTTCGCCGATGTCCAGTGTCTCCACAAATCTCACGATGAAGTCAATCACGGAATTCCAATGACCGCACGTCGTGTCGTTTCCCTTTGTGAAATTTGCATCAGTGTCGCATATGCTTGCGGAAGAATCGACGACGAAACAAAGGTCCATGATCCTGTGGCAAACTGAAACGCAAAACACGCACCGACTTCGCGCTTTATCTACTCTAGTCCTGGAGATCTTGATTTTGTGTCATGGTGTGATATTTTTCTTAAAATTATCTTCTTTTCCCTTCAAGCTGTGATAAGTGTTAGCCGCTGAAGGTGTTTCTATAATTTAACTGATGAATTTTTTCTTTAGTTCTTACTTTTGTTATACTGTTTGTCATTTTTGTTTCTGACTATTCTGTCATTAACGATCGTCTTTTGTCTCTGTTTTCGCTCTTGTTTCACAGTTAAATTTTCATCTGTTTTGTGAATTGTACGCTAAAAGATATTTCGGCAAATTGTCTTGCATTGGATACTCACTGGAAACTTCAGTAGTTTTCTGGTCGACAGAGGTTTGGCATGAGAATCTCCATTGTTCAGCCATCAGTATAAGGAGCCATAATTCTGATAATAAGTGTACACGTGTCATCTGGAAAATATCAGCAGAAAAGCGTCGTGCATTGATGTATCGCGCCATCCGAAATGCATTGATTTTAAAAAAATCATTATTTACCGTGACAACATTAATTACTAAAATACCATAGCTGTTTATCGGTCAAAAATGACGGGGAACTTGGCTCTTTCCTACCCAGATTTTTTTTGGTAAATGTTGGTGCATTTTGTTCCATTATTTGTTTTTTCCGGCAAAAGACTCTGGATCGTTTCAGGAATTCAGTTTAGGCGCGGGACACCTACGGTTCCGTTCCCAATTCTGCAGCCTTGTACCACCTCCTTCCTCTATACGGATGGCTGCATTCTGCCAAATTATTTGAAAGGAAGGAAAGACTACAGACGCCTATTTATTCGAGCCTTTAGAACGTTTAGACTTTTCGCCATGATGATATGTGAGGAAATATAATTTTTGGGGTGGCTTTAGGCAGAGTCCCCATTAACCCGGTTGATCCACCATTGATAACTGAACGTGATTTACTGAAACCCTTTCTTTCAAAGAAACAAAGATCAAGGCGTTCGCGATGAAAGGATTAAGACAGATTCTGCATACATCATGGACAGGAAAAAGAACTATAATGAATGGGTATTAGAGAAGGGGGTGTTACAAGAGAATTTTTGGAGTCTATCAAAAGAATAAAACTGTCGTACTCTGGCCACATCATGAGGAAGACAGGCACCTGTCTGGAAAAGGAAATGATACAAGGTACAACTGATGGAAAGGCAAACCCAGAACCAGATGGACTGATAACATCGTGCAATGGCCTATAGGAAAGCAATGGAAAGGGCGATCCGAATGACAGACAACAGAAAACAATGGAACAATCTCATTCATGATGCGGTCTACCCTCGTAGCGAGGATGGCCGGAGGCAAAACAAGTATTTCTTTCAACATCTCTTTGACGTTACCGAGAAACAGTAATAATTATATATTGGCAAACAACTATTTTAATGTAACGGCTTACCTCGATCGATGAACCATTATAGGCCTAGAATTAGAAGAAAAACGGTAAGCAGCACAGCTCTTGACTCTGCAAAGTCTCCGCAGACATCGCTGTATAGAAGGTCTGTCCCCGTTCGGGTTTGAGAATTTAAAATAATTCACTCCGCATGGGCGTCGTCGGCGTAGTTCGCAAGATGTCATGTCGGAGAAAAGCGCTGTTATTCTTTTCATTTGTCATGCCAACCGAGTGAAAGCGTCGCGCATTCCGTCGACGCATCAAAATAGATATAGGAACGCCTCTCGTATAGACAGAGAGCCGAATAGAACCAGCGTGCATCTGCGAGAGATTCTCGGTGTTGTTCGGTTGTTCGAGAAAAGCGATCTCTCAAAATCCTGGACGGCTTCAACAGACAAAAGCGATCTGTTTTTCGATAGTACGTTAGAACGACAACACGACTGTTGATGTGCTATAGTACGTCACAGACTATAGTTAACAGGCTTTATGTAGCATATCATTATTTTTTAAAATTTACTACGCATCAGCATATATAGAAGAACAGAATGACATAGAGAAAAAGCCAGATCGGATAAAAACCGTCCTAGAATAAGGCCATATCCAATGTATGTACAGTTTGTACACTGTATATCGTTGACTCAATAACAGCATTTGCCAGTAAACATATAGGCATAGGCCTACTCCGCGGCGTTGCGATTTAAACGAATTGTTTTCTAGGGCCTGTTCTTTGTTAAAACATCAATTAAGTTACTAATTCATCCACTGTCTTAAAATTGACAAAATTATAATAATTTCCTGTAAATATGACTTTCACGTATAAGGCGAAGTTCTTTTCTCTCTGAATTTCTTGATTGTTTCTCGTCATGATGATGTTCCGTTTTCTAACGAAGTGTGTGCGGAAAAGAAGAATGGGGCTGTCCATTAATTATATCAACAATTTTTGACGTCATTAATGGACAGCCCCAATTCCACGAGATTTGCAACATTAATAATTATTGTCTTTTAGCGTACCTCGGTCCTTTCCGAAATAAATATTAAGAAATAGATTGATTAGGCCTAGTTTCGTCGTAGTGGAAGATTCTTCTGCCATCGGTCATTCCCTTTCAGTCGGCCTTGTTCTTTAGTCTGACCAAATTATTGTTTCCACAACGACTGAAATCTTTGTCAGTGACTGTTTCTCGAATGAATTTAGAGTATCGCCGATAAATGCTCTCGTGCGTTGACCAACAGAATGACAGACTGTTTACTAAGCGCTTATGCTAACAGGCAGTGTTTATTCTAGCCCCCTTGACATTGGGGGGATTTTGAAATGTTTGGGGGGACAAGGTTTGAGTTTCCACACGTTTGGGGGGAAAATTCCATTCCCCAGCCAACATCTAAAAAAATTTGGGGGGGGGAATTTTCAAACTTTGGGGGGGGGAATTGCCCCCTAAGAAGGCCTAAAATAAACACTGCTAACAGGTCTCATAATTATTATCACCAGGAGATCAAATTCGTTGTTTTTCTTCTTCGAAGAGACCTAAGATCTTTTGAGATAAAACTGCCACTAGTTCGTGAGATGTTGAACAGCGAGCATTACGGCATCAGCAGTTAAAGGATTGGCCATCAAACAAATTTCGTGGTATAGCGGTTTGCCATTTAGCCTGATAAAAAATGAATACGATCGCATCTTCTCCGTCTCAACAATCTTGACCTAAGTGCATAATTAGAGCATCACGCATGCTCTGTCAGATTTCAAGGTTTTTTGGTTTGTCCTTCATAAAAACACCGCCAACATAACAAGTCAGGTAGATGTATGAGACTTTCTGGGCTAAGATGATTAAAAGTACCACAGTGTTCGCGCGCACTCTCTCTCTCTCTCTCTCTCTCTCTCTCTCTCTCTCTCTCTCTCTCTCTCTCTCTCTATCTCTCTATCTATCTATCTATCTATCTATCTATCTATCTATCTATCTATCTATCTATCTATCTATCTATCTATCTATCTATCTATCATTATCATCTATCTATCTATCTATCTATCTATCTATCTATCTACGGGGCTAAGGTGGTTGAATTCGGTTGAGTTCGGTTGAATTGTGCATAGTTGGCAACACTATATCCCTATTCTTATACAGTCTAGACTCTGTAGAGTCTAAAGTATTGGTTCTATAAATTACCGGTGTAGCGTTAAAATGGTTTAAGTCTTACCTCCAACACCGCACTCAGTCAGTGTCTGTGCATCGCATCCTCTCTGACCTGGGTTCGCACAGGCCTGCCTGGCCTATAATCCTCGGCTATAATCATCCGCGTTCGGTTAAATTAAATTGTACGCCATAATTTCACCAAACGATCTATCCAGCACTCTCTGATTCAGCGCGTTGTCATCACAATTGGGTCTGACTACTAACTAAATACTATAAGAGCCACATATTTTAAAATATTTTCTCTTTTATCGGCGGGTGATCATAACTTTTGCTAACACCCCGATGACGAGCTACAGTGTCGAAGGTTGTTTTCAGTCGGTGCAATGCAATGAAGTTCTCCGAGTAATCCAACTCAAGTTTCGAACTTGTACCTGTAGTACAAAATGGAAAACGACAACGCATGGTTCGTTCACAATCCCTCAAACATCAAGTTGTAGTATCTGACCTTCGATAACAATTTTTAATAATTCCACAATAGTTTCGCTGTCATGTACAGTTGTACACTGTACAGTATATCATAGTATCAGTACAGAGAAACTGAAACAAGTGCTATCAACAGGTAGCTTGACCAGAATAGTTCAACGTTTCTTCATTAATTTAATTCGCAACCGCCTATATTTTAAAATTTTCTTAACGTTAATTACCTAGACATATTTTCTCTTCACTCTTCTCACCTCCTAGCCCTTTTGTCTCTTGTTCTTCACGCTCACTCATGTACAATCCTCTCTCTCTCTCTCTCTCTCTCTCTTTCTCTCACTCTCCACACCTCTTCTTCCTTCTATACAGTTCATTATATACACTATACATAACTATACATATAGGGATTGTTTCGGATGGTTAGCGGTATATACAGACATATATATATATTAGCCTACCCTTACATATCTATACAATACAAAGTATACAATTATTATATTATAAGCACCATATATATGATATTACAGACTATATACACCATATATATATATATATATATATATATATAAAACCTTAAATGTATATATATGACTTAAAACACCAATACAACCTACAAACACTTTGTGACAGTCAGTAAGTCTGATTATTTTTATCGATTTTTATGCCATATTTTGTGTATTATTATCATCGTTATCATCATCATGTGCCGTCTTCGACTTTTAGGCCCCGGCAGTCATGATCTGTGCACATGCCTCCATCTGAATCGGTCCTCAGCATATCTTTAAATCGCGTCTTAGTTTTCGATTTCAGTCCACTCTTTGACATGGCATGGATCATACATAGTTAGTGGTTTCTAGATGACGCAAAACGGTAGCAGCTCGCGCGGACACGAAAACGTCACGAAAGACGGCAAAAGACTGAACAGCAACGTTCCACCAAGCGTTGTACAGGAAATGCGCGCAGTCAGTGGCATTCTTTCTTTCAAACGAAATGACATTTTGAAAAGTTCATACAGGCTGTTGACGCTGACATCCAGTTGTCAGCACTGAAAGGATAACTTTCTGTAAGGCATGAAAGGAAACTCATTCGCCAGAGTTTGGCGATTTGGTTTCGCAGCAGCCACTTTGGCGCCATTTCTGATGTCGAAATAGTAGACGTCCTACCCATCCATTTTACATAATAATACATATTTTATAAAAATGTCATAGGTATGGGTGTCAATGGGTACCCGGAGGCACGGGTACACGTTGGCGTCCTATTATCCTGCAGAGATGTCCATGGGTTGGGTTAACCCATGGGTTGGGTTGGATTGGGTTGGGCCAGACTTTTCCTTATTAATGGCGGGTTGGGTTTGGTCGGAAAATAAGTCATGGTTTAAGAAACTGTAATGTATTACAGTGGGTTGGGTTGGGCTGGGTCAAGTAAACCTATTATCGGCATGGTCTGGGTTGGATTGGGTTCTAAAAAATGGACCCATGTACATCTCTGTTATCCGGGCGGTAAAATTGGGAACGGCTACCCGTGTAAACATATGGCTATTATATCACACACTCTCCCTCCGGTCCCTGCAAATGGTGTCTCGCTTCCCTAATTACGTCACACTCTCCTCCGGATGCTGATGGAATCATTAGTTGCAGTGACCGAAGGGGAAGTGTGGTCATTTGGTTGAATGCAGAAGATCATTATGGAGATTTTGCTAAGTATCTTCTACCCGGGTACCCGTACAAAAATTGGATTGGTACCAGGGAGGCATTTAAAGAAAAATTGACAGCCCGAATCATAGGCGCTCAGTAAGGGGCCGTCCATAAAGTGCGTCACGCTATTTTTGACAGTCTCTACACTCCTCTTGTCACAACCACAAATCTCTGACCGTTCTAAAGCGCCGTCCATAAATTACGTTACGCAATTTTTCTATTTAATAAATTCGCGTTTCTCGTTCAATTTTCAGCAGCGAAACATAGTTGATCCTCAACTTTTGCCAATGATTACGAATATAACTGAGACTTTTAAAAAATCCATGTACCTAGTATAATACAATTGCTATAGGCCTACACCAGTAACATTTTCTATGGCAATACAGTCACTGCAAGAGAAAATTATATATCACCGTACAGTAGGCCTATAGTTTACACTGTAGGTTTCGTATGTATATAATGTACGAAAACTTGCCGTCACAGTGATACGTTTTTCAAATAATTGTCACTGATCATCCCCGTTTACAAACCGTCACCTTTCATAGCCACCCTACCCCCACCCCCACCCCCTCTCTCGAGCATGACGTACTTCATGGGCGGCCCCTAAGTCGACGACCCCTATGCCACACACATTGAGATTTTTAAAAAAACTAAACAAACAAGTAAATGCATTAATAAATAACGACAGTTTGACCGCCGTGTCTAGGACCCACGTCGAAGACGAACCGGACGGAATATTTCAGGCATAGAATAACGCGTCGGGCTTGTCATAAATACGTAACACAGAGCCAGTCTGAAGTTTTCAGGTAGTCTGCCTGAATGCAATGCGTGACCGAACGTTGCTCTATTCTATATCGGTAGGAACCTGTTTTGAACGTTATTTTAGCGGCAGAGAAGTATTAATGAATGATGACGGAGCTACCGAGCAAAAATAGTCATTTATCTTCCGAACTGTGCAATTTGTACTAACCAAATCGACGCAGCAGCGTTCGAATAAGACATTCAACAAGGTCGCGGTTCATAATATGAGGCATTAATTATATATTATACTGACATGCTACTGTATAAGACGTTAACCTGTATCGATACCCGATTGGACCGCGCTTGTCAAAACTGGACCAAGTTTTTCTAAAATCTGAATATTTTCGCATCTCTACGGCTAACAGTTGTGAGGCAGAAATCCAACTGTATCTCTGTTTCCAGCAGTGGTTCAATTACTTTTTCAGAGGTGCCGGTATAGTGAATTAAAATGATAGTACAGTTGATAAGCCGTATGATTGTTCATTTTGTGGATAAAAACATGAAATTTTGAACATTGACACTTCTTATAATTTAGTAACATTCTGTCCAGAGGCATTCGAATAAACTTAAGGGTAGGGGTACCCTTAGGGGTAAGAGAATGGGTACCCCTAGGGGTAGTGGTACCCATAAGGCTAGGGGTACGGGTACCCCGTGGGATATGGTAGGGAAATCAAAAGTGATAGCCATTCACACGTCTGCCAAATTGCCAATACCATTCTCAGTAGTTTTATATCAAAAGTGCTTGGCATTGAGAATTTTGCCTGTGGTATTCTCTAATGCGTAAATTGGACATTTTAAAGGACATTTTTAAACTACAGAGAATAGTATTGGCAGACGTTTGAATGGCTAGCACTTTTGACAGAGAAGTGAAGAGCACCTGCTAATCAAGTTTTTTCAAAATTAGGCCACTATCTCTTGTAGATCAAAAGTGCTTGGCATATAGAATTTTGCCTGTAGTATTCTCTAATGCGTAAATTCCACATTTTAACGGACATTTTTAAACTACAGAGAATGGTATTGGCAGACGTGTGAATGGCTAGCACTTTTGATAGAGAAGTGAAGAGCACCTGCTAATCAAGTTTTTTCAAAAATTAGGCCACTATCTCTTGTAGATCAAAAGTGCTTGGCATATAGAATTTTGCCTGTAGTATTCTCTAATGCGTAAATTCCACATTTTAACGGACATTTTTAAACTACAGAGAATGGTATTGGCAGACGTGTGAATGGCTAGCACTTTTGACAGAGAAGTGAAGAGCACCTGCTAATCAAGTTTTTTCAAAAATTAGGCCACTATCTCTTGCAGATCAAATGTGCTTGGCATTCAGAATTTGCCTGTGGTAATTTCTATTGCGTAAATTGAACATTTTAAAGGACATTTTTACCTACAGAGAATGATATTGGCAACATTGCTCATGGGGATGAACTATTATGCCAGTTTTCATCACAATCTGAGATGGTGGCGTCCGATTTTATTCAAAAGCGTGTTGATTTGATGCGGAATTACCTTTTTCGTGTTTTAGTTTCTGAGGAAAAGCGAAATGAAATGATAATATTCATATCTGTACACTCTATAAGCACAATTATTACTTAGTATTGTTTATTTGGCACTGTATCGATTGCACTGGTCTACATTTTAAAAAAATTTTCTGCTGACTTAAGTATTTTTGCTGATTTTACCCAATTGAGAGGTGCTGATTCCAGATATGAAGTCAAAAATTATGCAATACGTCAAATTTTTTCGCAAATGAGGAATGCTTAATTAAAGGTGTTAAAG
Source organism: Metaphire vulgaris (assembly GCA_018105865.1). Taxonomy (NCBI): domain Eukaryota; kingdom Metazoa; phylum Annelida; class Clitellata; order Crassiclitellata; family Megascolecidae; genus Metaphire; species Metaphire vulgaris. The sequence continues at coordinate 4,117,506 of CM030832.1, forward strand.
TCAAACATAAGGGAAAATAGGAAATTCTGAAGAACCGATAACACGTAATATTTTTTATTCAGCCAAAAAATGAGTCTGTCTTCTAACCAAGAGAGCAATAAGAGCAATAGCTAGTTGCTTAAATTTAAGTTTTGAGAAAGGAATCTTCTCTTTTTGGATGCTCCGGTATAGTTATGGTCACAGTTGTCACGCTGTAAACACCAGCAGTAGTCTGCCACAATGTTTGAGTTCTATCTGCCTTGATATCTATGTTCCATGGTCGTGATGTCTTGATGGAAGCATTCTCCTTGTTCTTCACTCATAGCTCCAAGATTTGAAGTTCAGGTAGCTATGAAGGAAATGCAACTTGACACTCATGTTGCTCCCAGTCTTCGAAAGCAATCTTCGAATTTTGAACTGAAAGGTCATAATTCTCGACTCTTAAGTTGCCAAGTAAGTCAGTAATCAGGTCGTAAAAAGCATCTTGTCTACAACTATAACATCCCATTGATTCAATAAGTCCTTTGATGTTGATGCAGTATACAAACTCCTTCTCCATATGGAAATATTTCAAAAGATCATTCTCTCTGCCATGATACATAAGCGTGGTTCCTGGAGCCAACACTGAACAGGTTCTTTTTCTTCAGTCTTGAACCCAGTAACTCTGCTGACGACTTCGGCAGATCTAGATCTCATATAAGGTCTTACAACTCAGCTTGGTTGAATGTTTGGTGCATTCCAGCGTCAACTTCTGAGGCCATGAAATCTTCACCATTCGTGTCCGTTGACTGACTAAATTCATCGTTGTCAGAAACACCCAAAGTAATGCAAATAGGTAGAGGAACTTCGTCACAGTGAGCAACTGGTCTCAGAGCAGAGGGGGATTTGGGTTTGGGTACTGGTTGGAAGATTTTGTCTTTGTGGACATGCCTGAAATATTTACCAGGCAGAAGTAGCAGTTATCAACATGCATGGTTTCGAGGCTCTCGCCACACCATTGGAACTCCAAAGCTAAGACCAGAGAAAGGTAAGACAGAGAAAAACTCTGACCTTTAGTCACATTATGAACTGTCTGAGGCTTTCAACAAATGTCCTGCACACACTTTATGCGGTGCCCAAGGTTTTCCTGGTCACCCAATTTAACTGCGAAATATGCATGATAAGCTTTATGCACAAATTCAAACACCTCTCTCCTTTGTTTAGGTGCTGTAAAACAACCACAAATGTAGCAAAATTTGTCAGGATCATTCCTGCACTACCCACGAAGTGTTCAAGTGCTGGTTTACATATTCTACAGAAAACTAGTTAAAATAGTTACATTTGCTGCAACTTGTAAGCCTCATGAACGACTGAATGCTGCCGTCGGTTTCACGCTGCTTATATAGGCCTATATCCATAAAATGCTGACGTCTGCAGTTTAAAACTGCCTATTAAACTGTTGTGTTATTAAATAGTTATGTCCACTGCATATTAAGCATAGCTTTTTGCACATCCTTATCTTTTTGCATATTCAATATAGCTAAAGAATTATAATGCATAATGCCATGTTATTACTGTAAACAGTAAATCAGTAAACAGCGTTTTGCGGGAAAACTGGACGTGATGGGAGGAAATGGGTGTAATTTTTGGATTCAGCACACCAAAATACATAAAGATCACATGTTGTCTTCAAGTCAGCAAAATTGATGTAGACCAGTGTTGTCATTTGTCTATGTACTGCAGCTCAAGCGGAATTTTTTTACAAATTATCAAGAAAATTTATGGTGCCAAATTGCATGGTAAGAGATAACAAAAACTTGTGCATCCTTTGGGGAAATTGTTCAGGGCCATGTACCCTATAACTGTGCCAAGTGGCATGCTTTTATCCAGAAGTGAACGATTCTTGGCTTTTATAGACTTTAGCCACTAAACTATGAATCAAAATCAGTCTACCTTAAAGTTGTTTATGTGATTTACATGTGGTTATATGTGGTTTATATGATTTATGTGGGTTATAGTTCAGATTTATACCCACCAAAATATTTATACCCTCCCAAATCAAATTCCTGGCTACGCCCCTGGTAGTTATTAATGATTTTATGACAACTTCAAAGTTGCTCAAAGCGCACAAATCTCAGCTGAAGACTGGAGAAAATGTACACTAATACTGTATGTATAGAAATCATATCATAATAGCTAGGGCCTATACCATAAAATTGTATTCAAACCTCATCGGCAACAATTGCCATGTCAAATTTAATTGTCCAGAATAAAATGGGAGTGTATATATGAGGCTGCGATATTTGAAGTTCAAGAGACATCCCGGACGTATGCAAAAGTATTCACAATTTGACATCAATTTATTAACTAGGACTTCATTCCGTTGCGCGATGCATCGCTTGGCTTTTTCCGTAAAGACTTCTTACCACCCTTGTCCACCTCGGCCCAGTCGCCGAAAATTAAAAAGTGTAATACATCGTTGGATTGTGCATTCAAAATTCCGCAAAACTGTTGTTTGATGTTGCTGAGTTGTTCCCATTATACAAGTCATTAACCATCAAAATTAATATTACCACCCGATAGAAATGTATCGATTTTCAGATTTTCGCGTATAGGTCTATGTATGACAACAACTTCAAAGTTGTTTTTGAATGCTAAAATCGTGCGGTTATTTAGCTACAAAATTGAAAAGAAATGACAATAAATTTAGCTTTCCTTACTATTACATTCATATTTAGAGCAATCAAAATTAACTACGAACGAATAAGTTAATAACAAATAAGTTACAAATACCGTCAAATGGCATGAAATGCAGTGATGTAATCATGTAAATAGTTCGTTCAACATTGGTTCCTTTCCAATGCAATTCCTGTACATAATACATGCTTTGAATGTTTGTTGTAAGTTGTTTTGCAGCATTTGCAGCACAGTTTTTCTATGCCTTCGTTGTAATTGGTCTTCCTGACCTGCTATAATTTTACATTCAGATATTGCATTTCGATATTGAAGTTTCTGTTTCAAAGTGGGGCTATAGCTCTGTTACTTCACTTAGAGCACAGGGAAGTGATTCTGTTGAATTCTATACGATCCTAGAGTTTCTTGGTCAATTCAAACACTTCATATACAACTTAAGCTTATCGCAGACTGAGATATATAATAACGTAGTTATTATTATTAATTCTAAAACAATCGCTAGGCGTCTTCTGACAATCTTCTTTCTCAGTCAATCGCTAGGTGTCCTCTGGCTGACATTCTCTTCTCGAGATTGGTGCAGCTGTAGGCCTAGGCCTACATAATATTATGTTCTACAAAGAAAACTACAGTATAGGCCTACACGTAGGCTATATCTGTATGTGTATGCCTATATACAATTGAGTAAGTACTGAAACATTAGAGCCTGTTTCAATCAACATAGCAACAGTCTGCTTTCTGGTTCAAGTGATTTGTGGTTATGTCATCTTCTAAGTAGGCTTTCACAACGATCTTTATATTAAAAATAAAATGTGAAATTTGCCAAAATATCGCCCAAAATTGCCCAAAATAATGTAAAAAATTTACAAATTTGCCAAAATTGGTCCAAAAGTTGCACAAAAATTGCCAGAAATTTGCCAAAATTTGGCCGAAATTGGCCAACAAATTATCTGGCCACCACAAGAAAATCGTGAAATGACACTACTGCATGCAGCATGCATTTGACCAACGTCAGATAGGCACTCAGAATCGCGAATGACAAAACTGTCCTTGTGCGAGTTTTTTTCTCTTCTCGAATCCTCACTTCAAGATGTTATTCACGGCGTCGTCTCAGTGCGAGAATCAGAGTAAAATCAAAGTCCCACGAGAGGCATTAATAGCCTACCTGCGGTAGCGAGTGTCGAGTGTGAGTCTACACGCCCCAGTGACCGCAATAAAGCAAGGACATGCAAGACACTAAACCGGTCGTGTGACAAAAGGATTTGAATCTACGGGTAAAAACGGACGCTCAATTCGTAGCTGAACCTTCTGTGTCGGAACGGATTACGCTGGTTGCCGGCTACCGAATGGAAAAATAGAACTCGACACTCTAATACAACCGGTAAGATGTCAGAGGCGTGGCGACGGGGGGGTATATCGGTATATATACCCTCCTCCAAAAAAGTTTATCTTAAAGTTTTTAATGCGTTTTTAAAGAATTTCCAAAGTTTTTTGAAGATTTATACCCCCTCCCCAAATCACATTATACCCCAAAATTATACCTCAAATTCCTGGTTACGCCCCTGTAAGATATTATAATTAACCGATACTGAAGACACAACGCTAGTTTACGCTTCCACCTTTTTGCCTATGGGAAATTGCATCGGATACGTTGATCTATCAATCACTAACCTAATCACTAATAATAATAATAATAATAATAATAATAATAATAATAATAATAATAATAATAATAATAATAATAATAATAATAATAATAATAATAATAATAATTTATATCATTCATGCTTCATATCGACGCTGTCAACAAGTGCATAGTATTTAAGTTGTATGCCTACTGTCGTGGTGCTGGCGGACTTTCCAATTCAGTAGCGACCTATGCCTTTGAAACAGAACGAGCACGATTATTTGACACAATTGGTCATTATTAGACTAAATGCAATCTCATGTTTTATAGTCATTGATGGGGGAGGAGAGAGGGCAGGGTGACGTTATCCAACTTTTGCTGTGTGACGCATAGTTAGCCAATTTTGTCGTTGATTTCTTTCATCAAATAACAATAATAATAATAATAATAATAATAATAATAATAATAATAATAATAATAATAATAATAATAATAATAATGTGATTTATAGTAGTTTAGGAGGCCAAGTAGGCCAGTGTGCAAAGCTATTGTAGTAACTCTCCACATTCAATAACCTAGTTTACCAAGATAGCCTTTGAATCCGTTTACTGTTTCAACTGTCACTCCCTCGTCCAAACTGCTCCATTAATTTTGTCCACAACCCTTGCACTAGCGATTTTTCTTTCTTGGTCTCACCCTCTGCTTAAACAATTTGCATGTGTGGCCTCTTGTGCTGCTATAGTGTGCCAATGTACAGTGTGCCAATGTAAAGAATCGATCGTATGGAACATCTACTTTACCAGTCATTATTTTGTATGTTTATTTCATGTTTAGATAGTTCTAACGTGAATCTGGTATTTTTTGCTGACTCAGCAAATATATTGTATGACTTTGTTCGGCTTTCGGTTATAAGAGATGTTTCGTCAAGACGATGCGTTACAACTCTTATACGCCGCTTCAAATTATCAAAAGAGTCTTATAGGACGGACACAACCTTAACAATCTGAGATTGCGTAACCTTTAACCCCTTAACCGTGTATTTAACTGTAAGTCAATGTAAAATGGACGGATATATCCGGGATCCCCAGTTAAGGGGTTAAAGATCAAATAGACCGCATAAGCCGGTCGTCTATCTATCTGAATCTTTGGTTATATTGTTCTTTAGACTTCTAGTCCTGGGTCCTATAGCTTCAATTTATCTGCTCAACTATGTCCATTCTCATCGCCTATTCTTGCATATTCTACCACAAGGAAGTAACGCGTACTTTCGATGCAACTATAAAACTCTCTTATGACGCAGCAGTTCAAGTGAATCAGTGTATTATATAAATCGCACGCTAAATATGCCTAAAATTGTCTTAGGTCAACCAGTGGCGTAGCCAGGATTTCCGGAATGGGGGGTTGGTTTTGATCATAGCCAACTTCGAAAAATCTTGACAAGCAAAAAAGGTCGTCACCTTACACCTTTACATTCTGTAGCGCTTAGAAATTATTTTGCGTCGGAAGCCAAGGGAGGTTTGAACCCCAAAACCGCGTCCAAACATTTTAAAAATACATGGAAACACATTAATATTTTTTTCGTCGGCAGCCAACGGAGATTTTAACCCCCAAACCCTCCCCCTTGGCTACGCCACTGATGTCAACCTCAGATTACCTATTTCTTAAGCCATTTTAGCAAGAGGATCTCTACTATAGACTTGTCATGGGGTTGGGTTAAAACACAGGGTTTTGACAAATAATCAGTTATAATATTCGGTAAATCTATTATTTTTTCTATCAATTAAAATAGTTTTAAAAATCATTCATGGTTTTTGAAGGATTACACATATAATGTATGCATATATTATAAAATGAATAATGAGCATACAATATGTAATGTATATATATCCATTTAATTTTCAAAGCCCTGAACGTGTCCCTGCGCTAAGGGACAAGCCTCATTGGCTTCGGGTGCCGGAGTGCATAGTTTACAAGCGGTGCTGGTTGACTTTTCGTGCTCTTCGGGACCCAGCCTGTCCCGATTACCTGTCATGCCTAGTACGACGACAAACGACGACTGGTTGCCGTCTCCAGCTGAGATCTAGCAGCCGCCACCGGCTGTACGTTCCTCCTCCGGCCAGGACTCCGAAGTTTGGCCAGCGTTCTATGACTCGCGGTAACCCACGTCTTCGGAACGCGCTCCCTGATGCGCTGGTCGGGATTACTTCACCTGAAACGTTTGCTAAAGACCTAAAAACGCATTTGTTCACCATATCGTATAGTTGACTGTTGACTGTACAGCGCTTTTGGTTTTGGCCGATGATCATGTTACGGCGCTTCACAAATCGTCGAATAATAATAATAATAATAATAATAATAATAATAATAATAATAATAATAATAATTTTAATATGCAATCGAAAAAGAAGTTGCAAATATTGAGCCACAAGCTTGAGTAGCCTCATATTGTAAAAGACGCAATTCAAGGATTTTTGGCTGGTACAGAGAGAGATTGGGTGTGCGAAATAATTTTTGAATTTAAATCGCAAAATAGCAATGACTTGTTTTGGCTGCAATTGGTATAGCAAAAAACGAACTTTGCCCACTGTCCACAGTTGAAGATTCCTAAATATCGCGCTAATCGCACTTCCATACTGTAATGCTTTTAGGAAATGCATGGCGTTGTTTCAAAGCGGATAAACTATCACAGTAATAATTAGTGAACGATCAAAAAAATCGTCTTGTTCTTGTACAGCGTCCATTACGATCTCAGTTGAACGCATCAAAATAAAAAAATCGTCCAGTCTTTTTCCAGACGAATAGTTGTCTCGATAAGACGGTCTCGGCGGTACAGTACAGTACAGTCTCGGTACAGTCTCGGCGCTGGTCGTACACCTGCGTCAAGCATCGTTACAATCAAATGTTTGTTGTCACGACTGAAGATGCAAAGTAAATTCACTAATACGATGGGCTTGTCCGCTTTACGACACACTTCAGTGCCTCTACCTTCCTTGAACGAGCATTCACTAATCTCTAGATGACGACCTAGTTACGAACATCACGACTTATGTTACTAGCCGAGAGCATAGGGCCTACTTGTCTGCCACTCGAGTGAACCCGTCGTTTGACCATTCCTTCTTGTAGATGCAGGAAGTATCTGCTGCGATTTATCAAAACCTAGAACTCTATTTAAGACTCGAATTCAAAATCGCCACTTTCGTCCGAATAAATCAAGAGGAAGATCTCCTAAATAAATGCCAAAACCTATGACACTTTCCTGCCAGCGCGGTAGCTAAACATTTCAAAATCCAAGCATATATTACCACTGTTGCGCTATTCTTGGGCCATTTTTGACCCCTGCCCCTGTCACAAACTGCCACAAATCTCGGACCCCCACCCCTAAAAGCGTTGTCCATAAATTACGTCGTGCAGGTTTTCTATTGAAAATATTATTCGTGTTTCTCGTTCGATTTTCTGCAGCAAAAAACAAATATTTAACTGTTGACAATGATAACGAATATAATTGAGGCCTAAAATTTTATGCATATCGGGCAAAAAGTGTCAATGTACAATTAAAAACGTCTTTTACCATACCTCATATCGGGTATATTTATGGTTGTATTTATTACTGAAAGTGTGACGTGCTGGTCCTTTACCTCCCCTCATCCTCCCACTCCTGTCCCCGCTCGAGCGTGACGTACTTTATGGACGACCCTGTCCTTAATACACTGTCTACCGGTCTAACACAACGGCTTGTTCTCATATTTGTTGAAACAGACCATCAAAACCAACCACTTCCTCCTTCTTTAACAGGCAGAAGGACGGGCTGAGTGGTCGTATACTTGGTCTCGGGCAAAGTTAGCCTGCTTGGTGGATCGTCTGCTTATCTTACCAATGACGAAATCCTTACTAGAGGCCTGCATTCTCTCCCCCTCTCCCCGTAAATCTTGTTATCATGCTCCATAAACATACTTTGCTGCGACTGCCTATACCTGGATCTTCAAAACCTGGACTACGGATTATTACGGACCTTGGATTTTACATATAGATTGAGCGCTCGTGATTAAGCTGGTGCATTGCGCCAAGCTTTCGAGCAGCGCTATATAAATTTCGTCTTTACTTACTTACTTACTTATCTTAGTCTACATTGGAAGTGCTCCTTGTAATTCCAAATGTCTGAATTGGAATTAGTAGCTCTGTTGTCCCGTGGCTGCTCGCTTCGTTCAGACGCCCGGCTATTGTCGTTTTGTCGCTCTGTCACAAGAATCGGCCCCGTTACAACGAAAATTTGTAAGAAAAAGGAAAGAATGAGATGAATTCTGAGCCCATGGGCAGGTGTACGACTTTGAATATATATAAATGTATATATATATATACTTCCTATCAAATACCGAATTAATTATAAAATTTGTCTATTAGTATTTAAAACCATATTATATAATGAGCCATATTACCTGAAATTAAGATGCGACTAATTCCTCGACCTACTACTGCTCAATCCACTAGGTATTCGGCAGGACTTTCATTTCTTGTTCCTTATTCTCGCACCGTCATTGGCACTAGTTGTTTCTCAGTGGGTGACCCTAAGCTTTGGAATTCATTGCCAATATCACTTCGTAAAACTAACAATTTATCATCTTTTAGATCTGGTCTTAAAACATACCTGTTTGGCTTGGCTTGTCCCCCTTAGATTGCTCCCCCGCTGTTCTGACTGATCTTCCGGATTGACCTGGCTCTAATTCTATTTGGATTTGGTGCGCCATCGGCTGATGCCCTGGGCATTATGATAGTGGCGCCATAGAAGTTTATTGATTGATTGATTGATTGAATATAGACTTTGATATTTGGAAAATAGTCACTATGAGAAACAACGAATTTTACTTTTGGTTACATTGAGGGATTATATCTTCAAGAGCCCCGTGACACCAACCCTCGACGACACCGCTAATTTTCTTTATTCTGCTCGTCCCGGGCTTCAAGTATACAATGAGTTAGGGGTAGGGTTAGTTAGGATTAGGGTTAGTCCAAAGACGTCCTTGGCTAGACTTGCAAAGATGCAGCGCATTATTTAATAGGCTGAGCCCGTGGTTGATGTGCCGTTCTCAGGCGAATCGTTTGCACGTAACCTTCTAATCTGCATTTCACGCAAATATCGGTGTTAGGCAGGCCATCCTGACACGCTTCACTGATTCTAAGCTAGTGGATTGAATTAAATATTACACACTCCCCCACAACGACAGCAAAATCGTGCCGCAGATTCTATGATTGACGATAGATTTTATTACCCTTATCTGAGAAATCTAGGTTAGTGAACTTAGAGAGTTACTACGGTGGTTTTCACACAGGCTAACATAGCCACTCCGTAAACCACTTTAAATCATATTATTATTATCACTATTATTACTACACTACTACTACTACTACTACTACTACTACTACTACTACTACTACTACTACTACTACTACTACTACTACTACTACTATATTATTATTATTAGTAGTAGTAGTAGTAGTAGTAATAGTAGTAATAGCAATAATAATAAATAATAGTAGTAGTAGTAGTAGTAGTAGTAGTAGTAGTAGTAGTAGTAGTAGTAGTAGTAGTAGTAGTAGTAGTAGTAGCAATCACGCACGGGTAATTTTTGAGTGATATTTTAATTATGTATTAAGCTTACTTTACCGTCCTATATCTGCTGCTGAACGCTATGTGTATTTTACAGCGACTATGGGCATCAAGGACGGAATTAGCATTCTTCTTTTCATAACTACCGTTTTCATCGGAGCAACCAATGCACAGACCAGTAAGACAAGTTTCTTGACGTTGTCTAGCTCTAATCATATACTGGCTTATTCTCTATTCCAATTTGAATATACTTGCCTTGTCTTAGCTCTTTTAAAACGTATGTCAGCAATATTTAGAAATACTAGAAAATACTACTACTACTACTACTACTACTACTACTACTACTACTACTACTACTACTACTACTACTACTACTACTACTACTACTACTAGAAATACGTCGATATATGAAAAATGTGTAAGATTCTCTGGCCCCAAAGTTTGGAATTCTCTATCTAATGAAACTAAGAAAATTAGATCCCTCCATAAATTTAAAGAAACTATTTCAAGTTCATTAATCTCAAAATATATGTCACCTTGATTCTGCGAAATATTAGCTTAAAATATGTATTTGTATTCGCACTTTGCACGCTGCACCCTCACTTTGCACCATATGTTAAAATTTGTTTCCGGTTGTTACTTGCTTCCTGTATTTATAAACATAGTATTCAGTCAAGTGGAACATGTCTATAGTTAGTATAAGCTTACTTGTTCACCGGGAAAGCAGGCCTTGAACAGAAAATGTTTCTCTTCTCCTGCTTTTCCCTTTCGTTTCTAAATCATTTAAATGTCAACTGTAATTTTATAAATTTAAAGCTTTCATATATATAGTAATTTTATTTATTTACTGATCTTTTGCCTATATAACACTTTTACATTATAAATTTGTGACATTGAAGATCACTGGTTCTGTCATTGATATTTTCTTGATACTAATAAACAGATTTGATTGATTGATTGATTGATTTGATACGAAGACATGAATAACCAGTGTTTATTCTAGGCCTTCTGTGGGAGGAATTCCCCAAAGTTTTAAAACTCCCCCAATTTTTTATATGTTGGCTGGGGGATGGAAATCCCCCCCCCCAATATGCACAGGTCATACAAAGGACGCATATATGCATCTGTGGGCGTGATATCGGTCAATGTAAACCTAATGACGACACCTCGACAACATTTCAGCATCTTTAACCTCATAGATTACTGAAAGTGCACTGCAAAATCCATCAGTACTCGACGCGCTTCATGTTTGATTTCAAAAATCGTCCTTTCGAATGGTGTGCTCGACTGCGAACAGAGATGTTCCGGTTGGTCTAAGGCTCTAAGCTCATTCGCTGAGACCATTTACATGTATGTCGGCATTTAAGCAAAACAACGTCCGTATCGACAATAATTGTTGATGTGAAGAACGTTGGGTCTATGATACAGCACATAAATGAGAATCGTTAATTAAATCAGTAATCAATAGGGTAATGCAGATGTAGCAGGGTACTGTAAATGTACTGTAAATGTATTTACAATAGTAGGCGTATAGCGAACATCAGAATTAATTCATTATCATTACTAGGCTAAGGTCTCTCTCTTTTTCTCTCTCTCTCTCTCTCTCTCTGTCTCTGTATGTCTGTCTGTCTGTCTGTCTCTCTCTGTCTCTCTCTCTGTCTCTGTCTCTGTCTGTCTGTCTGTCTGTCTCTCTCTCTCTCTTTCTCTCTCTCTCTCCATCTTTCCCTCTGACTGATCTCTGGAATGACCTGGTCTTTAGCGGATGGATTTGAAGTACCATCTATTGATACCCTTAGGTATTAGAACTGGTGCTATAGAAGTGCATTATTATTATTATTATTATTATTATTATTATTATTATTATTATTATTATTATTATTATTATTATGCTACATCAGGCATTAACTTACTGATGTCTTTTCATTTTAAAAACAGAGCAAAGTAAAGCTATTGTCGGTGTCCGTGCATTTTATTCCAAAATACATTTACTCCGTCCGTTTTCTTTAATTAAAATATGCAGTTTAATAATGGAACGCGGTTGAAGAAAAACAAAACAACGTACGCTCGTGTACAATCGTGTTTACATTCAGACTGTAGTCAGGTGTTGGACCTTTGTTTCCTCGTCGACATATCCGGGAGCATCTGCGACGCCGATCCCGGGTTCTACTTTCCAAGGGACACGACCTGTCAGAACTGGCATCAGGTGGTGTCGTTTATTGTCAACATGACGCAAAACCTGAACATAGGTCCCAACGCCAATCGCGTGGCACTGGTAACATTCGGAGATTCTGCTCAACTGATATGGAACCTGGACGCGTAAGTGAAGCGAATAATAATAATAATAATAATAATAATAATAATAATAATAATACTATTATTACATGAAGGATACAATAATCGACAAAATTAGAAGAAAAAGACTAAAATGGTATGGACATGTCAACAGAATGGATGAAAGGAGACTACCATACAAGGCACTCTACACTCAAATAGAAGGAAACAAAGGAAGAGGAAGACCCAGGAAAAGTGGATGGACAACATCAGAGAAGACATGAACATGAAAGGAATTACAATAGTAGAAGGAAGACGATTGACAGAAGATAGAACTTCTTGGAAACATTTTGCGTCTAGCTATTGCCGCTGATGAGCTGGCAGAAAGCAAAGATGATGATGATGATGATGATGATGATGACTATTATTGTTATTATTTTATTATTATTATTATTATTATTATTATTATTATTATTATTATTATTATTATTAATAATAGTTTAAGCCAGCCCTTATCTTGTGCGGCATATTTTCAGAAAAGTCTTCACTAAGCAAAGCGATATAATCAACTGACGCCGACGTTTAATGGAAATTTAATTATTTTTGTCAAAAATTTTGCGTAACGTTGTTTAGCTAGTAATTTGCACAACAAGCATGGAATTGGCGCAAGCAATGATAACTTTGATAATTCCGATGAAGACGACGATGACGACGACGATGATGATGATGATGATGACGATGAAAACGGACAATGGTTATGTTTAGTAGGCCTACTTTTAATATATCAATTTAATCAGGTTTACCTCTTTCTTTGTATTCCGGTATCGCAACTTTCATTTAATGCCATGAATAAAAGTCGACACAGAGAATTCTCTAAACCTTAATAAATGTTTATGTCATGTCTTGTGAAGCAATTTTCAATTATTTCTCAAAATGTGCGACGCGTTTGTGCATCCACTTGTACATAATAATAGGATGACATCAGACTTCTCTTAATCCCTTTATATCATCGATGTTTCCGCGTGTCAGGTATTCGGACAAGCAATCGCTGCTTCAGGCCATAGCCAATCTTTCCTACGCCAAAGGACAGACTACGAACACGGCAGCCGGTCTGGACCTAACAAGGACCGAGGTCTTTAGCACGGCCAGAGCGGGAGCCGGGAAGACGGTGATCCTTCTGACCGACGGAAGACCGTCGGACGTCGGCGCCGCCCTGACGGCCTCCGACACCGTCCAAAGCAGCGGCATCACGGTCCTCTGCCTCGGAATCACCGATCAGATTGACGACAACATACTGGCAAGACTGTCGTCCGATCCCAAGCAGGTAGAACAAAGACGATTCGACACACACACAAACACACAGATACACACACACACAAACACACACAGATACACACCAGCGGCGCAGCCAGGAATTTGATTTCGGGGAGGAGGGCTATAAATCTCAACCATATAGTCGTTGCTATTCCAAAATCAAAACCTATGCTAATATCCTTCTTGGAAACAAACAGTAAAAGAAACTAACAGTAAAATGAGCGTGACACTGGCACGATATCAAATTTTGCCCTGGGTCAAGGAGGAGAAACAACCACATAAAAATTTTAAGGTAGACTGATTTTGGGGGTATAAATACCGATAGATCCCCGTCGTTGCGTGCCTGAGACACACCCACCCACACCCACCCACGCACACACACACAGTCTAAACATCAACCAAAATTAGAAAAATTTAACAGCTAAGAGCTTTCAAGAGATACGCCTGCACACACACATACACACACAGTTCCTGTTCTTACAATTAATTATCCCGGCGTTCTTACGATTAATTATCATCTCATGTGATAATTATTCCGACGTTTTTACGATAATCACCTCAGAGTGTATATTTTGTAAATGTTAGCAACGTTTTATTTCTCAAATGAATGTTGTTTTCGATGGCAACTGCTTTTAAATGTTCGGACCCCGAACAGTCTAGTAGGCTATATATAGTATATGTATCTTGGAACTGCAACAAATAATAATAATTAGTTATTCTCGTCCAGGAGAATGTCACGTACTTCAAGGCCATGGACTTCGCTGGACTGGGCAACACCATCATTAACGTACTGCAAGCTACCGCGTGCACAACCACGCGTAAGAAAACTCTTGGCTGCAAATAGTTCACGTCTTGCTATCTAAGCCTGTTAAGATTTGCGTGCAGTTTTCCTCGAGAAACTCTCAAAAGTGATAGTTAACCCTAACTTAATCGAAGGTTCAATATTTCAGCAAATAAACGAATATATTGGCTGTTCGGAGAAAATTAACATATTCGAATAATTAGCTAACCGTCTAACCGTTCTAACGTGTTTCATTGACGGACTACACTGTACACTGGGCCCGAATAAAGAGACCCAACTCTATTTTCACTAAGCTTATAACTTTAAGAAAACTTGACGGGTATTTATAAAAATTGGCAGTTTGAAACAGAAATATATTGGCTTTAGATACAAGCAAACGTTACCTTTAAAAGTTTACAATCAATATTGAAAATATACACAGAAAAATTGACACATGATTTTCAGACGTCGGAAATGTTTAAGTAGTTCATATAGTCTGTGCTACTGCTGAGTATTAAAAATTGGTCTACATATCTAGAATGATCAGGCATTAAACTACAATGGTGCTGTTGTTTTGCTACTACAACTACACTGTTGTTCTGCAGTTTCGCCTATTTCTTCTTCTTCTTCTTCTTCTTCTCCTCCTCCTCCTCTTCCTCCTTCCTCTTCATCGTCGTCGCCGTCTTCCTTCGCTTCGACTCCTCCAGACAGCGCCTTTTCAAGAGAAATAGGAGCAACTGGAGCCACAGGAGCTACAGGTAACGATCGTCGAAGTCAGTGGTTCTCACACAGGGCAGTCCCAACTGAACCACTTTAAATATTGTTATATTATTATTATTATTATTATTATTATTATTATTATTATTATTATTATTATTATTATTATTATTATTATTATTATTATTATTATTCATGCTGTTATTTACACTTTGGCTTACGTTTAGACAACATTCTGATCTTATACAAGTAGTGCATATGGCTTTATTCCAATTGTGTACTTTGTAAGACGGTGTCTTCATTATTTAAAGGTTTTTAAAAGTGAGCAGCTTGCAGGTCAATTCAAGTAGGCGTTCAATTTTCAAATTCTGATCTTATGACAATGCCTAACAGCCGCCATTATTCCAATGTGTAGAACTTATTTTGGACTTCAGTGTGTCTTCATTAACAGTAAAGGCTCTAAAGATTTGGCAAGTTGGGTCAATTCAAGTGGCAACGTTCAATTTTGGGGCCAACCATTTGTTGTATGAATGTAATGTAGCATTAACATAGGGTCCCAACTGGGGGCCAATGTGGCCAAATATTCTCAATTTTGGCTTCGGAGCCCCAGCTTCGGACTAATTCTCAAGTAATGTTATTGATTTGCGTCGGTTTCGACGTAATGCGAGCGAGACTTATAATGCTTCACAGGATCGTTAGGAGCGACCGGAGTGACTGGTCCGAGTGGATCGACAGGAGCTACTGGAGGAATCGGAGCAACAGGTACTGTACCAGTGTACTGTACGTTCGGTTGCACGCGTAGAATTTTAAATATCCATTTCTGCACTTTCAGAATTATCCGTCCTATTAAATAAGCGAAATTGTGTCTCGATTCATCGATCTTTAATGTCAATCAGGAACGGTTCCACGTTGGGGATGACTGGGGATGCATCCCCATTCCCCAACAATTTTTTTTCTTTGTCAGCGTTTCAGGGTTTACCGGATCCAAGCCGCTATCATCCCTGTGTGCAAAATAGAGCTGATTACCTTTATTTAGCCCTATTTATTTTTTTAATTTTAATATTTGCTTGTCAGCCTTTTTCGACAAGGTTTATATCATTATTCTGGCCAAAGCAAAAACACAAAACACTGTTACTGATCCTTTTTGCTTGTCAACCTTTTTCGGGAATTCATTGCATCCCCACCAAGAATTCTTGGAACCGCCATTGGATAGAATCTACAACTGTAGAACAATTTGTTCGTAGCTATTTAATCTAGAAATTTCTATACTAAATTATTTGTTTAAAAAATAGCAACATTCTAAATGCCCATAAGTCTAGTCTGATAAATCCCCATTCACCCCTCCCACCCTCTCCTCGTCAAGTCAAACGCCGGTCGTAGCGCCTTTGGGGTTTTGTCAAGTCACGTGGTGTTTTTTTACTTTTAGGAGCCACAGGTAGTCCAGGAACTGGACTTCCAGGCAGAACTGGCATATCCGGACCGCCGGGACCACCTGGAGCAAACGGACTACCTGGTTCGCCAGGCAATCCAGGAGGTCCTGGACCAATTGGACAGCCAGGTTCGTTGCGCAATGTGAAATAACATAATTATATCAATATATTAGTACTCGCCTGCATTTAGTTTACCGTCATATTTAAGAATCGTCATTTACTAATCATCGATTAAACTATTATACGCTGAGAAATTATTCACCGCTAAAGGAGAATTTTGCGAAATACAATCGTTCCTCTTCAGTTTTTTCAGACCGCTTAATGGAGAATCTTGCGAAATATGAAAGACAATCGTCAAACCCATCTTCTGGACTCTCGTTTTTCCAGAATTAGACCAGACATTAAAGATAACTAAATTTATGGCTAAAGACAGAACAGACTGTTTTGCTATTACCAAAACTAACAGAATGTAATTCTTTGTCATAAAGGTGTGCCGGGAACTGGCGGACCTCCTGGTCCAATGGGAAGAACCGGATTGCAGGGATCCACCGGTGCCTCGGGACCGGCAGGCGCGCCCGGCTCGTCGGGTAGAACGGGAGCTGTCGGAGCGCCAGGCAGCGCTGGATTCATCGGAGCTCCGGGAGCCACTGGTTCCATCGGGGTCAGCGGAGAACCCGGTATAAAAGAAAATTTTATACCATCACACATGACTACCTGCAGTTTCCCCTCTCCCCCCGTAGTTTGAATAGACTTTTACACAAATGATAGGCTTCACAAACGAAAAAAAGTCCGGAAGTCCGGTGGGGGATGCATCCCCTCTCATCCACCCACGTGCAACCGCCACTGGACTGCGCCATCGATACAAAATCACTTACATACGAGTTAAACGAAGTGGCGACAATCAGAAAAATAAGCAAAATAATTATATTTTACAATTAAGATATTAGCCCAGGAAAAAATGTAGGTGCATGCATTGCGCTATATGTTCGGGTAAGGGGAAGAAATACCGCGGGTCGTTGCACGCTTACTCCTCACCACTGGTCCACTCTGTACGTAGTAAAGGGTATTAATATTCTCATGACGTCATTAACTTATTTGTCTAGTTTATTTAGTATAATGAACAATACAAATTCTTTCTTCGCTGTCTGATACAATCCCCTGCCAGTCTAACTCTCAAATACCACACTATCTGGGAGAAATATGCACATTCAATTTGAAGCCGATTAGTAGAGCTGCAATCAAACACACACAACACACACAAACACACACACATACACACACGCATATATATATATATATATATAAACAATTATTAGGCATTTGTGTCTACAGTATAAACAATAAATAAATGGATATATATATAAATAAATATATATATATATATATATATATATATATATATATATATATATATATATATATATATATATATTAAAGCATATGACTTATGAAGATGCAGTGAATTTCAACAAATATACGTTTACATGATACTTTGTTCTTTCCAGGTTCTGCTGGTGGAACTGGAGCAACGGGGAGCACAGGTATTCCGGGACAACCGGGACCAAGCGGGTTTTCCGGTTTAGCTGGAAGTACTGGACAAACAGGTCAAACAGGTCCAGTTGGTCCAGCTGGATCTCCCGGCACTCCGGGTCAGTAGTTTTTGTACTGTGAACTTCGAAAAATTGCACTAAAGTTTTTTCTGTGAGATTTCTCTTGAAGCGTTGCTAATTTCTAGCGGTTGCATTTGCTCCGTAGGTTCCCAGGGACGGACCGGTGTCCACGGGGCGACTGGGGCCGATGGTGTTCCGGGACCTGCAGGGCCGATTGGTCGCACGGGACCAACTGGCGCTTCAGGTTCGACAGGACCATTCGGTCGAACGGGTTCAGTCGGTGCAACTGGATCTCCCGGAACTCCGGGCTCAACGGGAGCGACAGGTGAGTTTCCCGTATAATAGCACGCAAAGGTATCAGGCAGGCCTATGTATCGCAGATTAGCATCTAAAACCACTCTAAATGGTTATAGGATGCTGCTTTCTTTCAGTTTGACGGAGGTCTATCTTATCAAAGTTTGAAGACCTCTATCACAGTGTAAAATGAAAAATAGAATCTGTAGTTCGTATCATAGATGTAAGAAACGTTTTTTTTACGTTTTTAACGTTTTTTATTATTTTACCAACGTTTTTTACATCTGTGGTTCGTACAGCTGTGATTTATGCAACGTAAACTTCGATTCAAACTATGAATGCTTACTGCTCGATGCCGTCATTTTGCAAACAGGCGCAGGTGGGGCAGGTGGACCCGTTGGAGCCACTGGAGCACCTGGTCAAACAGGATCGTCTGGAACGCCTGGAGCAATGGGAGCGACTGGAAACACGGGAAATATCGGTGCTACTGGTTCAAATGGAAGGACTGGGGCCACGGGATTTACTGGTCCTGTTGGAGCAACTGGTCTGCCAGGTATCGTTCTATCGCCGGTCAAGACTTCGGAAGAAAGTAACTTTTTAATCTTAAAGACACCAGCAAATTCACTGGGCAGTCTAATGGACTCAGTGGCCCCGCAAAGGGTGAGTAGGGGCGGGGTGATGGCGGGGTGGAGGGTGGGGGTGGGTGGAACACCCGGGTGACGCTAATTACAAACAATGCAAGGGGATGACACCAAAACGTTCGGTGTTTGCAAAGCACACAGGCTAAGCTATTCAATTTTTGTGCGTATGAGCTGGTATACAGGGCGATCCAAAGAGGTCCACTGTGTAATATTTTTCGGGGAGGGGTGGCGTCATGACATTACCTCAACGGGCGATGCCAACCCTATATAGTGACGCATCTGCGTAGAACGAAAGAGCGACAGATCTAAACTGATCGCAGAGATGAGATCAAAAACGTACCAAGATCAACTTTCGGATGCTTAGCAGCACTGTTATCGCTGCTGCTTTTCGCTGAACAGGAAGAAACGGCGACGCAGGCAGCACCGGCGCAACCGGACCTATGGGACCGGCGGGTTCGACCGGATCGCCGGGTGCTCCGGGAGCGTTTGGGTCGCCTGGAACGGCTGGATCGACTGGAGCCACCGGATTCGGTCAGACCGGAGCCAGCGGAAGAATCGGCGCAACTGGCCCCGCCGGAGCTGGAGGTCCTGCTGGATCTACCGGATTGCCAGGACCGGTCGGGGCTACGGGAACATCCGGATCGCCCGGTATACTCTCTCCCCCCTCTTTCTTTCTTTCTCTCTCTCTCTCGATTCTGTATTTTAGATGTAAAATTCTCATTTTCTCTCTTTCTCTTCTGCGGCGTATATTTTAGATGTTCCGGGCATTTTCGAATTGCAAGCAGGCAATTCTGCACCAGTGGCGTAGCTAGCGTTTCCGGAACAGGAGGGGCGCAATGATATTGTCGAGATTTTTCGTAGAAAAAGTCTACGACGAAGAAAGGAGTTCTTGGAATCTTGGCACATTCGAATGCGCCATATATCAATAATGCTCCAATCATTCAAACTATCTCTCCCCCTCCGCAATATTCTTGACCGTTTTGCACAAATCCCACGACTTATCTCAGCCAGAATAGTCGAGCCGCCCCCTAGGGTCCATGCCAATGTTATGCCCAAATTCAATACATTAGAAAACTGTTATTTATAGCGCATCCTCGGATCTAGCGTACCTCGTTGTATGGTCCAGTGTGATACGCTATCGTATACTGGATGGTATTGGATTAACGTATCTCGGATATAACGTATACTCAATTTTACAGATCAGCGAAATACGTTGATAGGAAGTTTTACTGTATTCAACAAAGACGACACTTTGTCTCAACGCATTTCCTGCTTTAGAGACACAGCGTAATCCACCATCTAGCTTCTGAAGAAATGATAAAGGAAGGCTGATGCACTGTCCATAGAATGTATGCTTCTTACGCGGCAGCAGTCAGATCTCGAGTCTATGTAACCGAGTAACGGAAACCTTCTCTTATACCGTATCGTTCTGTCAGGCACCAGTGGCGCAACGGGTTCATCAGGTACGACGGGATCGACTGGACCTGCTGGTGTCACCGGATCAACCGGATCCACCGGATGGACGGGCGCAACAGGACCCAGTGGAGCCATCGGATCATCGGGACAAGCCGGATCAACTGGATTCCTCGGGGCTCCTGGTGCTACTGGGACAAACTGGTGAATATCCAGCACAATTTTTTATTATGACTGATCAGCACACACACATACACTGTACATGTATTTAATTATGTATAGGTATATACGTATATACGTATTTGTATATTTGTACCAGTGTCGTTTAAAGACTTTTGGGGGCCTGAGCATTTAAAAAAAGTAGTGATGACCTTTTTTGCTTTTACTTTTGATGACAAGATAAAATTAATAAAATCAAGCTAAATAAAGCGGCGATGACCTTTTTCACTAATAATTTTTTCACCCCCGCCGGGCCCCCTCAGATATCGCGGGTCCCTATTCGCGTGCCTATCATGCCTATGCCTTAAAACGGCCCTGGTTTGTACAGATATGTATGTATGTATGTATGCATGCGTGTGCATTTCCTTAGTCGAATAAGTTGATATTTGAGCGCAAGATTAAGTAGACATTGGTAGCGCAGTTCGAAGCAACTGATGTTTTACGCTTTTGATACATACTATGACGATCAATGCATTTTGAAACTATTGCGACAATTGCTATTAACTGAATGCTCAATTCAGTCTTATTCGATATCCGTTCACAGAATGCAAATCTTCTTCGGAATTCTTTAGTGATTATAAAGCCTATCGGTGTCTATTGCGCGTTTGTTTATGTGTACTCCTCTCTGTCGTATCGTACCCTACTATAGGCGCTAATTTCTTTTATAGTAGCGTTAACTTGAATTTATGCAGAAATAGTCCAAATAAAACGAGTTTCTTTAAATTGGCTGAACTGAAATGCGTCTGTACTCTAAACTACTCTTGATTTGCAGTCCATAATTTATTTTGTATTTATACTTCGGTCACTTGCATTAAGATTTTCTTTTTTAAAATCTTGCATCTATCACACACACGTGTCAAAACATTTTATAATTGCTGATTAAAATTATTAGAACCAATTCTAACTTCTTAGTGCAGCGCCGAGAAGCATCCCAATGAGTGTCCCGATGTATTTCCAGCACATTTGAATGTTTTACAGAAAGCAGAATTCCACACATCATCGCCAAATCTACTAGTACTATCTCAGACTTGAATTTCGCTTGTATAAATGTCTGTTACTTTACAGTATTATACTAATCAGAATTACTATGGAATGCGAGTTAGTATCGTTTAACCAATATTTATAGTAGGATTTTTTTACATATATATCATCGTTAATTCTACCCAGGGCCGACGGGAGCAACGGGTCCTACGGGGCCTTCTGGAGCGTCAGGTTCAGTAGGTGCAGCAGGTTTCACAGGAGCCACCGGTTCTAGGGGAGATTCAGGGTCCAGCGGGAACCCCGGAGTGCCTGGATCCCAAGGTGCACCAGGATCGACTGGGCTTCAGGGACCTCAGGGTCTTCCAGGCCCTTCAGGTCCAATCGGCGCCAGCGGGTCTGCAGGGACAGTTGGAAATGCAGGGCCACCTGGACAAACGGGTCAACCAGGAAGAGACGGAAGTACAGGTGCCACTGGACCAACCGGTTCTTCAGGAGCACCTGGACCAACCGGTCAGTCCCAACCCGTTTCTTTTAAATCACTCGTAGGTCACGTGTTGTCTCTTTATTTCTCATGAAAGAAATTGATACAAGATTAATTAGCTGATGATATTCTACTAAATGACAAAGACGTACCTACAGGGTGGCGCAAAAAAACCGGACTATATTAAATGCAAATCTAAATGTGACTAGTCCGGTTTTTCGCGCCACCATTTAGGTTCAAAGGTTTTTAGCGCACCCTTCAAGTGACGCCCAGGGCATCAGGTCTATCTGCCATGCCCTGGGTACGCCACTGCTATATGGTAATCGATAACTCACAAAGTTCTTGTTGCATTCGAACCCAAATCTTTCGCTAATCATGCCCATCGCTGGGAATTCTTCTTCTTCTTCTTCTTCTTCTTCTTCTTCTTCTTCTTCTTCTTCTTCTTCATGTGCCAAGTATTGCTACATCGGTGATCATGGATTTCCAATCGTCTCTGTTTCTGGCTTTCCTTGTCAGTTCGAAGTTGCCTTTAGTTCTTGTTGTTTCTCTTAGGCTGGCTGTTTACTTTATTCTTTGTCTTCCTCTTGCTCTTTTACCCTCTATTTTTCCTGTTATGACTAGATTTGCCAACTCATCCTTTCTAATCAGATGCCCGAACAATTCCAACTGTTTCTTTCTTGCGGTTTTCAGCAATTTTCTTTTTACACCAAAGGCTTTTAGTACTTCCTTCATTGGTTATTTTTTTCTGTCCATGAAATTCACGTTGATATAAAATCATTGCGTGCTGCCCTTGATATTTTTATGCCAAAAAACGAACAGGATCCGATGGTGCCAGTGGATTGCCTGGACCAACTGGAGCATCTGGAGCAACGGGTGGAACAGGGGCTACGGGTCAAGCTGGAGCCACTGGATTCTCAGGAGCACAGGGAAATACGGGCGCCCCTGGAACGCCTGGGTCTCAGGGTAATTTGCAAAATATTTTGCGCCGAATTTGAAAAATCCGCCTTCTTTTGTTATTTTGCCTTTAACGTTCACCTCACATCGATATATGTGTGTAACCAGAAAATACACCAAAAACAATTGTAACGATTGCTATGTTGAACCGCAAGCCTAATATCATTGTTCTTTAAGAGATGAATAAGACAGTACTGCAAAAATGCAAATGCAAGCAAACTCTAATCCCGAATATCAAAATAGCATTGTGCCAGTGTAATTAAGGTGCATTAGCCCATCATCATCATCATCATCATCATCATCATCATCATATCATCATCATCATTTCCTCTTTCCTTCAATAGCTGAAGATAACGTATATAAGTAATTAATCTTTCTCGTAAACTTCTACAGCTAAAGACACAGCAGTAGCTGCTTATTCTTATGTTAATCTTTCTTAAAATAGCTATAGACAAGGTGGTTTGTCGGCCGGGCAAAGTCAGTATATATATATATATATATATATATATATATATATATAATGATACATAAACTATATATATATCTTAATGATACATAAACTGCACGCGTTCTTTGCTATTCCAAACACACCAGATTAGCATAGACAGATTTAAGAGGCGAGAAAATTTCTGCTGAAATTGCTTTAGACCTATAGAATCAATTATATTTCTGTATTCTGTCGAAATCTGGAATCGTTCTGCTATTAGGCAAATGCTGAATCTGTCTGTTATATTATCAAGTGAGCGTGATGACGTGCTATATATAGGTTCCGTTGGTGCGACTGGTGCGACTGGAGCCACTGGACCATTCGGTTCCCAGGGCCAGCCCGG
Organism: Metaphire vulgaris; assembly: GCA_018105865.1. Classification (NCBI taxonomy): domain Eukaryota; kingdom Metazoa; phylum Annelida; class Clitellata; order Crassiclitellata; family Megascolecidae; genus Metaphire; species Metaphire vulgaris. The sequence goes on from CM030832.1 coordinate 4,141,320, forward strand.
ACCAACAGGTGCCACTGGGCAAGTAGGTGCGACGGGTCAACAAGGAAGCACCGGATCCACCGGGTCACCGGGTGGTCAAGGAGCCACCGGAACAAGCGGGGCCACTGGACCAACGGGTAAATAGTCAGGGCCTTATTCAGTGGGAACGCACGGAACGGCGTCCCCACACCTTTTTTGCCATATTGTATATATATATATATATAATAATTATGGATATGTAATAATTCGTTTGGGAACGTAGTACAGGTACGGCGTTTCCAAGCCCGTTTTTGTTGAAGAGTAAAAAAGGATGAGTGTCATGTCATGTCATGTCATGAAGCCGTCTTTCATAGAAAAACGCTGAACAATAATTTTCCACTGGTCCCTTTTTTTAGTAGAATTAGTGGAGCTCCTTTCATATTAGTCAAGTCTACTGTTATCTATCCAGCTGGTTCTGGTTCTGGGTCTGCCTTGTCTCCTGGTTCCAAGGATGAGTTCCCAAACCTTTTTTCATAGAAAAAAGCACTGCTTGTGGTAACACGCGTACTACATACAGCAAGTTGAGTGTGGCTGCGTTTTTGAGTTCACGCGATGATAATAATGCGCTGCAAATTCGAATCAAACAAGCTTTTCAACATAATCAGATGACCCGAAGTATACGAAACTATACTAGTACTTTAAGTTCAGCGCTCGTTCCGAATATTCAAACCAATGCTGCCTGTAGGGATTCCTGGATCGACTGGATCGACTGGTTCCTCTGGATTGTCTGGAGCCAGTGGTCCGAACGGGATTCCCGGATCTCAGGGCTCTACTGGATCCACGGGTGCATCCGGGCCCTCTGGATCACCGGGAACAGCCGGACCGGTTGGAAATAGCGGAGCGACTGGAGCGACTGGGTCCTCAGGTGATACTTTTACACCGCGACAGTTTAACAGTTGAACCTGGTCGGATGTTGGGCGATAAGACGTTGCGATGTAATAAATTGGGTTTCTAATTCACTTAATTTTGATCCTATGCATTGTATAATTAATTTAATTTAACCCCTTAACCGTGTATTTAACTGTAACTCAATGTAAAATGGACGGATATATCCGGGATCCCCAGTTAAGGGGTTAAAGCATTGCCGTAGGCTCAACAGTCTAAACTAAACGTACGTTAGGCAGTACACAGACGAATATTATTAACTAATCATTGCAAGCATATGAACTTTCTGACAGTAGTGGAGAAATGGCTGTACCAGCCAGTGGAGGCTCCACAGGGAGGGGACCCTGGGGGCCATGCCACCCCCTATTGCATTTTATAACGTTATAGCCAGTGAGAGGGGTGTGCCGAGCCCAGTAGGGGATGCAGTGGTGGGGGATGTAGCAGATGGGCCCTTCTTCCCCTACAAATCGCGCCCTGGGGATCATCTTCATACAACTCCGTATAGTACTACTAAAGCTCTTGTACCACTGATAAAATATTCTGATAAGATAAGGACACAAGAAAAGCAGGATAACAAATTTGATCGTGTTGAATCGTTGATTAGTGCTGCCCATAGACATTCCATTTTTTAGAACCCAACCCAACTCGACCCATCAAATCCCTCCCCCCAACCCAACCCATGCCGGCAATTGCAAGTATTCACCCAACCCAATCCAACCCACAGCAAGCTTCAAGTAAACATATTCAGCAAATTTATTGCTACAACAATTTTATAAAATCATTTTAAAAATTACCTCTCATATGTCGCTGTAGGGTCTATGTTTTCCATTATAATTATCATTGGCGTGCAAAGGAAGATAGACGTCCGTGTTATAATTTGCATTAGCGTCGCCACGGAGGGGAGCAAATGGGGGCAACTGCCCCCCCCCCCAACCTGCCCCAGACCACCTACCAGATTCGCGCAAATCCGGTGAGAAAGTTTTCTGTGGAGGGAGGGGGTGAGGGTGGGTAAGAAATCTGACATGCTAGCCCCGTTTGCCCCCAACCAAAACTTCCTGGCGACGCCACTGATAATTTGTACTTATACTGTCTAAAATTCAGCTTCAAATGTTGAAAGACTAACGAATAATAAGACCCTAGAGCCATTATAGCATTTGCTTAGAAGTTCGCACGCACTCCCACGCAGTAGCTCATAAATGTTATTGAGTCAATAAGAGAATTAAGATGGATTTACAGTGGATGGTTCAAAGAAAGTTACTTCGTTCAAAGAAAGTTACTTCCTTCTTTCATCAATTTCGACTCTCGATTCAATGCCTTGAATTATTTACTTCCACCGGTCTTATGTTATCTCGTGGCTGCGGATCAACATTTACCTATAGGCCTATGACGCTGCACAATATCGAGAAAGCAAACGGCCATAACGGCGAGATTTAGTGGTGGGAGATAGATTATGCCTTTAATGCTTTATTATATATAGGGTTTGGATCAATAGAACCAGGGGCTCAAGACAGTCCTGAATATAACCCCCACCCTCGCTTAACTAAAGCCGTCATAGCCAGCCCAGCGACAGTTCGGCGGCAATTTGTTACATGAAAATGCGGAAAAACGATAACATTTTTTTATAACCAATGTATGGTGTGTGCACCGTAAATCAGCGTTTTGCAACCCAACCCAACCCACCACAACTGCCTTTTATGTCCACCACTGGGTTAACCAACCCATGTCCATCTCTGTCGTGCGTTTCGTCGGAACAAGAAAACGTCACAAGCTAGCAGCAATCCAGTTTCACTTATTTGTGTTACGTTGCGCATCGCACAGGCTCCAGCGGTAGTCCAGGCGCGACCGGTGTCAGCTGGAACCCCTGGAGCAACAGGACAGACGGGACCGCAAGGATCTACTGGCGCTACTGGACCAACTGGAGTCGTTGGCGGTACTGGAAGTACGGGCACAACTGGATCGACAGGAGTGCAAGGAACGCCGGGAGCGCCTGGAGCAGCTGGTAGGTTTAAGTTACAACTTGCATGCAGCCTATAGTCGGATGTGTAATTTGCTGATTGCGAGGAATAGTTCAAAATTAATGACAATTCGATGCCGAAAACAACCTTGAAAATCCACCCAATTGCAAAGTCTATTGGTCTTTAACTCTGGGCGTTGTACCATAATTGATATGCATGTAAGAAGATGAATAAATCGGGAAAACATGGCTTGTTTGATACTGACATTTCTCCTTGCAGCTTTGTCTCAAGTCGTCGCCGACCATTGTGTAGTATTGCTAAAGGCCTCTGGAAGTTTCTAGAGCAGATATAATACACGGCGAATAGCAGAGAACGGATTAAACATGTCGATATGAACACATTATGGGTCCAATCCAGGAATACAGTTTTGTTTCTGTGTGGGGTGGAAGGCACTTCGTGTTCCATTTCCATTCGACCTTGCCCCACCCCTTACATTTGGATTCATGCATGTTGTTAGCAGTGTTGATGGGAAATATAATACGACGCTCGCCTTGGACCTTTATAGCTTTTCGTCAAAATGAAAATAAGCAAGTAAATGTTCTGTGAGTGATTAAGGGTCACGCACCCATGGATATTTTTACACCCCCCTAACACCCCAACACCCCTAATTTGAGACCGACACCCCTCCAACACCCCCAATCTGAGCCGGGGATTGCATTTTTTGCGTGTCAGAATATTTTAGGAATGGAAAAATCTGTTGAGCCGGGGATGACCTTTTTTTGCTTGGCAGACTTTTTCAGCAGGGACCGAACCCCCAGAATATACCGATCCCCCAATTGATAATCCTAGAAATAACCCTGCACGTGCCTCTGTGCATGCGTGCATCATGATCATTGTACATTCTTGCGCTAAACACGCTGAATAGAGTTGTTGAATACGGTTGAATTAGTGCCAATATTTATGATGTTCCCTTACTGTCAAAGGCGCGCCAGGAGCCACAGGTGTCGTCGGTCCCACCGGATCTACTGGACTCCCAGGCCCGTACGGAGCGTCTGGTATTCCGGGAACTGCCGGTACTGGTGGAAGCACAGGAGCAACCGGTCCAAACGGTGCGCCAGGAACACCAGGAGCCACTGGACTCCCCGGTAGCACAGGTGCGATTGGTGCAACCGGAGCAACCGGATTCGGAGCTACAGGTATAAGCTATACCTGTAGTCAATATAATTAATTGATCATCACTTACTAAAATGATTTCAACATTGCACCATAAACGACTCACGTCGTCTCCTTGTATCGTTGCTTGTTCATGATCAGACCGCTAAGCCTTATAAGAATATCACGTAGACATCACTCGGGTTTTCGTAATAGTTTTTGCATAAGGTTATTCGTATACACGATATCAGTTCTTGACTGTCAATACAACTTAATACGGCGTAATACTTATAGAGCACAGGGATATATACTGTATATATATCACTGCGCTACCATATATATATATATATATATATATATATACAGTATTATATACTGTATATATTCGATGCAAACATTATATTTTTTAAATAAAATCTACAGATTTCTTCTAAACAGTTTCCATATAATTCCTTTGATAATTGGCGGGATCTTCTTAGAAATCCATGGTCCCCCTCACTACCAACTTCCTTGAAATTCATTGCACCCCCACCACCACCACCAAGAGTTCTTGGAAGCGCCGCTGCTGATTATATAACATGAGTTCAGCATGAATCGATGTTCTTGCTATTTCTTGTTGTTTAGGACCTCCTGGTTCGGTCGGAGCTACGGGTGCTGCGGGAAGAACAGGAGCAACAGGACTAGCAGGACCCGTAGGGAGCTCCGGTGGAGCTGGGTCGCCTGGACTCAGAGGACTCACCGGAGCTACAGGAGTCGTTGGTCCTCCAGGTTCGAACCGTCTTTCTCGACTCTTCAAATAATTACACTTATCACAATGTATTTCACGTGAAACCAACCATTCGATGCAAACTGAAGACACCAGGGGCAATAACTAATATCGATCTATTATTAGCTTCAATTGGACCTATGCGGCTGATAGTAGCAAAGTTAAGATAGGTTTTGACTCCACTTGCTAAGCGCTCTTGTCTTGGACCTTAGTCTTGTCTATTGCGCTGAAGGAATTGTCTGGTAATAATAATAATAATAATAATAATAATAATAATAATAATAATAATAATAATAATAATAATAATAATGACAATCATTGACGCAAACTTGGATGAAACAGTGGAGGAACAACCCATGGAAATTCTCCCTTCCTCATTGTAGACTCTAAGATGTGGATGGTGCTCGAGTACAGAGGCCTAATAGAAGTTTACGCCTATGGTAACAATGCTTGTATTTCGAATTCACTCGTCGTGTGGCTATGAAACCTTTCGTGACAACATTTTAGGCTTCGGGAGCACAGGATTTACTGGGATTCAGGGAATTCAAGGACATACTGGTCTTGCAGGCGTTGCAGGAAGTACTGGACCGCAGGGTCCTCCGGGGACTGCTGGTACTTCTGGAGGTAAGTGCCAACTGATTGCAGACCGTTTTATTGATCAAGCAGTTCATATTACCAAAAGCCATCACGAATTGACAATCCTAGCGCAGTATTTACTGATGGCTGAATAATGATTGCATTGCAATACTTTAACATGGTTAGCGATGTTTTGATGCAAAATGGTATTTCAATTGAGACTTTAATTCTGACGTTGATGGAATTGGCTGTTTTGCAGCTTTGATTGAATTAATTCGCGTTAAAAATATTATCGACTTTGTCTTCGTCCGCAAGCCATAGTACTCGTAACTCGCTTTGTTTTAATAGTTTTGAGTTTCTGCAGTGCTTTGTCAAAGTCTCGATTAAATATAATTATTTAATCAGTGATAAATCAATTAATTAACAAGTCAAGAGATTTCTCTAGCGCCATTATAATAATACTCTTTGGCATAGGTCGATAGTCGCTTTTGAGTAAAAATCACAGTCAAAAATCTTGTCCCTCTTGGTTCATGGTGGAATATCCATGGTCCGTATGTAAGTGTAGTTGGATCAGTGTTTGCTTAAAAATTGGCACAGCTCTGAACTGATATTGGACCGTGCAACACACTATTTGACCTAGACACTACAGCACCTTTAAAATTAATGCTGAGTATGGAAGAAACTGAAAGAAAGCATATGCGTAAAAATGGCGATGGTTCTGTACAAATAAGAAAAGTTGAATAGTAAAATTTGTGGAAATTTGTTTAATGCCTGTACATTTATTGGCGTCAAGCACAAACCTTTAAAGCACATAGAAAATCTAATAAATTGCTTCTTTAGTTAGAAGATTCGTTGAAAATAACATCGAATAATCTATTTTTATCGATATTGTAGGTCAATGCAGCTTAAACGAATGTGCTTATGACAATGGTCTCTGTTCTCAATACTGCATCGACTCCTTCGACAGCTACTACTGCGCCTGCCGGTCTGGGTATCAGCTGGTCCCGACAAACTACAGTTGTGCCTGTGAGGAGCGAAACTCAGACCCTGAACAGGCCTAAATCTTCAGATTTTATAGGCTTCGGCCCAGGGCCGCCGAGGGGGTGGGCAGGGGAGAACTGCATAGGGGCCCGGCGGTCTGGAGGGGGGACGAGCCCATGATGAATACGCATAATTAACAATAATATGAATAATAACACTTAAGTAGAGGGGGCCCGACGAGCAAAAGGGGGGGCCCGGCGTGAAAAGGTTGACAAGCAAAAAAGGTCGTCAGGTAATTTTAAGATGGAAAAAGGCTGACAAGCAAAAAAAGGAAAAAGTTCGTCAAGAAATTTTATTCTGCACAGGGGCCCGGATTTTCTCTCGTCGGGGCTGCTTCGGCCTAATCTACATAGGCTAATCTTGTCACTGGTGATAAGCTATTTGCAAGCGAAGTCGATGCCTAAGCATGGATGGTATCACCATAGCAGTTGATTGATTGATTGACTTATTGATTGACTGATTGATTGACTTACTTATTTACTGACTGACTGACTTACTGACTGACTGACTGACTGACTGACTGATTAACCGACTGATAGATTGATCGACGATTCTCAAAGCTTGTTTGTTTACTCTGTATTATGTATATAGACTCTGCTGTTTGTCAGTCGGTTCGAAGTGACGTCGTTTTTCTTGTCGACGGTTCGAACACCGTCTGTACAAACGCCGCTTCGTCGTGTCCCAATTGGGACTCGACGCTTAGATTCATTAACGGTCTCGTCGACAGATGGAGCGTCGATTCCGGAGCTGTTCGCGTCGGTCTCGTGACCTATACGGCGACTGCTCAAAGCCAAATCTACCTCAACACGCCTACCACGCAAGTCGCGATTCTTCGGTCTACTGATGGCTTTTTTTCTGAATATTTGCGTGACGCAATACAGGGTTTAATCTAGGCCGTTTCCGGGGGCAAAATGGCCCTTCCTCCGGAAATTTCAAATTCCCCGGAAATGTTGGCATACTACATGAACTAACAGCACCCCCACCCTCAGCTGACTTCCTCCCGGCCTTGTCAGTTCCCCCGGGTCCAGGAGTCTAGATTAAACGCTGACCAATATCCTCGAAAACAACATTTTTGAATGACGTTGCGATCTTGTCTATAAATTCGACGTACCTGTTCTCTTTCAGTCTCTCTCTCTCTCTCTCTCTCTCTCTCTCTCTCTCTCTCTCTCTCTCTCTCTCTCTCTCGTCAGTGAAACCATGCAACTGTGTAACTCTTTGTCTTCTTTTCCGTTTCACTTTTCCAGCAAAACCGCTCTACAGTCTGCCGTTTCGGGCCTTGACTTTCCCGGGAGTTCAACGGCTACTAGCAATCTGTCCGCAGCCCTGTTCGAAGCACGAACCGTTCAGTTTTCCGCCGCGCGCGGCGACCGTCCAGGAGTCCAGAACATCGTCATCATCGTCACCGACAGGCTTCGATGCTTCGGACAGTCAGTCGGGCGCAATCGCCGAGGCCAACGCCACCAAGGCCCAAGGCACGGTCATCTACGGAGTGGGCGTGGGGAACAGGGCGCTGGAGAACGCCGACACGTTCGGTGCCATTGTCTCTCGACCTCTGGACTTGCAGCCTTCTTACTACACAGCGACCGACTATGCGGCGCTGGACAACGACGTCACAATCTCTGACGCCATCTACCGAAGAGTTTGTACCGCTTCGGCTCACAGTGACTGTTCGTCTAAGGTAATAAGGTCATTCAGTATAATAATAATAATAATAATAATAATAATAATAATAATAATAATAATAATAATAATAATAATAATAATAATAATAATAATAATAATAATAATAAGGTATACTGTAATGAACCTGGACTATGGTGAGCCGGGACTATGGTTCTAATGACTTATATGTATCCATAATGATGATGATGATGATGAAAATAATAATAATAATAATTATAATAATAGTAATAATAATAACAATAATGTAGTGAACCGGGACTATGATTAAACGGGACTATGATTCTAATGACTTATATTTATCTATAATAATAATAATAATAATAATAATATTATAATAATAATATTATTATTATTATTTATTATTAAATTTTGCTTGCTAATCTCTCATCACGGCGAAAGGCCGAAAAGTTACGAATAAGCGAGATTATTCGTCCTTTCTTCCCATTCAATAATTTTAACGATATGCATCAATACACCTGGAAGGGACAAGGCGAGTCGAAATGGGGAATGGAAGACAAAGTGATCGAAAAGTAAATTTCTAGATCCACCCCTTGGGCTGTGGAAAGTTTTCACTTTTCTGACCGTCAATTGCTTATTTTGGCATCTTCTAAAGTTCTAATCAATGAAAGTAAGATACTCATCCGTATGAAATATGCTTAACAGGAATATTTAATATAATATAATAATATAACAAGGTTTAAAGTGGTTCAGTAGGGACTGCCCTGTGTGAGAACCACTGTTTGTTTAACTGTTCTGTCGTCTTAAAGAATAATGCCATTTGAGAAGACCTAGAAATCTGCTATACGCTTAATACGATTATGTCGAAAATAATTATTATAAGGATTAATGAAATAATTCCTTGGATTTCGCCTGATTCGTGCTAAAGGAGAAGGAGTCGTCGTTTGAATTACCTTTGAACAGGTGATGGATCTGGTATTCGTCCTGGACAGATCCTCAAATGTAGAGTCCAGCGGATGGACTTCGATACTCGACGCCGTCAACCAGATGGTCGACGCCCTGGATGTCGGTCCATCGGCCACTCATGTCGGCGTCGTAACATTCGGTCGAACGGCTACGACCAACATCTTTCTAACCGCCTATTCGGACAAGGGACAACTCACGAACGCCATCGGCCGCCTACCGTTTCTGAATAGCGGCAGCGACGTGGACTTCTATAGCGCCCTCCAGACAGCCCAGGCCACGTTCGCCGGCGGCCTCGGAGGAGGCAGACCGGATGTTCCGCACGCCGTCGTTCTCATCACCGGAAGTAGTTCGACCGTCAACCAGGCGATGCTTCCGGCGGTGTCGCGGCAGCTGCGACGCAACGGGATACTGGTGTACGCCGTGGGAATCGGGACCCGGATCAACCGGACGGAGCTGCAGACCGTCTCGTCCCATCCACACCTGCTCTACCATCAGTGGTGGACGGTCTCGGACTTCGCGGCCAGCTTCCTGTCCACCGTCAACGGAATTATCGGAGAGATATGCAAACCGCCGCTGGGTAAAGAATGATGGGCTTACTGTAATTCGAACGATTCTTGTCCTTGCGCGTCTTCTTTTGTTCGAAGAAAAACGCAAATCTAGAACGCGAACGATTAAGAAATCGATCACGTGATCATCAAAAAATAATTTCTCGTCTACACACTTTGGGACGATTTGGAAACAAACGGGTTTTTTCTTGATTCCCGTTTTGAAAAACATAAATTCGGCCAAGAGTTATAAACCAGACTTGATTGACTGAAAACCATGATCGATATTTGACGAATTAATATATCCTTTAGTATTTTGCTCTCAGTAAGTAAGTAAGTAGGATCTCGGGAATTTATATATAGCACTTTCTAAAGTAGCACCGCAGTAGCTGCTTATTCTTATGCGCTTAGTCTAAATTTGAAATAGCCATTTAGCCAGCCATGCAGGGTCATTTTATCCAAAAGTATTCGCGGTTGGAACGTTGCATCTATAGCCCGGTATGCGTTTTCAGATTGGTTCTGTACAGTAGGCCTATAGTTGCAAAGAAGAAATCTAATCCTAATAGAATCTTTTGTGTGCACTGTAGAATTCTTTTGTCGTTTGACGCAATACGGAGGCTATCAGTGTTTCTGTCCTTTGGACGAATGCAACATTCAACCAGTGAACGGAACTGAGTGTCAAGGTACTAAATATAATACTCATACTACTACTACTACTACTACTACTACTACTACTACTAGTAGTAGTAGTAGTAGTAGTAGTAGTAGTAGTAGTAGTAGTAGTAGTAGTAGTAATAATAATAGTAGTAATAATAATAATAATAATAATAATAATAATAATAATAATAATAATAATAATAATAATAAGTTAATAGTTAATAACTTGCCGCTAAAGATTTACAGAGAGCAATATATTGTGATATATGGCAATAGCCTATATAGTTTTCAATATTATTTGAAAAATTAATATATTGTATGCGTTAAAAATGAACTATTTAGATAAAGTAATTCATTTCAGTTAATGCACAAATTTAAGAAAAGCTAATCTTACTAAAAGACCGTTATTTAGTTTTTTATTTGTTTATTAATTTATTCATTTATTCCGAAGAAACTAGAACAGAATCAGATTACAAACGCCATTTTATTCTAGACGTCAACGAATGTCAGATTGACAACGGGGGATGTTCCGATATCTGCAACAATTCCGCCGGTTCGTTCGTCTGTGCGTGTCGCAGCGGTCTGCAGCTTTCCAACGACGGACGGACGTGCGAAGGTATCGTTCGAATCTATTTTAAATAACGTGCAGCGTTACCGATAACGAATTGCAACAACGTAAGTAAAATCTCGTGGAGTTATATAGCGCTTTTGACAGTAGGCATGGGCGTCGAGAGGAAGTGCAAGGTAACACAAATGCATCCCCTGGAAATTATAAATTTATAACGGAATGAAAAGTTATTATTAATAAATTAATACATAATCTTAATAACAATATAGGGCCTAATGCTAAGTTAAAAACTTAATCTGTCAAATATTTCGGTAAGCTTCTATATTAGCGCTAAATAACTATATAGGGCCTAATCATTCCAATAGATCTCGGTAATTCTTTTAGGTAAATAAAATGTTGCACCCCTGAAAAAATTTCTGCCGACGCCCATGGGAATACTACATTTATAATTGCTCATTCTTGAGCACTTAGTCTGTCTTGAACAAAACCGTCAAATGTAAGTAGCTGTGAGCTACTGTAATACAGCCGGATACACTATATCGTGTTAGTCTGGGTGGGAAGATGTGGATCTCTTTGAGCTGTAACTGTTCATATAAGAGTATTTAACTATTTATTTTGCTCTTTAAAAATATCAAGAATTTTAGTAGATCTATTCAGAGAATAAAAACTGCCTGTATATATTGAGTTGAATTAGCAGCAGATTTTCACGAATGCTAAATTCCCGTGTTCCAGATGTTAATGAATGTACTAATGGCAATCCATGTGCTCAAGGAAGTCGGTGTATCAATGCCTGGGCTACATTCTACTGCTTATCTAACAGCGCATTTCGTAAGTTAATTGAGACTTATTTGTCTTCCTCGTCTCGCTTTGCGAAGTAATATCTTGTTGGCATAATTGTCGTAAAGCAGCTTGACCTGCAATTGCCAATCTATGGTTGTTTAACTGAATAACTATAGTACTGTAGATCACAAATATGAAATATGAATGTTTCCGTTATTATAGTAGGCCCCTACCCTTGGTTCCGTTTGTGTGACTATCAGCTTTGATAATCCTCACTATTTCAGATCTGAGATAGAAAAAACGCAAGCGAAAATTACCATTGTTATCAACTTCTGTAGCACCAATTATAATACTCACAAGTAGGCCTATCAACCGATGGTACTCCAAATCCATACCGCAAAATACCAGGTCAAGGAAGTAGGCCCCCTAGTAGTATTAGTTTTAGTGATAGTAGTAGTAGCAGTAATAGCAGTATTATTATTATTTATTATTATTATTAATTAGACGATTTCTATAGCGCAGTAAACATAGATAAAGCTTAAGACAAGAGCGCTTTTGACGCATGTCACTTATATCCGATGATAGATAGGGCCTAAGTGTGTTTTTAGATTCCTTATAAAAGTCCCGGCAGAGTCAGCATTAGTCACACAATCGGGCAAAGCAAAGAGTTGTTGTTACTGGTGGCGGCGGTGGTGATGTTGTTAGGCCATTGCATTCTGCAGCATTGAATATGATTTTTAGCGGACGGTGGATCTGCCGCCGCAGCGTTGTCGAACCCCAGGGAGGCTTCCTTGACGGGCGTCGACGCGGCCGTCGTTGGCCTTGCTTCGGCCGTTGCCGTGGTCCTGGCCGCTGTTTCTCTGATCGGAACCGTAGCGGCCGTTCGATTCTACCGCCACCGTCGTCGTCGTCATCGGGTGACCGCTTCGGCGTCGAAGCATCCTACCGCCGCCAGGTCGACGCTGTACGCACCGTCCTCCTCCGGTAGCTTTGGGTCCTCCGTCGCTTCACGGTACTCGCTTCCGCCGACTGCGCTGGGCGAAGAGTGGACGGACACGATTTCGACGACCTCGTAAACTGGGACTTCTACTGGAGACGGGTCCCCTCGCATAGGTTCGCCGCCCCCAAAAAAAAAATTTTTCAGGCCAAAGAAGAAATAAATGATTCTCCGATCTTTCGTATATCGTGTTCGAGATTCGGAAATTTTCAAATCTCGAGTTTTCTAGTAGAAAACGACGCAGTTAAATGAGACGTTTAACCGATCCGACTGACCTTTCCGGCTTGACCTAGCTTTAATTCGGATTGCGAATAGTGACACCAAAGAAGTTGATTGCCTGTTTGATTGATTTATTGATTGATTTAGCTTCTCGTATTAATCGTTGTTGCATCCCCAGAAACTTTCCTTCTATAGCTATAGGCCGTGAGTTCCCTCAGTTTTCACAATGTCTTTATTAGAAACGAGTTTTCAAAGCAATGCAGATATGTTCAACCATCAGTTGACTTGTTATCTGGGCGTTAATAATTTCGAAATTGCGCCGTTTGGCGTTTTCATTTAACATCAATCAAACAGAAAACTGTTGGCTCAATTTCCTAGAGTAAAATTCTAGGTTACTCTTTATGACATTTTAAATTTCCACTACTAATAGTTCAACATACTGCAATTCTACTCAGCGTATTGCTTTAAACACATCTCTGTCAATTAGCTTTTCCTCCATAGTCGGTCTTACTCTTTCCCTCTGACTGATCTCTGAAATGACCTGGTCTTTTGCGGATGGATTTGAATTATTATTATTATTATTATTATTATTTCTATATAATTTCTCAAGCGCAGTAAACAAGGCTAAGACCTACGACAAAAGCGCCTTGACATATATCATTTAAATCCTATATTAAGTAAGTGTGCTTTTAAGTTCCTAAGAAAGGATTCTGCAGAGACAGCTTCCGACACAACGTATTGGATTCCCTTTTGAAGTACCATCGATTGATACCCTTAGGCATTAGAACTGGTGCTATAGAAGTGTATATTTATTATTATAATTATATTACACTGTAAGACACGTTTTAATGAAGGGGTTTTCTCCTCAAGATTTTTTTGCACGCGGAATATGAAAATCTCTTTGAAATGTCTCCATCACGTATGGAAATCGATATTACACTGTGTGTGTACAACACTTAATGTCTGGATACGCTGAGGAGTGCCTGGGCATGGATGGGCATCATAAGATGGATTTTCTTGCAATATTTTAGCTGAGTCCATCTCTAATATAAATTGCATTGGTTAAAGGTCATATAGCTGTAGACATTGCATTTTGACCTCAAAGACCTTGCAACTAAACCTGAGCACATACTGTATGACTATGCAAAATCAGCACGTTGAAGTCTATATCGGAAATTAGACTATTTAAAGAATAAAGTTAGCTTGTCCTCAAAGTCTTCACGTGATGGAGCTTTTAAGAATTTACGACGTTATCTGTGTCGTTCAGTAATCAGTATTATTCAAAATAAAATCATCCAGGTAATTTGAAAAATATTGGCAAGCACGTGCGGACTTGACTTTCTATTCGTTGGCTTTCTCAATTTTTGCGGCGCCAAAGCCTGCTGGAACAAGATTCGATCCATTATTGTTAGACAGATGGCTTCGAGTTTTCCAAAGGAAATCAGATTTTTAAAATTCTTTATACATTTATTTTAAGAAGATACCTGCAGACTATCGTCGGACATACACTGTATCCAGTGTGCGTGAGAATATGCATGCGTGCGCGCGCGTGTGTTAATTAATCGAACACGGCATTACATAACAGCCTCTTTTTGCTAAAGTTACATGATTTCAACATTGAAGGGTTTCCGACTCAAATAAGGTAAAACGAACGAATCAGACGCGAGACGAAAATTACGTCTCAGAGGAAACGATGGACTTCGGACGACTAAAAGCAAGTATTTCGTCAAAGACTGAAAGCCGGTGTTGTATCTCCTACAATCCCTTGGCAATCGACTGAGTGATCTAACGGCGCAGCATAAATGCGCTTGCAAAGCTCTCGTAAGACGGCGCTGAGTCGCCCAGAAATGGTGAAAAAGGAAAGGGAGAAATTGCGCCATCGGATGTACAAGTATACGTGAATGGCTGCTAATGGTAGGCGGTAGAATGCCCTCCTCTTCTGGCGCTACGAGCATCGTACACGATAGAAAGACTGTTTGTCGTGGAGAGAGACAGGCAGAGACGCAGAGAGAGAGAGTCAGAGAGACAGAGAGAAACAGAAGAAAGAGAGCAAAATCGAGCCGAAACTCCGCTTTGAGGCGCTCATAAATAATTATCGGCAATTTGAAAAGCTGCAGAATTCCCCCGTGTTTCGACGCCTGCATAGTGTGCTGCAATGCAGACAGAGTTAGAGTTAGAGAAAATTAGAAAGAGAAAGATGCTTATTTTATATCAGGCATATAGGTTAAAGTGTATCTTATGTCATTGCGTAACGCTGACAGCTGCAGGGATAACTTAAAGAAATATAGGCTCTGTCACATATCTTGATTGCTTTCGCAATCCTACAAAAATTAGTTAGATCAGTGTGCTTGAAAAATTTTATGATAGCAATTTAAGATTGTAATGCAATGTAGTGTAGGCTTTAAGGAATGTAAATTGGTAGGCCCTATACCGTCAAATATAAAATGTGCTGTGCGAGATCCTAGTCATAAAATTGACTTAAGATTGCAGATTTATTTTTAATCAGCTTTTTTGTTCCCTTCATTAATCAGAGGATGATCAGGAACCAATACAGCATATTATAATGGCATATTGTCATCGGGGCTGTCCATTAATTATGTCAACAATTTGGGGGAAATGTTTGACCCCCTTGTCAACAACTGTCAACTTTCAGTTACCCCCTATAATTATGTCAAAAACGTTCCCCCCTCCCAAGATCAATTGCAGGTCCTAATAACAAGGTTATTATTTTTTGTGGTGATGACCATTTTCCCGTTTTTTGCTCATCGAGTGTCAAAATGTGGTGGTGATGACCTTTTTTGTCATGCTTTTTTCCATTGTAATAAGTAGTATTCCATGAAATTTCCTATTTTTTGATTATTTTTAAAAAGTTAAATTGTTGACGTCAACTTCTCTTGACCCCCTGTCAAACTTTTTCAAACCTCTCTAAATTGTTGCCATAATTAATGGACAGCCCATCCTGATCGTAGTTGGGGACCTAACCATTTCTTTCCCGCAGATTTGAAGCCTGGTTTAATTTTTAGAGTTGTAATGATACTTACTTGACCATATTGGTTCCACTGCAAAAGGCGTCCCTCGATATGGCTTGCATCGCTGCCTACACACGGGCTCCAACCGTCACCGTACCAAGGGCGCTCATTCACTCGTCTAACCCTCGACAGGATATATAGGCGACTGATCCTAAATTAACATTATTTGACGGTCTCGTAATATCAGTGGTTCCATCAGTTCCATTAGAGGTTTTATAGAGAACGTTATGGCCGCGTGTAGAAAGCGTGTTGTTGCAATGTTCTTCCTGATGTCAGTTTCCGGAATCGGTGAGCGTCTCTCAACTACAGTATAGACTACCAGTCTTTAATTAGATTTTCTGATTTATAAGCAAATAGATGGTTAAATAATTATGTAATAATTATTCAGATAAAGAAATCATAAGCGTCCGTCAATTCTTGCAATAACCTGAATCGGTTGTGATAGTGATTCGTTGCGTTTTGTTCGCTCGCTCATTTCCACTGCTTATAGTGTTTCCAACATATCATATTCAGGCTATTTGGATATCTATAGTGCT
This sequence comes from Metaphire vulgaris, assembly GCA_018105865.1. NCBI lineage: Eukaryota > Metazoa > Annelida > Clitellata > Crassiclitellata > Megascolecidae > Metaphire > Metaphire vulgaris. Next base: position 4,157,651 of record CM030832.1, read on the forward strand.
TCCAGCCAGAGGCGTAGCGTGCCAGTGGCAAGTGTGGCTTTAGCCATGGGCGGCACAGGTAAGGGGGCTGCAAATTTTGGAGCGATTACCTGTTTTTGCTTGTCAGGGGTGATTTTCAGTGAGGTTGGTAAACTGTAAACTTTAGAAGGGGCGGCAAATTTGTAATTATTTAGAGCGACGACATTTTTTCACGGGATTTCCAGTGAAGGCGCTGGAAAATTTTTAGAAGGGGCGGCAAATTTAAAATGTTAAAGTTTTTGAAGACACCCTAGATCCGCCTTTCATGTGGATGAATTTGGGGCTGCGGATTAGCCATGAGCCATAGGCGACAAAGGTGCACGCTACGCCAGTGCTTCTAGCATATTCTGGTAATTTGATATCTCTCTTCCCACCGAAAGAATGTTGACGGCCAGATAAAATAGATGGATCTAGGCTAATAATATTGTCGGTCGAGGTGATGCAGCGAATTTTATTCCAGCGAACCACTATAAACACAGTTGTTATTGAATGCTCATTCGCTAAATTGCAATAATGACTGAACGTTTTGAACAGGCAATGCAATCCGATGTTCCATCTGTGAAACGAACGAATTTGGACAGCAGTGTTTGACTAATCCACCGCCTGCTAAACTCTGCGGCGAGGGACTTCATTACTGCATCTTGGCGGCAAGATACTATGATGACGGTAAGATGGTTTTAAACATGCTCCCTCCTCACTTTCGACTTTATCGAATCAAATTAATTTCGTACTCCATGTGCAAGAAGCCTACAACTGGCGATGGCCAGGCCCCTTTACGTGTTAAAAATCGGGCAGTGTCCGGGGCCCCGCGCAAAAACTTTTTTGTTTTGCTTGTCAACACTGAAAAACGTTTGGATATGACCTTCCTTGTTTGCTTTTCAACATTGAAAAACGTTTGAAGATTACCTTTTTTGCTTGTCAACACCTGATCTTCAGCAAGGGCCCCGCAGGCCGCCAGGTGCCCGGAGCCTCACACAGATATGAGACGGGCCTGGAGATGGCAGACAAGAAACATAGCGGCGACTTATGTAGCCACACATTGCTAAAATCTAAAATGTTACGAATTTCTTATTTTAATTGGGACTTTTGAGAGAGAGAGAGAGAGAGAGAGAGAGAGAGAGAGAGAGAGAGAAGTACTGTAGTTCATGCTCATGAGCCACGTCTTATAGGGCTTCGTGAATTGTTCGTATAAAAGCGGTCGATATGCATGTTAGTACTAACTGGCAATATCGGTCATCAGCATTAAATAACAACAGTCTTATAGTATCGCTTCCAATGAGTGGCATTACCATTCAGTAACGGTTTCATAAATGCATACTACAAAAGAGTTTCATAAGATCACACAATTGGCCATAAGTGACACAATGTACAAGCGCAGCTCTGCTTTAAAATTGGCCTAGGCCTACTGTTTTGTAGTTTTGGTGATTTTTAAAAAATTAAAATTTGTCAATAGCTCTAACTGCCCATATATTTGCTAAAAATTGCATCGAAGTTTACATCATTGCACCCCATACAGTCTAGCTAGGCCTATTGTCCAAAAATACCTTGTAATGGACCAAGCTCTGCAAATAAGAATAATACTGTACATGATGCTCATTAAATCAGAAAATGCCTTGGTCGGCCAAATGAGGGTTGGCGTACGCAATTTTTGTTTGGCGTCCACTATAAACCTTCAAAACGGACAGCGCTTGAACCTGTTAACTGTTCGTTTAGGTGACCTATCGTCGTTTACGCGCAGCTGTAGTCCTATTGCTCTGCCGGATTCCTGTTTTCCCACTCAAGACCGTAAGACTCTGCGATCGCTCCAGGTCTGTTACATGACGTGTTCGAAAGACGGGTGCAACAGTTCGTCCTCACTCCATCACATCCTGGATCTTATCAAGAGATGACATACTGCATAGTAACAATGTCGAACGTAAACCCATCCCGTCCCATCACACAGTGTAATGGTCAGTTTGGAGTAGATGTCTAAAATCCGATTCAGCTACCTCAATAGACCCTAGCAGTGGCGTAGCGAGGGGCAGTGGGGGCGAACCACCCCAGGCGGCACTTCCCCTAGGGCGGCATTTTCGAGATTTTGATAAGTTTTTTGCTTTTAATAGCGTTTTTCTGCTTGTCAGGAAATTTCGGGAGGTTGATAACGTTTTTTTGCTTGTCAGGAAATTTTCAGAGGTGGCACTTTGCCTCGCTACGCCACTGGGCCCTAGGCATATTTGTTTCTCTCCAGTGGAAGTTTTTGTGGCGTAATATAATTTTAATTAATCACAGTAGGGCCAGTAGGCCTACATGTTGGTTGGTTATTTACATTCCGATGCTCGAGATTAAAGTTCACCAGAAGATAAGTAGTTGTCAAACATCCAAAGTCTCGGAAAAGAATACACTCTAATAGAGATGTATTTAAGTTCAGATCTGAAAATACTAAGTTTATTGGAAAATCTGACAACCAGAGAGAGAGAGAGAGAGAGAGAGAGAGAGAGAGAGAGAGAGAGAGAGAGAGAGAGAGTGGCGTATTTACCATTGGGCCATTTGGGCCATGACCCAGAAATAAAAAAGAAAAAAGTTGTAACTTGTCAGGTCGAAAGTGTCTGCAAAATTTACGCCACTGAGTGTTGGTTCTTTACAAATTTCAGTGTTGGTTCTAAGTAGGCCTACATTTAACAATGAATCAGCAAACCTTGTTGAATGACAATGTTTCGAATGATTTAACATAGATTTTAAATATTGAGGTTGGCCAGATTGCAGTGTTTAAAGACTAGGAGACCAGTCTTGAATACAATTCTCACATCAAAACACTGCTTAAGAATATGAGTTCTGTATGTTTTTAATTGCAAAATCTTAGCATAATCAATAAGCACGCAAAAACACATTAGTGAATTAAGTGCAATCAGAAAACTATTATATAAGATTTGTCATCGGTTACCATCATGCATAAAATCAATCAGATTCTGTCGACCAACCAAACCCGGTTTCAAGTGTCACACACCGGCTTCATCATCGAAGTTGGTATCGAGAAAAAATAACAAGATCTTCATTCAAGTGAGACGCGACTGATTTACGCCTTTATAATTGATCTACAGTCTCGCAAATATCTGCTTACTATCTAAACGGGCTCGGACTGAGCGAATCTACGAAGTTTTTTTTCTTTAAACTTTAAAGCAATGCTGTTGCTAATCGATACAAACGCTGGAGCTACGATTTGAATTCAAAAATTTAAAAAATTTAATTAATCCTACGGTTGGAAGCTGACGTCACCTGGCGGGAATGAAATTATAGAGCCATTTATTACTGGAAAAACAGACGAAGGCGTTTTGGGAAAAGAAACTGGACAGAATGACGGAGACTGGTTTTCGACGGTGGGAATACGAAGGCTGGACAATCACTCTTTGGTCGTCAACTGAACTCTCGTCTCGTTGACGGCTTAATCTTGCTAACAATTGTACTAGAAAAGCTTTCGCCTGTCGAATTCGTAACCTCTGGCCATATGGTCAGTAATACGTTTCTTTTTCAACCCAACCGCCCGGACGATGGCGTATAATGTATCTGCGAACCTCGTCGTAAACGAAAATGGCAACGCTGAAGGGCATCGGAGCTAACCACCACGTCCACCTAAAAGTACAACCACTCGCATCAAGCTAATGACTAGCTCCGTACAATTTTAGTCAACTATCAGATAAACTTATTTTTATAAATTAAAAAATGCAGTAATTGTAGCGACAGATATTGTTATAATTTCTCGTTGCATATAATAATTATAACGAAAAGCGTGATATGATATTGTGCCTATTCTACTTTACATATGAAGACATCAAATCACTTCTACAGATTAAAAGCATGGTAGAGTTTGCAATTATTGTCGAATTATGAATACAGCTCCATCGCAGTGGCGGTTCAACAGGGGGCCCCCGGGGGCCCGTGCCCCTATTGAGTGCCTGGCCCCCCAGTGTCCCCCTGTTGGGACCTCATACTTAATACTACATGCCTAACAACAAATGGTTGGCCCCCCATGATTAGAAGTTGCCACCCCAACGGCCCTCCCACTTGCCAAATCCTGGAGCCGCCACTGCTCCATCGAGTGATAGCAAAGCAAGTAGTGACGAAACAGGGATTTGAATTCTTTTGCTACCGGACTCACTTGAGCGGATACATGCGAAGTCCTTTGTCGAGACCCGGACAATAGGCAAGGAACGCGGCGAGAGTAGTTTCAAAGAACAGACCGAAGATCAGTTGGTAATTTCTGAAAAAAACAAGCAGTTTTAGTACAGACGTTTGGTAAATGACCAACCGCGTTCATCATCATCAATAAAAGTTTCTGTTTTGATTTTGATAGGTCCAGTCTTTGCATTTAGTTTTTATAGTTTTAGATCGATTACAAGCTTTTTAGATAAATATTTCTTTTTTATGAAACTTTTATACTGATATCCTTTATTCATCATCCACTCCAGCATCATCTTTTTAACTCAGTCTACCTCTCACTCTCTTTCCCCCTCCATTTTCCTTGACAAGATTATTGTTCTTAGTAAAAGAGTCAAATCTAAGGACATGTCCCCTCAATTTCTCTGCCTTTTCCGGATTGTATCTATCAGGCTTCTTTCTTCTTCTGTATCTCCTTTTTTGCTTCCTCTGTTTGTCTTATGCTCTGTGTATTTTATTATTATTATTTTCCTCCAAATCCACATTTTATTAAAAGCCTCTAAACTCGTTTTAATATCTTCCTAATTCTCGGATTGTCCACGTCTCCGCCCTTCATAAAATTAACGCCACACTCCATATCAATGTTTTTAAACCGGCAATCTCTTTTTCCCGAGGTTTAGTTTTAGCCGCTGAAAGACCGTCGCCTGTTTGACATCAGCTCGGCTGGCTGGCTTGTAAAAACTTCTTTTGGAGCGATGGAAAGAAGTCTTCTTATCTCTTTATCGATGCATCTGAACACCGACGCCCGGACTACCAGGGGTGTTATCAGACTTCCTAGATAACGAAATTCCTTCACTTGCTCTGATGATCTGGACGTCCCTACAGCTAAACCTTTATGTCTAACAAGGTCTCATTCCTTCTTTTTACCGCTGCCGATTACCATAACGGATAAAAAGCATAGTCTTTTTGTAGCGATTCTCATTCCAAAAATCGAAAATCTGAAACTTGTATCAGTTTATCCATTACGCGGGCGGCTTCCTGAAGCCCCCATCTGATTGCCGCGTCGCTTAGCCGCATGAAGCCCTGATCACCGTCTGGAAAACGCAGCGCCTTTAGTCCCTACTTTTTCGACTTTTACTCCTTTATCTGTATTCTCCATCGCCTCTTGTACTAATTCTTCGATGTATATTGTCAAAAACAACAGCACATGACAGTGGACATCCCTGCCTTACTCCGCTTCAACCAGCGATTATGAAAGAATAATCTAATTCAATAAAAGAATTCACATACATGGATTTTGATTTTGATAGTGATCATCGTCTTTGCATTTAGTTGTTTATAGTTTTAGTAGATTACAAGAAGCAGTTTTAGATAAATATTTCTAAAGTAATTTTTGTGAAACTTTTATACATGGATTACATTAGATAAACGCGCTAGACAGTTCATCATATCACAAAAAGAGTTGCATTAATTCATTTAACTGCAGGTTTAGTGGCGTGTGCGAAGCAAACAACGCCGCCTGTCTATAAAAAAAACGTGCTGCCGATCAAAGAGACTCCGCCAAAAGTCAGACAAAATATCAAAAATCGTTATCAACTCTCCAAAAGAGTCTCTGACAAGCACAAAAATCAAGAAATCTCGAGAACCCTACGCCCCTAGAGCAAGTGCGCTGCCTGGGGCAGCCGCGGACCCTCCTCTGATGTCGGACCCCCGGAAAGGAACGTGACGCCGCCGACTGGCAGGCGGCGGCTGATTTGTTCTGCTGTATTGCAAACTTTTTGCTTTCCAACTGGTACTCACTGCATTCCCTGGTGGATTACGGAGTTCTTTCGAGTCTTGCAGATGATAAGATCTGTCCATTGAACAATAACGATCGCCATGAAAAAAGCAGTGTGGCAGGTAAACTCAAGAACCTTTCTCTGAGCGTACGTCTAAACGATTTTACACAAAAGACAAGATTCACATAACTATGCATTAAACTGCTTAAGTTTAAAGCATTCAGAATAACTTACAAAGAACTAAATACGCATTTGTCGGCTAAGTATTATGCTGACTCGATAGAATTTTCGAAAGATCAAAATTGCCGAGGGTTTATACGTTTTCTAATCAAAAGCTGCGTTGCAAGATGCAATTAGGGCAGTGTGGAAAACGAAACTTGCCCATTCCTGTCCGTAGGAGTCGCGGAGGTCATTGCAACCCTTCGAATCCCAGGCCTGGCGAATGCCAAAAAGATAATTCGGCAGAAAGCCATTTTCTCCCATGATGACGAAATACGTAAAAAAGCCAGCACTCGCCTGAATCATTCCAATCTGACCATATGCCATACTGATCAGTCTGTATCAATCAAATAGACCAATATGCAAGTCCAGAAGTATTCATGCAATTCAATACAGTTGTGATAATACAGTACTATTGTATTTAAAATCTTCGACGCGGTCATCAACAGGCTTATTGCAGAACTAGTATAGGCATTGGCGTAACCTTGGATTAAAAGGTGGGACCCAACCATTTAACTTCCCTTCCCTATGGTAGCCTCTCTAATAGTGGGGGCTTCAAACCTAGAGATCTACCTAATAGAAATGTAAGCTGTATGTTAGTAGGATTATTGTACAGCAGGATTAACACAGTGTAATCTATTTTTTAAGAAAGTTGCAAATATGACAATTTCTAACATAATATATAGGCTACAGATATCTCAACTATCATAGCCATCAAGTCATCACTCTATCTCTTAATATTTCGAGAAATCTGTCTGCATGATAATTAGATTTTTCTTAGCAGGTTAGTAATGAATTTGGAGTGATTTGATGGTCATGTCCAGACATCAAGCCTACAACACAGCGAATTGCATAGAAGTGCATATGTATCATATCAGAAAAGATCTTCAATGCAGCCAAAGATTATCCGGTACTGAGGCATATATTTCCCTCTCTCCCCCCCCCCAATTTGACAAAAACCTCGACGTTCTAGCGCTGCAAAATATAATACTTTTGGCACAGCACCTCACCTGGAAAGCATTGCAAATTTCAAGCCACGACAAAAAAAATTCTAAAACTCACCTGTCGTTCACCAGTTTGTCTCTCTGCGGATCACGCGGCATGCGCTTCATGATGTCGCTCTCGGCCGCTTCGTAGGCGAGCGAGATGGCGGGAACCATGTCCGTTCCGAGGTCAATGCAGAGAATGGTGATGGTTCCGAGGGGCAGAGGAATGCTGCAAGTGATGAAGAGAAGGAATGGAGAAATCTCCGGAATGTTACTCGTTAACGTATAGGCGATGGACTTCTTGAGATTGTCGAAGATCAGACGACCTGAAACACACACACGCGAAGTGAGGACAACATAAATAGAGGTTACCAAACAATCAAGAACCTTCAAGTTTTGGTTTTTCAGAAATTTTGCATGGTTTTATATACAGCTAATACAATTCTGCATCCACCCATACGTCAAGAAGTGTTGCATTATCAGTACTTTTGAGAAATAAAGAATTTGGACCACTGCTGTTTCACAGTTGACACTAATTGTTTAATAATTGTTTTTTTATTAATATCCGAAATGTCCTGGCTGCCTGGATTGAAATAAGATTAGAATTTTCAAAAAAGACGTACATCCTACAGAAATGTTAACACCAGTGTTGGGTAAGAAATTTCCTGAATGTATCTCAAATACAAATACAGATACTGCATTTAGAATGTATTTAAAACACAGCTACTGTATTTAACACAATTTAGAACTCGAATCACCTGCCACTGGCTCTTACCTTCTCACATCCGCGCGTCAATGTCACACTTAGCAAGCCAATTTCCCACGAGTGAGCCTTATAATATATCCCTAAAATGTTTGACCATTTTTTCGGCCAGGGATTTATCCGTCTTAAATGCATTCTGAATTATCATGCATTCTTACCGAAATTTCAAACTTCCTGTCTAGTATTTTATTAATTGCCCTGGTTTGTTACATTAGCAGTATCAACAGCGTCAAAGTCGAATGAAAGCAAAAGCGTCAGTATACAGTACCTTCTTCCACTCCTGTCACAATGGATGCAAAGTTATCGTCAAGAAGAATCATATCAGCCGCCTGTTTACTGACGTCTGATCCAGCAATTCCCATGGCAACACCTACAACCATTCAATAACCGTTCGATCAGTTGTTAATTAATAATTGTTAATTTCACTGGCAGTGACACCAATGTCACTAGTCAGCGTCATGCCGAAATAAATTCAAAGCGTATCAAAGAGGCACACAATTACAAAACAGCCAAAACAACGTGACAACGGAAATGATGACTGCTGGATCAATCAATACGCTTTGATATTATTACTACTACAACTACTACTACTACTACTACTACTACTACTACTACAACAACTATTATTATTATTATTATTATTATTATTAAACTAATAATTTATTGTTCGCCATATTAGCAAAATGTCCGGAGCAAGGGCACATTACAGCGTCAAATAAAAATAAATAAAATAACAGTTATCAAACAAGAACAAAAAATGAATGGAAAACAATCTAAGGCAGAAGAGAATAAGATTTTCTAAACAAATAAGTCTTAACAATTTGCTTCTTGGGTTTTGTCATTCGAGCGACCTATTTACAATGTCCGCTAAACTTCCGAGGCCTTTTGAATAATAGCAATTTCAGTATCTGCGTTCGTTACCGATGTCCGCCTTCTTGAGGGCCGGTGAGTCGTTGACGCCGTCCCCAGTGACGGCCACGATCGCTCCCTGTCTCTGACAACCCTCGACGATGATCAGCTTCTGCTGGGGCGACGTCCTGGCGAAGACGATCTCAGAATGGTGAGACAGGATGTCGTCTATCTGCAGCGGCGTCATGTCCTTGAGGTCGGATCCATGCACGACGCACGCCTTGGCGTCTCTGTAAAACAAAACGATCAACAGCAAACCGCGTGACATCTTGCCTGGCAGCAGCATGCAAGGAATAAATAATACGTTTAATTGCTCTCTTTGTATGTGCGGTTCTCTGTCAGAGGGTTGACAGCCATAATTTTTCTTCAAATTTCCGTAGGTTATCCCTCACTCTTTGTAATATACTATGATCAATCTCTGATCAGCTATTTGGCTATCACTTTCTTTGTTAAATTTTAAACTTAATTAGTTAGTTACTTAATTAATTTGTTATTTGATTTTAATTTTGATCTTTTGCTAGTATAAGTTAGTTAAGTATTCTTTTTCTTTTTGCATCATTATGTATCTCAAATTATGATGCTGGTTTTGAGAGATAAATAAAATTGATTGATTGATTGATTGATTGAAATTCTATCTTCTGCCGCTCTTTTTAGAGCTGCGTAGTTCTTTGTCTTTGTCCAGTCAAAGATCCCCGTCCATCCGGTTTCTTCTCGGTCTTCCCTTCCCCTTGTTCCTCCGCTCTTTCATACTCCAAAAGGCTTCCTTGGCCATACCCAGGGCGCGATTTGTAGGGAGGAAGGAGGAACCCCCCCCCCCCACTGCCCAACTGCATCCCCCTACTGCTACATACCCCACCACTACATCCCCCCACTGCTACATTTTCCAACAACTACATCCTCCCCAAGCTCGTCATATTCCCCCCACCCATGCTCCAGGTCACAAATCGCACCCTGGCCATACCTATTCTCATTCTGATCTCCTTATTATTTCGACCGTCATCTGTGATGTAACTCCCGAAGATTTGTAAAACCTTCCACCTGCTGTAGCTGTAGGCCTACATTTTCGATGATGATGTTGCACGTCTTTTGAGTTTCCTAACTGACTATACCGCGACTTTTGTCTTTTTCAAGTTTAATTCCATTTCGTATTCTGTGCCCATCTTAGCTATGTCCATCACCAGGATTTTCGAGTCTTCTTCATTTTCAGTTAATAAGGTGGTGTCATCGGCATATCTTATTTTGCTTATATCGTACCCCCCTATTTTTACTCCAAGTAATCCATTCAGGACTTCTGATAGTAGGTATTTACTATAGAGATTAAATAGTATGGGTGACAGAATACATCCCTGTCTTACTCCTCTTCGGATTTGAAAAATAGCTCAAATACCTTTAAGTAGAAAATATTTGTATTGCAATTAGAAGACTGCTTGACGTCGATCGCAATATTAGACCAAAGGCGATGCAAAATAACATTAATTAAGTCAACCGGATATAATTGAGCGCCAATATAATGAGTTAAAGCGTCATCTAATTTCGTGTTATCGTTAAATTCATTTTTAGTTTAGTTCATAAAAAGCTTTTTAAAAAAACTGAAAATGCTATTTTGCAAATGCTCTTAGCCTATATACCTTGGGTTGATCTTCTCGACCGGAACTCCCTGCCTCAACGCGATATCCTCGACCGTTTCGTTCCCTTCGGATATGATCCCCACTCCCTTGGCGATGGCCTTGGCGGTGATCGGATGGTCCCCGGTGACCATGATCACCTTGATGCCGGCGCTTCGGCACTTGGCAACGGCGTCCGGAACGGCCGCCCGCGGCGGGTCGATCATCGCCATGAGACCGACGAAGCGCAGCCCGGTCAGCGGGAAGTTCTCGTCCTCGGCGACGAAGTCGAACCCGGAGGGGAACTCGTCCTTCGGCAGCAGGAAGTCGCAGAAGCCGAGGACGCGCTCGCCGAGCCCGCCCAGCTCGTCGTAGGCGGTGTTGAACGCCTGACGCCACTGGTCGTCCATCGGCTTGTCTTCGCCGTCGACGACGATCGTCGAGCAGCGCTCGAGGATTCGCTCCGGGGCGCCCTTCATCACCAGAAGGTACGGCTTGTCGGGCAGGTCGACCAACTCGTGAATCGACACCTAAATTGATCGCAAAGTAACGACTGCCGTAATAACATATAGTTAAAGCAGTGGCGGTGATGGTGGTTGTGGGGGAGGTTTGAAGTAGTGGTAGGGTTCTTGCCAGAGGGTAGCGGGTTCGAATCTGACCCTAGCCCCGCAATTGCTACGCACTTACGATTCTTCACTCTGTGAACGGCTTAATGTGCATTAACAACCTTGCCATAATAATAGTTATAATAATAATAATAATAATAATAACAACAACAACAACAACAATAATAATAATAATAATAATAATAATAATAATAATAATAATAATAATAATAATAATAATAATAATCATCATCATATTAATATTGATATTAATAGCGCTAGGCTAATAATATGAAATAAATCGTCGATTAGCGTATAGCGTAGATTTTCAACTATTCTTTGTCCTAATCATGTCACCTGGTATTTGTTAGTCGAATTGAATGGAATCTCGCAGATTTTCTTGTTTCGCTGACGATACTGGACGACATTACCGATGGACAGTTCGACGCACTTCAACAGGGCGGATTCCGATGCATCGCCGTTACATTCCCTGTGCGCAACGAGATTAATTGATTCATATATTATGACAATAAGATTCGTAAAATAATAAATTCATTAAAAATAAATAAATGAACAAATTCATCACCTGAAGGACAAACTCCCTCTGCCGACCACACTTTCACCGTATATACAGTGTTATACCAAGCAGAGTGGTAGCAGTGTTGGATGATGGATCAGGATGTCGCGGGTTCAACTCCCGCAGGAGCCCCTAAGGTCGACTCAACCTTACTCGCTAGAGGGCGGTTATAACATCAAATTGAGGAGCAGCGTCTGCTGCGAAGTAAAGCGCGGGCCTAGACGTTTGGCTGGCAACCACCTACTCTAGGTTAATGGCATATGCCACCTGCGTCGCTGTATGCCTAAGAGACCGGAGATCAGCACCGGCCCCAAAGCTCGAATTCGGGCGTGGGAAAACTTTTTTTACTCTTTATACCAAGCGGTGTAGCTAGGCGATGCAGGGAAGAGGTCGCTCGCCTGGGGATATTTTCAGAAGTGTCGCTTTTTCGTTTTTCAAAAATGTAATAAATTACAGATAAAAAAAATTACACAAGCAACAACAAACTATCAAACTACATGTATCAGTCATAAAGAAAACATCTCCGTTGCCACGGGGGACCTTTTTTGCTAGTCAGTACTTTTAATAAGACTTACTCTTTTTACCTGTGTGGGAAAGATGAATTTCATTTTATTTTTGACCTGTGTGTGAAAAAATTCGATTTGGCGACGCCTTTTGATGTGAATTGAAAATGTGGCGCCTTTTTAATATGCTCGCCTCCCCCCTTCCCAGGTGCCAAAACCTGACTACCCAACTAACTGGTTATTTCTTCTTCTAGCAACGTCCGCAGTAAACGGTTACAATGTGTACAGGATAAATTAACGTCTATCTACAGTATTCTGTGTTTAATGTTGTTATTAATGTCGATTTGAGCCTCTGTTTTGAAGAATATCTTGAGACATTTCTTTTAATTGGATATAATAGCATTGTATTATTTATTTCGGAAACACATATTTTATTCGATTCTAGTATGCAGGTGTATACCTCCTAAGAACAGGGACGTTTTCTTGTCCCTGCTTGAACTCGGCCCTGTTGCATAGCATTGCCACACGAGACAATATCATCCACGTGGGAGAACTTTTGTCGTAGGTGGCACCTGTATACGAAAACGAACAATCGAGAACATCTCAACAGCATATTGGAATATTCAAAAATGCCAGATCCGTTGTACTACTCTAGAAAGCGCTGCATAAATTCACAAGATTCTTTTCTTACTCACACGTTCATTGACTTGCTCACTCATTGACCAAGTTGTAAGACGCTTGTCTACATAGACTGTCGCCTGCATGGTTGCCAGGCCGGATACCCTGGATTTTGAATTATTTTGATTTTTGTTGTACCATCGGACGCCACTTCTGTGCGTTATGAGGTGGCGCTATAGAAGTCTAAGGATAGATTAGAGTGGATTGGATTACACGACTGGTCTTCGCTGGTGTCGGCTTCTACGATGCGATTGTCGAACCACATGTGGGCGACGGTCATTCGATTCTGGGTCAGAGTTCCGGTTTTATCGGAGCAGATGGTCGACGTCGACCCGAGAGTCTCGACGGCTTCCAGGTGTTTTACCAGGCAGTTCTTACTGGCCATTCTCTTTGCGGTCAAGGTAAGGCACACCTGTAAAAAAACAAATGCGGACAAAATAAATAGAGGTTACCAAGCAATTAGAAACCTTCATGTTTTGATTTTTCAAAAATTTCGCATAGTTTCATATACTTTTTTTTATTAATATTGGAAATGTCATGGGCTGCCTGGATTGAAATAAGATTAGAATCTTCAAAAAGACGTAAGTCCTACACAAATGTTAACACCAGTGTTGTTTAAGCTATCGCCTACAGCAGTGTTTAATCTAGACTCCTGGACTCCGGGGGAACTGAAAAGGCCGGGGGAACTGACAAAGCCGGGGGGAATTCTACTAGAGGCCGCTGTTAGTCCATGTAGTATTCCAAAATTTCCGGGGAGAATTTGAAATTTCCGGGGGGAAATGGCAATTCTCCCCCACCCCCGGAAACGGCCGAAATTAAACACTGGCCTACAGAGAGTCGACATTGCCATCCCGCTTAGCTATTGCGCTAAAGAAATATTCTAAATGTTTGCAAAATGCACGTGCCATATGAGCGGAACCGGTTATTGCAGTTTCGTCAGAAAACCCTATGCTTCCGAACACTCCAGCACTCAATCGTCAAAGAATTTGATCAGCATGTTAATACTTTTTGAATGATTCAGTGGAAGCAACGTGTAAAAAAGGAGTTGATACTTGGATTCGTATATAGTTAACGTTTGAACGCTGCTTGGCGCTGTTTTAATCGTCCATTTCGCCCTGTACAGTAATCCGTTTCATTAGCAGGCGGGTCAATGGGTCCATAAACCCGATTCTAAGCTCCAGAACCACCGCTGCCGTGATTTTTATAATCGAGTTAATTCAATTACTTGACACAAGCTTATGTGCTGATAATGAATTGAGTCGAATTGATTTTAAAATGAGGTCTGTTCGTTAAAACTGCAGGAACCGTGCACGCAGACAGATCGAAATCTAAAGAATTCATCCAATAATTATTATTTAAATAGTCTATATTTAAACACTGATGCATAAAATACTTATAAGCTGCCGAACTCAACATGTTTAAGACTATAGTATCTCTCACTAAGATAATATAAATGACATTAACGCTAATCCGCAAGAATGTAGACCAATATATCGAGCGCCCACTGCGTAAACGAAAAAGCAAAACAGGAGCAAGGTTGTTCGGGTGCCTTAGGCCGCTCTCAGCGTGAATTCTCAATATGAGAAATCTGTTGCTTAATTAAGCACCGATAGTCGAACGAAGGACGATAACATTGGAGGGACATGTTGATTAATTAATTCACTGTTGATAACGCAATTCTTTTTATTAGGCCAGAATATATTTGCCTCCCACCAGAGACGAGTAGGCATCAACTGGGCGTTAAATAGCTGCTGGAATACAAACGCTGATATTATTATAACCACACGCTGTCTCTTCAGTGCTTACTGGGCAGAAAAAGGAATGGCGTACTGGACTAAAAGAGGGCCTGGAAATTTCCAATGTCACTATATGACATGTACGCCGCTGTTAGCAGAGATACACTTCACTCTCCGTGGAATTCCTGATCCAGTTGCAATGCTATTAATAATAATAATAATAATAATAATAATAATAATAATAATAATAATAATAATAATAATAATAATAATAATAATAATATTATTATTATTATTTTAATCGAATATTTAACACAGAAGTGTGTTTTCAACGCAGGAGAATTTCTACTATATAACTTAAAATCTAGTCATAAAATTATTATTATTATTATTATTATTATTATTATTATTATTATTATTATTTTAATCGAATATTTAACACAGAAGTGTGTTTTCAACGCAGGAGAATTTCTACTATATAACTTAGAATCTAGTCATAAAATTATTATTATTATTATTATTATTATTATTTTAATCGAATATTTAACACAGAAGTGTGTTTTCAACGCAGGAGAATTTCTACTATATAGCTTAAAATCTAGTCATAAAATTATTATTATTATTATTATTATTATTATTATTATTATTATTATTATTATTATTATTATTGCAATAGCACTGTCTTTGCGGCGGTCATAAAAACAAATTGGAATTCTTATATTTTGCAAAGAACGTCTTATAATGAATTTTCTGTACAATAGATCCCAAGACGTGCATAAAATAATACATGTTCTTCGCCTTGCTGGATTTCATTTGTGGCCTTCGCTCGTTTCCACGTTTACACTTGTAACTTTACGTATTTTAGCAGCTGCTGATTTCATGGCCCTCTTCTTTCAACGACTTAAAACTCAACTCTTGTGCCAAAAATCACAGCGAGAGCGCTTCTGAGTGATTCCTCAGAAGAGGCGCTATACAAATTGTCATATTACATTCCATTCCATTCAAAATATTTATTTCTCAATCGCCATCGATCGCGATTGACAATAAACAAATAACCTTTAGATGTTAACGAAACTGGTTTGACTGTGGCACTTAAATCAATCGACGCGGCGGTTTATATTAATTAATTATCATGCCCTCGATTACCGTGACGGTAGCCAGAAGTCCCTCCGGTACGTTGGCGACGATAATGCCGATAAGAAAGATGACGGCGTCGAGCCAGTTGTAGCCGAGTATGAAGGCGATGACGAAGAATGAGACGCCGAGAAACACGGCCACCGCGGTGATCAGGTGGATGAAGTGAGCGATCTCGCGGGCGATCGGCGTCTCGCCCATCTCGAGGCCGGAGGCGAGGTTGGCAATCCGTCCCATGACCGTTCTATCGCCGGTGTTGATGACGACGCCACACGCCGTTCCTTAAAAGATCAACGACGATCCGCTAGATTATGATTCACCGGCAGTCTAGATCAGGGGCAGTGTTTATTTCTAGGATTATCAATTGGGGGTGTCGGTATATTTTGGGGTCCCTGCCTAAAAAGTCTGACAAGCAAAAACAGGTCATCCCAGGCTCAAATTGGGGGTGGATGATGGGGAGGGGTGTCGGTCTCAGATTGAGGTAGGTTTGCCAGATCTCCGGTATTTTACGGGAGCTCCCGTATTTCAGCCCCAGTCTCCCGCCACCTTGTAACTTGTTTGTAATATTGATAGACTACATGCAGACGGTGCAGTGCATTGAACAGTGTTGTTTATTGCTTGTTCCTAGTCTTTACTCTATAGTACTGTAGTGTAGCATAGCTCTAGCCATAATAATTCGCGATGAACTGGACCGTGGAGTGGGCGCATTGATCGCGGAAAAAATCTCCCGTATTTCGACTTTGGATATCTGGCAAACCTAGCTTGAGGTGTTGGGGGAGGGGGTGTTAGGGGTGTAAAAATATCCATGATCGGGGTGGCCAACCTTTTGCTCCAAACGAGCGGACCATTATAAATTTTGATCAACATACGGAAGGCCCTTTGCACATCATTGTTTTCAACAGTAGTTCAGTCACTGCAATCACGTAACGTTAGTAATATTATTGGCAACATAACGATACAATCAAACAGCAGTATACAGTTAGTTATGATTTTACTAAATTATGTACTAAACTAAAGAACTAAAAGTCTTACCGATGGCTCAATATTGTATGAGTAAATATGACCACTAAAATTTATTTGGAAAGAGGCCACACAGACCGCCAATCAGCAACCGGCGAGTCACCCTCTGGTCTAGACTTAACTCAAGAAGTTTAAAACACGGGAATGCTCGAAACTCGATACGCTACAACTGGTTGTGACATCGGCTCCATGATGACCTCGATAAATGTAAATGTCTTCTTCGAATTAAGTTTAAACCATATTTCCCGAATGTCTTTTTGTTCTTCTATTTTGATGTTTTTTGTGTATACCTTCAACTGCATTCGTGGAGAAAAATGCAATATTTTTCGTTTCCAGCGGATTGTCGTTCGTGAATTCCGCCGATCGGCTTTGTGGTTCCGACTCTCCCGTAAGAGACGAATTGTCCACCTGTACAACACACACAGAAGTTACGTCTGATCGAGACATTTTCTGTGACTCTCATTTTGTGACTTTCAGGCAGGCACACACACACACACACACACACACACACACACACACATATATATATATATATATATATATATAGAGAGAGAGAGAGAGAGAGAGAGAGAGAGAGACAGACAGACAGACAGACAGACAGACAAGACAGACAGACAGACAGAGACAGACAGGCAGACAGAGAGAGAGAGAGAACTTCGTTCGGTTATAACGTACTGCAATGTACGGTACCGCGTGATGCGCTACCGTATTGGATGGCGTTGGATAAAGCGTACTTCGGACATAACGTACTCGATTTTACGGACACGCTAAATACGCTATAACGAAGTTCGACTGTATTGAGAATTACTGCAGGATAGCAAGAAGGTTGAAGAAACTAGTTGGTTAGAGGCCCCAGTGACGTACTGGGTTACAAAAAGGGGCCTTGGAAAATTTTGACATATGGTTCCCCATTCGTGCTCAAAAAGTCGAGTATTTATTAGAGCGGTGGTCCAGTTATGATGCATATCATAAGACAGACCATGACACGTTACTAGATTAGTATAGGCGTCGTATGCATGCGGTTAAGAAGCCTATGAGGTTCCTTAGCCCTCGAGGGGTCGTGGGTAGGCTATTTATTTGCCGTGCCACATCTAGGCCAATACGATTTTGTTTGAGACAACAAATAGCAAGGCTGCTATATCACTTTGCCACACCAATCGAATCCCCTTTCGTCTGGTCGCGCTCAAAAACCCAAAACCCGCACGAACCGGTCTGAACTCCATTTTCTGCCTCTTTCGTGTAAGCGCAACCTTCGAACCGAACCAAACTCTCAAAATCTCGTAGTCATGTACAAATAAGGTATAGAGGGCGTCGTTGGTATGCGAACGTTATAAAAGATGGCTGCATGCGCGCAAGTTTAATTAGCAAACATGATGGGGTAGGTATTCAAATTTGTGAGATTTCGACTGCGCACACTTAGGCCTAGACTAATTACTGTATGTTCCAAAGTTCCTCGAACTGAGTGCGCACTCTTAAGCATCGAGACATCATAAATCGATTCATGCAATACAATTCAAAATGTGCCTAACGGCTTAATATCTTGCTGCATTTTTGCATCGCCGGTCAACCAATATATTAGATAGACAAATAGTCTTAGAGTAATAATCTGTATTCAAGATTCGGCGCATGACTGGCTATCCGACTGGCCGACGGCGTTGAACTATAGAGTATTTCTCCCCCTCTTCGTCTTCTTCTTCTTCTTCCGTTTGACTGACGGAGCCGTTGTTATTTCAAACTATGAACATTCATGCTAAATCGAATCACAGTTGCAACAAAGATTTGTCGATTCTCTGCTAAACGTAGCGCCATGGAAACGATACTGAAACTGTCATGCTGTGTTAAGGCCGCAGGTGGCGACGACGGAACGACCGAGTAGGGGATAATCGTCGTTTACCTTGAATCCGTGAGCAGTGACGACTCTGATGTCCGCCGGAACTCGGTCGCCGAATTTTACCTCAACGACGTCACCGACTACCAGCTCCTCGGCGTGAAGATTTAGCTTCTCTCCGTTACGAATGACCAAGGCGAACTGTCATCAATAATCAATCAATCAATCAATCAATCAAACAATCAATCAATCAAAGCAGTTTCTTTCTCAATAATGTATGGATACGGACAAATTATCTTATACATATGTCTTGTAATCGTTTAGTTCGCCAAGATCTATTACATAGCAACGTAGAACACGGAGGAGCGAGAAAAAGGGCGTTAAGCACGAGGGAGAGAGAGAGAGAGAGAGAGAGAGAGAGAGAGCGAGCAATCAATTACCTCACCAAAGATTTTCTCTCGCTTAATGAAATTATTATGCTCGCTTCATTTGCGCCGCAAGTCATAAATAACACCCATAATTCATTTCTTCTTTTACAGCTGCAACAACTCACTACTACTACTACTACTACTACTACTACTACTACTACTACTACTACTACTACTACGTATGGGCAGTATAAACTAGAAGAAAATGCACCAGATAGCAGACTTTAAGCCTGTGAAACGACAACCTTTCACTAGTGCCCCTATTCTGGAATCCTGGCTACGCCACTGTCTGCTACTACTACTACTACTGCCGTTGCACTGCTCTTCACATTATGCAAGTCCTTTGTATCTATTGGATTTTGTTCTGTGCCTTTTCTTTGAGACTCTTTGGAAAGTTGCCGTTTTTAAAGTTATCCATCGTCCAGTTAATTAACATGTTTTTCGGTTTTCATTTCGCCGTGTTATCCCTTCCATTGTTCTGTAATTATTGCAGTCGAGAGTCTCTTACGATAGCATTAAAGATCATGCTCCAGAACTAAAACCATCCTATCGTTATCAGCCCAGTTTTCAAAGGTCATTTAAGAGCACAGCGGTATCGTTAACGTCAATGATAATATAATTACTTAGAACAAGCTAACGATCTCTTAATTGACTCAAAAACACGGCAGTCAAAGCCTAAAGAAACTTATCTATTTAACAATAACCTGTGGAACCATGCTTTTAAATGATTCCATGATTTTTGAGCTCTTTGCCTCCTGGTAGTAAGAGAAAATCCCCGTAACAACCACGACTCCTGTCAAGACGATTCCTAGATAAAGCTGAAATAGAAATCGACATATAGGCCTATAAGGACTAGGGTAGGCTTATTTGTTCACTTATAAGATAATTAAGTTATAGAACATTGATCTATCTTAACATAATTTGAATATAAGAAATTAGAGTTCAAATAACGTTAAGGTGCCCAAATTAGGACACTTTCCCCTACATCAGAGCAACTGCCACATCCGAAAGCAACAGACGCGCAGCAGGTAACTACAGTAGTTTAATACGAAGCAGTATAAAAACACAAAAATATCGACATAGAGTTTTTAAAAGGATCTAACGCTTGCGAACAACAGGAGAGGCAAAAACGAACAAAGAGCAGAGACGCCGTGACCCTATAATAACCTGTCGAGATTATTTTTAACGCTTTTAAAGACAGACGGAATACTAGAATTGCATTATACTACACATAAGTTGATCTCAAACTTGTCTTAATGCAATTATATACACGCTAACAGAAATTCACACGCACACACACACACACACATATATATATATATATATATATATACATCGTAAAAGGAAGACGATTGACAGAAGACAAAATTTCTTGGAAACCTTTTTACGACTAGCTATTGCCGCTAAAGAGTCGGAAAAGAGCAAGATGATGATGACGGCGATGATGTTGACAACAGTGACACAATATGTATGTATGTGCGCATCATCATCATAATTGCTCTCTGCCAAGTTCCAACTCATTAGTGGCAATAGCTGGCCAGAAAACATTTCCATTGCAAGCCATGTGCAACACACACACACACACACACACTATATATATATATATATATATATATATATATATATATATATATATATATATATATAATATATATATATATATATATATATATATATATATATATATATACAAGCTCATATATATCGCTTATATATATATATCGCTTATATATATCGCTTACATATATCGCTTATATATGTGTGTATACAGTATATATATATATATATATATATATATGTATATATATATATATCAGCGATATTATACATATGTGTGTATATAGGCTTACGTTGTCTCCTTGCACATCGTCATAGGACGCTGCCTGGATTCCGTAGGCGATGAAGCAGAGGATCGCTCCGATCCACAGCAGAATGGAGAAACCGCCGAACAGCTGTTTGCAGAACTTTACCCACTCGGGAGTCGTCTTCGGCGGAGTCAGTTCGTTTCGTCCGTCTCGGGCGAGGATCATCCTGGCTCTTTCCGTCGTCAGACCCTAAGAAACAAACAAGTCCGCCCGCTAGTCCTATGTGCCACCGCGGTATTATAACTGGATTAGGCCACAGCAGATATGGACACGCGTTGGGTCCGCCAATGGGTTGGGTTGGGTTGGTTCAGACTTTCCCGTGTTTATGGCGGGTTGCAGGGATATTTTAGGCTTGTGAATTTGAGGGGGTGTCGACCTCAAATTGGGGGGTGTCCGGAGCTAATTAGTATGCATTTTGTATGTCACAGTACCAAATTTGAAGGGGGTGTCGACCTCAAATTGGGTTGGGAGTTGAGGTTAGTGGGTGTCAAGGAGGCGTAAAAATATCCCTGGCGGGTTGGGTCAGAAAATAAGTCATGGTTTAAGAAACTGTGCTGTATTACGGTGGGTTGGATTGGGTTCGAAAACGTAGACCCATGTCCACATCTGGACCACAGTATAGATGAGAGATAGTATCGCTACGCATTCCAAGAAAGAAAAGTGGCCATAATGAAAAGAATAGGAATTTATAACGTATCTTTGGCAAAGCGTTCTTAATTAAAATGTAATGTAATGTAACAAAATATTTGTATAGCGCCTCTTCTGAAAAATCACTCAGAAGCGCTCCCACAGCAAATTACTGTATATTGGCAAAGAATGCCATCACATCATCGGCAAATGGGTTCTTTCGTGTGTGTGTGTGCGTGTGTGTGTGTGGGGGGTGTCCTGGAGTTCTGCTTCTTATAATCGGTGAGCCATGTTAAAGCAAACCATCAGGGCTTACAAGTAACGATGACGGTCCTATCTATATCCAAGGACTTCTAAATGCTCCATATGGGTCAAGGCAAACAGGACCATTACACGGTCAATGACATGGCGCATAGAATCGAGGCAATGCTATACGGAAATCTGAGAATAAGCTTAAAACAATAGCATAGGCTGCAGTCTGGAGACACTGCCGGCTGTCGGCGCGTGCGTGCGTCAGTCAGCGTTGCTAACATAAAACGAACCTTCGCTATTGGATGTAAAATTCATGCCTAACGCCCACACGGAAAAGAGATCACAATAAAAAAAGTCCTTACAGAAATGATTTAAACTAAAGCATAAGCAAGTAAGTAGACGACTAAGCCTATTATTATTATTTTTGCTTGCAGTAGTTGCCTAATATTCCGTAAAATGGCACACAAATATTCATAATTAGTAGGCTAGTACTGTACATCAAATTTCGCAGTGATTTATACAATTTCTCATACCATTTCGTAGTTTGTTCCCAGTCTTTGCGCCAATTCTTCAAGAGTTATTTTATGTTCGTCCTGAAAGAAACGCCTCTTTTTAAAATATCATTTGAGGTTAACGCATCAGTCCTGATTATAATGAATCCAAAACGCATTGTATAACAGAGATGTCCATGGGTTGGGTTAACCCATGGGCTGGGTTGGATTGAGTTGGGTTGGGTCAGACTTTACCATGGTTGGGTCAGAAAATAAGTCATGGTTTAAGAAATTGCAAAATGTATTGCGGTGGGTTGGTTGGATGAAGTAACCCTATTGCCGGCATAGGCTGGGTGTGGTTGGAGATTTGATGGGTTCGGTTGGGTTGGGTTATAAAAAAATGGACCTATGGACATCTCTGTTGTATAATAACAGAGTCAGTGAAGCAGACTGGAAGTGTTCACGCTTTGATCTGTTTCGTTTGTTTTAATTTGTAAATGTTCGATACTTTTCTGAAGAGATTTTTAATCTTGTTCTCATAATATATTAATTTGCATATTCTGGATTATATTGGTGTGCTTTCGTTTGGTAGAAATTTTGAGACAGGAGAAGTCGTCCAACTGCCAGTGCCATCTTTATGCCTATTGGGAAATACAATATTGATCGTAGATCAATAATTATATAAATCGTTGGGTAAGAAAGTCTATGACATTTATTTAAACTTCGTACGGATTCAACGCCAGATCAAGTCTGAAAAGAACTGTGATGATTACCATTTCCACTTCACGCTTGAGGTTTTCCAGGTCGACCTTCTTGTCCTTTTTTGTCTTCTTCTTCTTCTTTTCCTTTCCTCCCTTTCCGTCAACATTTTCATGCTGAGGGAGCTCCGAGAAACGATAGTCTTGCTGGAAGACAAGCAGAGAAGCAACAAACCAGTATACAAATCGGTTATACACACACACACACAAACAAACAAACAAGCACACAAACAAACACATCCCCATCGTAATGAAACCGCAAAGCTTTAAACTGTGAATAAACATACGGAATGGATTGTATAGGAGTATCCAGAACAATCTCTATGGTCACTTATCTATGCCCACCAGCAAGAAATCTGCTTCTGCCATTGGCGTCTATTAATAGACAACAATGGTTTCTATGGTTTCTGCCCTCCAGTGGGCGGAGCAACCGGACCTTGTTGGTAAACACTGGATACCCCTATACAGAGGGATTGAATCAAAACTAGCGTTCTTTGCAATGTGTTCAAACAGCGAAGCATACGTGTGGCAGTCTTGTTTCTGACGAAGTGTTCGCTGTTTAAAAGATTGCATTAGCTAGACTAACGATATTAACGGCCAAGACACGATTAATGCTTCTTAGGAAAACAGACCAAGCCTTGCACTGAAAATGGATAGCTAATAAAACAGCCATCTGAATAATTAATCGAAATAAAATATTATGTAGGCCTATAGGCTACAGTAGACCATAAACTTTCTAGTCTGAAAGTGACCACACCGTATCGACGACCTAGCGTTGTCAATACCGAATGCCTTCTTGTCAAGAGGGCACTTTACAGTATAACTTGTCGAATGCAAGATTACAGTCAGATGCAATTACAGTCTCTGTTGCCACAGCGCTTGAATTTTTAAAAGAATATGTATAGAATAAACTTAAACCACATGTAGTTGTGATATTATGACATTGAGTATCCGATGCAGTGGTGTACCCAACGGTTACAGTGTAAGACCTTATTAAATAACTTTTATTAGACTTTGCACTGGGAGACGTCTATTCAATGCCTGGAATTCACGCTAATTAAGTTTAACGCAGTGGCGTGCCAAGAGTGGTGGACGCCAGGGGGAGTTAAATTTGGATGCCCCCTCCGCCACCTCGGTGTTAGGCAGGGCTTTTTTGTGGCGGAACGAGGCGGAACGGCGTTCCGGAAAATCTGAAGACTGTTTTTTTTGCAACATTAAATTCATAAATAGAAAATTTGGACCTGACGTAGTTCTAAATTCTCTATGTATGAATTTAATGTTGTATTGATTATAATCATTTTAGTAACTGTTCGACCGCTACGTCATGTTGACAATAATAATTATTATTGACTTCTGACTATTGTGTTCCGGAAAATATTTTTGGCAAAAAGCCCCGCTGTTTGGTGTTAACGAGCAAAAAGGTCTGGATGCCCCCACTGCTCCCCCTCTGCACGCCATTGGTTTGATGTCTCTACAGTGTGCGTAGTAAATTCACAATTACCGGGTGTTTTAGACCGTAGTCTATATCCGAAGGCAATTTTACAGTTTTAAGATTCAAGATTCGCCGAATAAAATTCCGTTGAGTGCAAGGCGAGAGCCGAGTACGCGTATCCATGATTGCAAGAACCTGGCAACGGAAGCGTCGTCATGGTGATGTCATTAAGGAGCCAGCACAATTATCGACCACATGATATCGATCTGTGCCATTGTGTTATTGTACATTATCGAAAGCTTAGCGATTCCGTCGTTTGCAGCGAGAGACAGAGAGAGACAACGCAGCAGACAATGCACGTGTACCGAGCAAATCCCGATTATGCATGCCCGAGGTCCCCTGACACTTTCGTTATTAACCTAGCAATATCGAAACGAAATCTAGCTGGAAACAGGTAACGACTGGCAGACGACAGCGTGATAAGACACGTGTGATCATTATGCGAGAAAATGCTGTTCTACAGATTATTATTATTATTCTGTTCGACCTTTACACTAACATAGGCGAGCAGTGGCAAAGCATTTGACAGCCGAAAGTCAAAGACGCAATAGGTCGATGCAGAAGAGAATCGAATGCTTTTAACAAAAACAGCGTCTTAAAATAATATATCGAAACGTACGTATACAGACCAGGGCCTGTTTTAAGAAAAATTTATCACTGCACACAGTGCACAGAACTCATTTGTGGACATCAGCGCAAAAAACAAGCAAAAAAGGTCGTTCTGAAAATTTATCACTGCACTAAGCACGGAAAATGGCATTTTACCACTGCACATTTTCATTTTATCACTGCACATTTTGTGTATCACTGCACGTTAAAACAGGCCCTGATACAGACTGGCTAGACTAATATTGGCGGACACTGTACAGATGGATTTGGCACACAGAGAAATTTCCATAGGACCCGAACATAATGGATTTCATGTACCCGACTGAATGGAAATCCCATATGTTAGACTCGGTTATGCATATTATTATTATTTGCCACTAAAAGACCGAAAACTTCCAAAGCTACTAATGACTTACACTTTGACCGCTCTAAATTCATGTTTACAGCCAGCCGCTGACTAAGCATAGCCCAGCATAAAGTAGCGTCGAATAAGGGCAACCATAATAAAACGCTGAGACGCTGACATAAAACCGACCGGCCTCTTTAGGCCATCAGGCCCATAATCTATTACCAGTCTGCTAGACGTACCGGCAGCATACTAGATGAGAAGGGGCAAATGCAGGCCAAACAAGTGTCGAGTCTCCGAAATCACTGCAGGGCTGTGCACTGCGTTACCTTGCCTCTAACAACTGTGTCGAGACAGAAGTGTGTACAGTTCAAACGGGAATTTCTAGATAACCGGTGACTTACCCCATAGCTGCATAGCATAAGTATACGGAGACACGTTACAAGAATTTCTATCCATGTCGCATGGTTCCCGGCTCCTCAAGGCCATATCTATGGAGGAATTTATGTGGGGAGTATTCAAGCATCATCATCATCATCATCATCATCATCATCATCATCATCATCATCATCATCATCATCATCTAAGCTGTGTCGAATAATTCGACGGACCGCCAATAGCTTTGATTAATCCATATTGTGAAAAAGTATTAATTTCATTCAAGCGTATACAGTGGATGAGAAGTTAAAGTGATTTGATTCGTGACTTTTGCGGCTGTGATCCGAGAACTTCCTCCAACAGCCAATGTGAGATTTGAGCGATGACGTTCTGCTGAGCACTGGCAGCCTCGACGGCTCACTCTCTCGACAGGGCGCCAGCTCTCAGCTGGGCCCGATCGATGGACCTTGTTTCAAAACACCCCGCTACGGGGGTCGGATATTCAAACGCCGTCTTTGCAATGTCATATCAAGTTCAGCTGTGGTGCCTTTCTAATCTAATCTAATCTAATCTAAGCTTAAACTTCTATAGCGCCACTTTCATAATGCACAGGAGCATCAACCGATGGCACACCAAATCCAAATCACTAAAGATCCAGGTCAAATCCAGGGTATCCGGCCGAACAAACGGGTGACAGTCTATGGTGGATAAGCCCGGTCAAAAGATGGGTCTTTAATCTTGCTCTAAAAATTTGTAATGAATCTGCCTTTGACATGTTAGCGGCGATGGTAATTATATCGTGCTAATAATTAATAAGTCGTAATAAATGCCCGACAAATCAGCAGCACACCGCCAATGTACGTGCACAACGAACAGGCAAATGCAGGTCCCGGACACGCTGGACAGAAGTTCGGAAAAGGGTGTTGAGTTTGACAGAAAAGCGCCAAAGGACAAAAAGAGCCGTAAAATTTGCCTCATTCGACTTAAAACGAGCGTTGAAGAATAATTATTTACGGGACATTGCATAGCATTCTTCTGGTCCTCCGAAACTCTTGACGAGTTCTGGCTGTATACGCTTCCTTATAATAGACCAGTAAATACCAACCGAAACTAATTTCTGACTATGGCCTTGCATGGTTCGTTGCAGACTACAAACTGATTTAAGCTTCCTGACACGTCGGCCGATGTCCACGAAGAATAACACGAAATTTGGAGGAAAGAGATGGGCTCCTAACCCGGAGTTACTGCTGGCGGGGGGTATTTCCAAAGCGGTACGAGCTGTGAAATCTGGTATACGCTAATGACGGGATTGCTAAGACATGTAGCGGGTACTGCATGGACGCATTTCTATTCTCTGATCGCATAATAATGGGGCGTAATTTCTATGAATAAAACCACAACGCGTCCTTGGTAATTTTCAGAGGTTTTCCATTTCTTAATTGCCTAATTAAACTAAGGACGCATGTTCAAGGTTCAGTAATAATAAATTGTCCAGTTGGCCGTTTCATTTAGTTTACCATGTTGACTGATTCTTAGCCATACACGGATCTTGCGGACTCAATAATGACTGCACTCCACAGTAGTCTTTCCTCACATCGGGTGCTGCAAACCAGATTCGACTCTTTATTAAATGATATAAATGATTGACCTTGAGAATCTACATTGACGACCTTGAGATCAAGGTCAAGATCTCGCGATGTCGACTTCATATCCCTACCTGCTGATTTAGAATATTATAAACATACAACTGAAGCCAATATAATAATAATAATAATAATAATAATAATAATAATAATAATAATAATAATAATAATAATATTATTATTATTATTATTATTATTATTATTATTAATTAAATTATCACTGTAGAATTACTGTGACCGTATGCCCCAAAGCCTTGTAATTTACACGTTCAAGACTAAACTCTAAAATGACATTCTATTCATTTAATTTAATTTCGTAAGAATTGGCTTTCCTTGACCGTCAAAGGTTAGAAATGCCAACGATGACGGCAGAAATTTGAGGTAATCATGAATATGACGAATCAAAATATGATTTTAATTCAAGACAAATAGGTCTAATAATAGGCCTAAATGTTTTGATCTAATTTATATTTTATTCTGAAAAAGTTTGGGTTAATTTTAAAGATATCTTAACATGGCATTGATTTTTCGAATTATTATGTCTTTTCTCTAGGACAAGAGTATCTATTTGCCAAGAAGAAGAAGTTCAAATATATTAGAACAAGCTGCTGTCGCTGTGCGCGTTCAGACCTGACGCTTTGTTGTGAAGCCGGCCTCAGTGTCACTGATCAATGATCAGGCGAAAAGATTGATCGAAACAGGCTGGACTCGCGAAAAATGATCGTGTTGTTTGGCGAAGGCAAATACAGAACACATACGTAATATGGCTTTCCGGTTATCCGGTTATCCGGTGGTATGACGAGAAAAGCGCAGTATCTGCTTACCTCAAATCTCTGCCTTCCTTCATCGTTGGCTTGTCTGACCATTTTCAGGCCAAGGCAAAACGATTCTCATGAAATTAAATGAATAAAATGCCATTTTAGAGTTTAGTCTTGAACGTGTAAATTGCAAGGTATTAGCCTGCAAGACTTTGTGGTATGCGGTCACCGCAATTTTACGGTGAATATTAATCCCGGAATAACTATTTCCACAAATTATTATTCCACAAATTGTTGTTCGGCCGTTGACTTGCTACGGTCTAAAGTCAGCGTCTATTAAGAGAGATCTGAAGACAGTTCATACAGTAAACTGACCTGCTGGGCTCTGGCTGCCGACATCTTTCTCGGTGTTGTTCTGGTTTTTCGAAGACAAAAGTCCCTGGTCGTCGCCGCTGCGGAGTAACAGCGGTCGATTCGCCGTTATCAGCTGTCTTTATATGCTCCGGAGCCCCGGGAGCACACGGCGGGGGTGGGTAGGTGGGGTGGGGTGGGGGTGGGGTGGGGGAGGGGGTCAATAGATGATCGCAGGCGGCAAAGAGCGCACGGCAAAACGATTCGAAGCGCACGCGCTAAGACGACGACTCCTAGCCCAGTTGTAGGCCTCGTGCCTGTTCGAGTGTATGTCTGTCTGCCTGTCTGTGTCTCGTTCTCTCTCTCTCATTCTGTCCGTCTGTTTTGTCTGTCTGTCTCTGTCTGTCTGCCTTTCTCTGTCTGTCTGTCTGTCTGTCTGTCTGTCTGTCTTTGTCTCGTTCTGTCTCTCTCTCGTTCTGTCTCTCTCTCGTTCTGTCTGTCTGTGTCTGTCTGTCTCTGTCTCTGTCTCTGTCTCTCTCTCTCTCTCTCTCTCTCTCTCTCTCTCTCTCTCTCTCTCTCTCTCTCTCTCTCTCTATATATATATATATATATATATATATATATCTCACTCTCTCTCTCTCTCTCTCTCTCTCTCCGAATGACTTCGCTCCGTGCGTCGCGACTATACCTGTAAATAACCGAACAGCCTAGAGAGGCTCTACTCTTAAGGTTCACGCTTCAGTAACCATTTCACCAGTTCTAACAGACTTACACTGACTTCGACATTCATATGCCGCCATTATGGCGAACCGACAGCTGCGATACAATCGGTGCGGCTGTCATCCGCTGATGATGGCGCTATATGAATGTCGAAGTCGTGCGCGTGTTTGTGCGTTCGGGTGAACGTAAGTAAGTACGGAAGTGAAATCTTTGGGATATATATATATATATATATATATATATATATATATATATATATATATATATAGTGCTTTAAGAGTAGTACAGGTTGGGATATGGCAGGCAGAGGCAGTTTATCCAAAAGATCACCGTGGCAACAGCTTGTTTCACACAATGTTAGACCTACCAGCCTAAGATAACTGCCTTTCCTTGTAGTGTCTCTGATAGACCAATATTTCGATAGTCAATCTAATCGGTTTAAATACAAATACGAAGACGGACCGTATTATGGATCCATGCAGATGTTTGTCGAAACAGTTCGCATGCATGCTGCTTTCTAAGCCGACGAAGTTCTGTAATGCAGGGCCTGTTTTAATTAAAGTGCAATGATGCACAAAATGTACGGCGATAAATCGAAAATGTGCAGTGGCAAAATGTGCTTTGCGCAGTGATAAATTTTCCGGACGACCTTTTTTGCTTGTTTTTTTACGCGGATGTCCAACAATTTTCTGAGTTAAGTGCAGTGATAAATTTTCCTTAAAACAGTCCCTGCTGTAAAGTACAGCATAAAGTAAAGATTAAGGGATATTGAAAGTGCTGTGATGATGTGATCCCTAAGGCTCGGGCTAATGTGTCGAGAGCCAATGACATTGGCATAGTTAAAGTAAACTTTAATCTCCAGGACCGGATGAATACGATTGCACCGACCGGCTGTAAGTCATTCATCGCAACAGCAATGCGATAATTAATGCTAATGATCGAAATCGAAAATTTTTAGCACCTTTCGATCAGATAGATCAGAGGTGTCAAACATACGGCCCGCGGGCCGGATACGGCCCGCGAAAGCCTTTCATCCGACCGGCATTTATGTGGCTGAATACAACAAAAACTTTGTGTTTGAGCAAAGTTACTTTATTTAAGGCGGTTCGAAAAATGCACATCGTGTGAAACTCTGAAAATTCATATATGAAACTCAAATGTTTACATACGATATATAAATGAAATATAAACTTCTTAAGCAATTTTTTTAAATTTAATGTTTTGTGTAATAGGCCTACGTAAACGTTCGTGTCAATGTCGTGTACGAATCCGACCGGCGACAGCCACCACAAAGACTTTTATGTAGCCCGCGATAGGAAATGAGTTCGACGTCTCTGAGATAGATTACAAGTGCTGTAGGCGAAACGACACGCGGCGACCAACAGAAGCAACGACATCAACGGAAGTCAATGTTGCGCCCTAATGGCGAAGTCATAGTGCCAGTCCTCCCCTCCCCCCCCCCCGCAGTTCAAATTTCACAATTCCAACACTGCATAGTGCACCTGTGAAACTAGAAGAAAACGTAAAGATGGCGGCAGTGTATAGAGAACGAGATTCGACCGTACGTATTTTACGTCTAGTATTTCCAATCATATTATACCTTTTACGTTAAGTGGTTATTTAATTAATCTTTGTCAAGA
Organism: Metaphire vulgaris; assembly: GCA_018105865.1. Classification (NCBI taxonomy): domain Eukaryota; kingdom Metazoa; phylum Annelida; class Clitellata; order Crassiclitellata; family Megascolecidae; genus Metaphire; species Metaphire vulgaris. The sequence continues at coordinate 4,188,498 of CM030832.1, forward strand.
GATCGCGTTGATCGGCCACGCTAGAGGTCAGTTGCGAGCGGATTTATATCGAAGCCGGGGATTCTCTGGGATATGTACGCCTATTCGATTTAAGGTAAAGGTCAAGTTCATCCGTAGGCTCTTTGCCCGTAGGTGCCGGTGCTGATCTCCGGTTTCAAAGAGTTCGATCTAACATAAAATCAAATCCCCACAGTTTCTACCTCCTCCACTAGGGAGGACTTGCAGTGGGCGGCTCCACATGGGGGTCGGGGCGGATCGTGCCCCCATATTGAATGTCTGGCCTCCTGGTGCCCCCCGCCCGTTGGAACCCTATACTTACTGCTACATACCTATCAACAAATGGTTAGAACTTAGACCCTCCATGCTTAGAAGTTGCCACCCCAAAGGCCCTGCCCCCCACTTGCCAAATCCTGAAGCCGCCACTGAGGACTCGGACAGCTGAAACTTCACAATGTTTTACCACTCCCGGGAATTGGCTTCAATTCGAAAATTGTTTGGTGTCTCGACAATTATTGCCTTGTCGGTTTCAAAATGCATTATGCGTGTAGTCAAGCATTCGTCCAATAATATTAATTTTATGTACGGTCTCACGGACGGAGCAATTATCCGAAGTCGTTTCTACTCGTTGATCCCGCGTGCGGTTTCTGACTGTCTATATGGATGGAACGAGAAGCTGAACGCGTCCACCCAGAGCACGCTCTTATACGAACAAATATCAATGCGTTCATTGCTCAGCTATAATCGACAAGTCAGTGAATTAATTAAGCCTAAGAGGATGCGATAGGCTCTGTGGTGCAGACAGCCTAGAGATGCAGAATGAAAAATTGACGACTCTTCGGGTTTTCGAAATTTTTTTTCAACAATATTTTTTGGTCGCAGGTCGATTTTATATCAAACGATTCCGAAATGGCATTTTTGATAGGTTGAATTTTGCCGGACTCCTATGTAAAACGAGACTCATTTTTGACTAAATTGACTTTATTCATCAACTGAGTGACTAATAATGAAATATCTATTTCCTACTCAAAGTAGAACTCAATTATCGTTTGCTGAAATCAGGTGAAAAATGAATGGGCAATCCTTCTCTTTTTCCTCGAAACAGAATCCGAGTTGCTTTTGGGAGGAAAACCCCGCTGAACAATACTGCTAACTCCAAGCGATCCAAAAATTACTATCGTTTAAATCGATTCTAGTTAAAAAGAACTATGTACAGGATGTAAAAGTAAAAAGTATGGACCGATGTTTAACATTTAATATCTCGGCCGCGTGTGTAGTGATTTCAATAACATTTATAGACCATGCCATATGCCTGGGAATGTGTCTGATGTAATTGCCAAATTTCATGCTGATATCTTTAGTCGCGAACCGATTCAGAGCACATAATTTCTGTCTGTTGACATTGTTGGTGCGCTTCGAGACGCAGCTCATGCAGTTACCTTCGAATGACGACGTCTTGTAAATCAGTGAATTTAACAATAATGCCTGTAAAGCCCAGTTTTTGTCTCAAGGTGTTCGCCTTACACAACGATCATATCTATCGCGAGTGCTCGACCTGCAAATTGTATAGGGAGTTAGTATCGTCCTCGGTATAGACGAGGGGTCGAAATATCTGATGGGGCAGCATTTGCAGAATGAAAGAGGAAAGACTAATAAAGACTGTGATGATGGGAAGATCGGATGGTGTGCTAAAAAGAGGAAAACCAAGCGAGAAGAGATAGATCGACGATGCTCTTGTATGGACTGGACTTAACACACAACTACGGAGTGTGATGATGATGATGATGATGATGGTGGTGGTGGTGATGGTGGTGATGATGATGATGATTATGATGATGATGATGATGATGTTGATGATGTTGATGTTGATGTTCACGCTTTTGTGACCACCATAACGATTGATCTCGACACAACTTTCGGTGTTATTGATTACCGTGTGGTTTGTCTCTGACTTTTGCTGTATTCGAAGCTATTGTCTGAGGGGTTTTCCCCGTCCCGTAGTTTCTGTCCGAGGGCGTTTTGTCCGATGTATTTGATCCCAGTTTTTGACCCACTGTTATGAACAGCAATTTGACAACATGCCATAAATCACAGAATCATTAGCGCCCCGTCGAGCGGAGAATAATTGAATTGCTCGAGACGTGAAATTCTCCTAAATTGCCTTTGTGTTTTGTGCACGTGAACAATGCTTGAATGAAGTATGCTCCATGGGTTGCTACTGTAGCAACCCAAAACATCATAGTCTATGATGTTTTTTCAAAAAAAAACAGTAACTGTCGTTATTCTCAATCCAAAATCTTCGACCTATATATTTTTAGTGAGCGATCAGACAGCCAAATCCAAATTTCCTACATACCCCTGTAATACTGTAATACCCTTATCCACATGCAGTAGGCCTCGACCGGTGTAGAGGGTATTATCCCCCCCCCACACACAACAAGCCCGACCAGTCGAACACCTAGTATAGTGACCACCAACAGAAACTGAAGATAGCTATAATCCTAAGTCAAACAACAAAAATTCATGCAGATAGGTTTCCGCATCGAGAAACTCGGTCTCGTGGTTGCACTTGGTTAAGGCGCCAGTTCAGTGGTTAATCTAGACTCCTGGACTCCGGAGGGAGGGAACTGACAAGGCCATGGGAAGTCAACTATGGGGCTTGGGGGAGCGCTGTAAGTTGATATAGTATGCCAAAATTTCCGGGAGGAAAGGAGCAATTTTCCTCCCGGAAACGGCCTAGGTTAAACCCTGCGCCAGTTTCTCTGGAACGGATGCAAAATAAGCGTGAATCTTTTATTCTTAACTATTGACCCATAAACTGCGATTTTTGGCAAGTAAAGCCCATGTACAGTCCACGGTACAGCGTATACAGGCTGCGACGATAGATGTCATATTCATTTGTGTGTTTTGCCATTTGCTCTGCGACGCCGCGTGCTGCATTCGGAATTATTCGCGTTCAACTTGAACGTTAGTTACACCACGCGTTACTGAACGATCTGTCCATATGAACAGCATGTTGAGAGTTCAGTCAAACACGAAACGGACACACGAACACAGTCACGCACGCATATCAACACACAGATATCTACGAGGACTTCAATCTTAGAAAACATAACGCTCATGTTAACGTGTCGACGGTCGGATGACTTGCTGCAGACGTTCAATGACCAGTGAAAAGACCGAAAACAAGTGATTGACAAGCTTGTGATTGACGGAAACCACTTTGCAAACACCGCATAGCGTATACATGCGACATCCATTCATCATCGCAGTACTGTGTTGGGAATTGAGAATTTGAGGAGACCTAGTAGCGACGATATCTGTATGTGAGATTTTCTGGCAGACCAGTGAGTTCACAGTACTCACGAATACTGAATTCTTAATTGTCACGAGTACTTCACAGACAGTCATAAATGCGTGCGTTTGTTTCTGGCATGATTCGATGATATCGATTTGAAACGAACCGGACAGTAAGACGCATCACAGGAGCAAGCCGACATGCAGAGTTCGATCTGTTTGGGATTTAGAGGGGATTAGCGACTCAATGGACAAGTCATAATGTATGTCACTGAACTCGTCAAAACTAAAAAATTACGAAAAAACCTGACCTAACCGGACTAGGCATTACGATTTAAGCTCTCAACGTGACCATTACAAAAAAATTTTGAAATTATAGCGAATAAATGACACACGATAATGTTTGTCTTCTATCTGGCATCGTTTGTTATTGCGAACAAGACCCGATGTATAGAATATTGACTCTACCGGCACAACAGTAATGCTGTAATATCCAGGGCCGATTATTATTATTATTATTATTATTATTATTATTATTATTATTATTGCTATTATTATTATTATTATTATTATTGCTATTATTATTATTATTATTATTATTATTATTATTGTTATTGCTATTATTATTATTATTATGCATCAGGTAGCATATCGAGTGAAATGGAGGGATCTTGTTCTTGGCCTATGTTCCAAAGGGAGTGCAAGTTGCTGAAAAAGAAACGTTTCACAATAAATTAATGAGCCCTCCGATGGCAACATCTTACCCCAAAAAAAAAAAAAAAAAAACTGGCAAACAGTGAAATAATGTGGCTGTAAATGTATTATCGTTTTTTTGCAATAGCATGTTCAGAAAAAAGTGCAGATAAAATTGATAATATATTCAATATATTATATGCTAGGATCATGACGATTTATATGAGTTACACGTAGCAGTATTAAAATCGCACAGCATTGGCAATATTGTAAATCTAGAAGGACACTAAACTGTAACATTTATTACTGATTTATGAGTAGGCCCGTTTCAATTGAAACATATGCAGCATGGTTAATTCGACCTTGGTATTGTTGATTTTCATTTCTTTAAGCGAGAAAAGCCATAGAATTTAATAATGTGAGTATTAATTTCCGTTTGGAAACGCCTGATATTGCCATTATTGGTTTATCGCCGACCGATATTAATAATTTTTCAGACCGATGCTCTACTGCGCCTGCACCTTTAACTACGTTCAGTGGCAACATTTTTGGCTAGCCACCCACGATATTTTCGGCCGTTGTACGGCTACGAATTTTCGGCTCGGCTTGGCGCGGCTAGCCACAAAATTTGGGCAGCTTTTCGGCATCGACTAAATATTTTCGGCTCGGCTTATGGCTCTACCAAGGCCCCTACACGAGACAATTTGACCGAGAACTCGAAACATCATAGCGTTTAGAATGGCTTTTGCGTTCATTCCCATATGACAAAACGTTTGGCAGTTAGACCTACTGCATGAACAAACGAGCATTATATAATACTTAAATTTGCATACTTATAATACGTACAATACGTATACTGTCAGTGTCTTATCCAGACTCCAGGCCTTTGGGGGGACTGAGGCTTTCGGGGGAGGGGGGTGATCGACTTGGTTGGAGGGAAAAGACACAGTTCAATGCAAAATTTGTGTAAGTGCTGGGATTTTTTTTGGGGGGGGGCATTTGAGTTCCTTTTTTGGGGGGGGAATCTCTCCTCCTAACAGGCCTGCATAATACACTGGTATAGGCCTAATGTGCATTATACAATACGTATACATTATACAATGAGCAGACATCCCAGCAGCGCAGAGTAGAATTTATAATCGGGACCTTTTCTCTGTCTTTTCGGGGTCTTTAGCCTATACTGTGTCTGTGCGCTTAAAGTCAACGCTAGGAATTTTATAGTTGCGGATTTTGACGCAGTCAGAAATTAATTAGTCGACTTTCTTCGTTTACTTAATCAGCTGCAGATTCTCATGCTTTGCCTTTGGTCCAATTTGATAGCACACATAGTCTTAATTAATGCACCGTAACTCGCCCGGATAGAACAAAGGTCTTTATCTCAATGATAATTCTCGCAATTATTTACTAAGGAAACATACTATTCATGCATTCAAAATAGTCTCAGGTTATATATATATATATATATATATATATATATATATATATATATACAAGTATCGGCTAATGGAAAATTAAAGCAAGCGAGTTGGTAACGTATTACAAATACGTAATTTCGGTATATGCAAGGCAGGATATCTAGATCCTAGAGATATCCTTCAATTCGAGGTGCAATAGGCCCATACTTAGAGTACAGATCTACACTTTGTACGTAGGGTCGTGGTTCAGTGTGGAGAATGACCGAGTGAAGAGCATCGCTTGATCAGACTCGCAGATTCCGTCAAACTTTTCAATCGATTCGCTTAACTCGTAAGCCGAAGCTAAACTGCCGCAGAAGACACCCGAATAATCTCTTCTCGGCTTCGGTCCAAGGGTCGAAAATCGGACGACGGGACGAGTCCGGCTGACCCTCGATGACACAGAAAGTTTACAAACACTCGTCCGGCGGTTAATCTCCGTTTACAATCGGACTTATTCAGTTAATTCAACTGCTGTAAGCTTACAAATCCTACACACACACACACACACGCACACGCTCACATACACACACACACACACACGCACGCACACGCATGGAAATGGCCCTTTTAATTAGTCTTTTGTATGCGCTAAATTAACACTGGAAATAGGTTCGAAGCATCTGGCCGCCAAAAATCATCCGATCATTCGAGCATAGCGCTTTATTCATTTATTCGTTTAGGTCCTGTTCTGTTCAGTTCTGTTCTGTTCTTTAGCCATCCTCGATGCGAGGTTGGGCTGCACTATGTATCACATCTCTCCATGTCTGTCGTTCCTCTGTTTTCCGAATCATGTTTTGAAAAGAGAGTCCAGTCCATGTTGTTATGTTATATATATATATATATATATATATATATATATATATATATATATATATATATATATATATATATATATAGACAGGCTGTTCTTGGTCTTTAGGTCCTACTTACTAATTTTCTAATTTTCTAGTTTTTTTGCACATCGGGTTAGGCAAGATCCTTGTCCTAATATGAGACTTTCAAAATAATCTAAACTCGATTTAATGGTCGGTGTGTTGTTATGTAACGCGTCCGTCAAAAGACGATGGGCGTCTGGCTCCTCCTTTCTCATCCGCGCTTACAACCGGCTATACGACGGAGTTAACACGGTCAGTCTTTCATGCAGCAGAGATCGCATTCTTCAAGCAGGTTCAATAGTCCATAGGCACCGTCTATTAATTAGGCTATCGTGTTCGGTGAATTGAAGCAAAGTATCGATGACGCCATTTATGCAATGAACATGCATGACTTGGCGTTTTTATATCGATTTACGATCAATAGGGCTTAGCCTACTGAGCCGCAATTACAACCACTGGATGTCGATGGCAATGTCCTTCTAGACTGCAATATCTCAAAATCATAATTCTGCTTCCCGCACGACAGAGTGACTTTCAGTCGTGAGCTTATCCCATAGAAAACGGAACATCACAATTAAAATTCGCCGAAGCGGTATTTAATAGACCTAAATTTAAAAGGTAAAAGCTTTTTGTCAAGCTATTTTTTAAGAATTATTCGAGACCGAGTCTTTAAATGAAAAATCAATCAATCAAAACAGTTTATTTCTCAATCTGATCAAAGTGTCGTATTTTGATTAGTCTCGGCGTCCTCCGTCATTAGGATACTGGTTTTTTCACAGTTAATTTCTGACCGGATAGTTGCCATATACTTTAGAATTCAGTCTTTATGGTTCGCCGACTGTAATAACTAAACGAGCATTCGTGATTTGCTGATTTAAGCAGTTAGAGAATTTGACGGCTTCTGTCTCGGTGGAAATTGCAGTCTATAAACGTTTTAAGTTAAAGATATACGCTGTGTCGACTCTCTGTTTTTTCATAATGCCCTCATTAGAAACGGCACAGCGGCGGTGATGATTATGATGATGATGATGATGATGATGATGATGACGACGACGACGACGATGCAGTCTTGGCTGTGGCCAGTTCGATCCGGTCTCGACAGAAGTCGTCGTTTTCAAACCCTTCAAACAAACCGGTCAGGTAAACGAGCGATGAGCATTTGCATTTCGCGCACACATGACCGACTGCTCTGGGCCGGCCCCACAGGTAAACAGCGTCGGCCCCGCGCCAAGGTTGGCGTAACCTTTACTACACTGGACTTTCGCCGCCCGTTCAGCCATCATCTCCCCTCTGATCTCTCCGCTAGATCGGAAATCTTTTCGCCGCTGGTCGAGTTCTCGACCGCAGAAACAGCAATATGCCTCTAGCACTTAACGCTAATGCCCCCCCCCCACTCCCACCCACATCTATCCTGTGACCGCCGTCCACTTTTACCGCTCGAGACCAGCCTAACGTATCTACCCTGTCTTTAATTTCGCCGCCGTGGATAAAATTTCAAACGAATTTCCAGCACACGTGCGGCAAGCAGGTGAAAGACAAACACAACAAACGCATTCACCTTGAAGAATGAAGGAAACCGTTTTTTTATTTGGTGATCGCGACATCGGGAAATTAGATTGATAGAAAATTCAGCGGTTGGCCTTTTTATGGACCGTTCGCGTATCAGATTATATTATTTATTCAAACAGGCGCCGAAAAAGCGTGTCTTAACCTTTGCATGTGAATATCAGATTCGAACGACACGGCTAAATGCACGCAACGTTGTATAATATTCCGAAATGCATTATACGCTAGTTTGATGTTTGAAGTTGTCATTATAAGACCTGTTGCAAATGCAGTTTATTGTCGGCCATAATCTTTGCAGGTTTTTTTGTTGGTCCAATAAAGTTTATGTTTGAAACACTCTCTTGTCTTCCACTACGCTGCCTTTGAAGTAGAATTCTATAATAATAATAATAATAATAATAATAATAATAATAATAATAATAAATAATAATAATAATAATAATAATAATAATAATAATAATAATAATAATAATAATATTAATAATAATAATAATAATAATAATAATAATAATAATAGATTAAGGTTGATTGAGTTTTTATTATTATTTCCAAATCGGTAAATAACAACATATCATAATAGTAGGCCTAATTACATAATGGCAAGAAAAGTAGAATATAAACAAGATGAACAATCATTCAGAAATTTAATTATTAAAGCATAATCGAGATCACTTAAAACATTTGACATAAATGAAATTTAAGCAGTCTATCTGAGCTTTCTGTATAAAGAAGAGAAAAGGAAAATATAAGCATTCAGTGTTTTATCCAGACTGCAGGCCTTTGGGGGGAAACTGAGGCTTTGGAGGGAATCGACTTGGTTGGAGGGGAAAAGACACAGTTCAATGCAAAATTTGTGTAAGTGTTGGTTTTTTTTTTTTTTTTGGGGGATTTTGAGGTTTCTTTTTTTTTGGGGGGGGGGGCCGGGGGGAATCTCCCCCTAACAGGCCTGGATAAAACACTGCAAGCATTGCGTCTAGATAAATCATAGCAAGCTTATAACAATAGAAAAAGTATTCAATTTCCAAGTCAAATAGGAAAACAGTTGCTCATTATTTCACACAATATGCATTTAATGGAAATAAAAGGACACCTCAAGGGAACGAAATTCCCGCAAGTAAGTACCTTAGATAATAGTAACTAATTTATTTTGAAATTATTAACACTTTGATCTCATCAAAGGAGACAGATACAGTATAATCTATAAATAGACCTATAATTATAAACAGCTACTAATTATTTTGTATTTTTTGGATTTCATCCAAAGTACATTTATGGTTAACCCCCATATAATATTACAACAAGTTAAACATGGGTGTATTAAAGTAGACTAGTAGAGTATAAGTTTATTGAGGTTTTTTCTTTAGGCTATAAGTTTTAAGATAGCCTATGCTTAATGATCTTTAAATTTTTGGCCAGTTTGTGAGTCACTAATTCCGTATGTATGTTCTTTCAAACTTAAGTTCTGATCAACTACTAATCCAAGGAATTTAGTAGAGGATTTCTGCATTATTTGATTACTATTTATTTATTTATTTTAATACTACTACTACTACTACTACTACTACTACTACTACTACTACTACTACTACTACTACTACTACTACTACTACTACTACTACTAATAATAATAATAAAAGGAAGAATTGTGTGGCTCAGAGGAAAAAACTTATCCCTCAATTTTCTACTACCATGACATAATCTAACCAATAAATAATAATAATTTCAATAATGTTTCTGTGGAAAATGATTTATAATATTTAGTCAATTATAATAAACTTTGCCTGAATTTCACGAAATTTTTAATGAATTTTTTCCTCTGAGCCACACAATTTTATGCACTGCAGCAAATTAAAATGGGCAGAAACGTGGTTACACCATTGAATTAGCAGGGTTAGAGTGGTTCGGTAGGGTCTGCCCTGGTTGAGAAACACTATAATGTTTCACCTCAAGTTTCACCTAGATCTAACTTGCACAATGAAAGTTCCTGGACATAATCTAGACACGTAGGCCTACAGAAAAAGCTCTCTAACCTGATTTCTGAAGCATGAAGCGACGACCGTTTTACACTGTATTTAGGACTTTATGATAAATTTGAATTTGATTTTTCATTTCAACAGGTAAACCTGGTATACAGGCAATGTTTGCTGCAGGTGCAGTGCGAATATGTTTGGACTTTGGTTTCGTGTTTTGAACTTTTCGAGGTTTCTCCAATGAGATTTTTGAATATTTGCCGTAGTGCAAGGCCAATAAAGCTAGTGTCCTCTGGCGAGTGAAATCTTCATTTTCTGGCAAATCTTACCGATACTGATACCGATACCGATACGTGGAAACAATTTCAGACGAAGAGGAGCTCGATCCGGCTTTTGCAGCGTACTGTTCAACAAACGCTCGGCAATGCAGATGGATCGGCGTCTGATGCTCGGAACTCTGAATCTTCTTCTGCTGAAAGCTAGAATGGAAGGATCTTAGACTAAACCCTAACAGCCTTCTTTTAAAAAGCAATCACTTTATCTTTGCTAATAGATTAACTTTGGTGTCCCCGAGGCATCTGCTATTCGTCCTCTGTTTTCCACTTTGTGCACCGCGTCACGTTATCTGTATGCAGTTGTTTATTATCGAGTTGGATGGATGGTAGAATGATTGCAGGTTTTCCAAGTATTTTGTATTTCAAAATACAAAATACTACAGAATTTAAATTCACAATTTGTCCATACAGTCTTATCGTGGTTAGTTAGGCCTAAACATCACAGACAAAAGTGCCCATTTTGATGTCGATAACCACAAAATGTGCCTATCGTACAAGTGGCTAATGATTTGCTGGCTTACTGTGACCTTTATTATTAATAAGCTTATTGTATAAACCAATTCGTTTTGAAAATATGACTAAAAGTGGACAACGTGATAAGTGCCACTTAAAAATCTTTAAGTGTGGAGATAAAATTTTATAGGCGGCAATTTTTTACACTTGAATTCAAGTCTTGTCATTTATAATTTAGAATAATCTCACAAAATTCTACGTGCCTACCATTCCTATGCCTTAAAACAGTGGTTATATTAGCATTTTATGATTACGTACTCCTGAAACAGGTATAAGAGAACGAAGTACCCCTACCAGCGGCGTACCGCGTACCTTATCTCAGGACAAAAGTTTGTGCTTCGCAATAATTAAAAAAATTATAAACTGCAACATAATCTGTCATAGATTGTGCACAAGCCAGAAAGAGAGATGTTTCTTTAGAATTTCTAATTTAGCCTATTACAAAAAATGTCTACAGAGTAAATAGCAGTAATTCTTTAAAACAGGCTTTATTTCCGGATAATTCTTCGTACCCCCACAACGTCTTTCGGTGGCGTCGCCAGGAATTTTTGGTTGGGGCAAAAGGGGTCTGGCGTGTCAGATTCCTTACCCACACCTACCCCCCTCTTCACAAAAAAACTTTCTCACCGGATTTGCGCGAATCTGGTAGGTGGTCTGGGGCAGGTTGGGGGGGGGGAGTTGCCCCCATTTGCCACCCCCGTGGCGACGCTAATGACGTCTTTCAAGTACCCCCAAGGGGTACGAGTACACCGGTTAAGAACTACTGCCTTAAAACGACCCTAACGCCGCTGAATCCAACGCATGAGAAGCCAACACACACACACACACACACACACACACACACACACACTATAGTGTTATAGCTATACTCTGTTCAATTTCGTTTTCTTAATTCTCAAAATCAGTTGCATCAGAAACTGCACCAATTAAACTGCGTTAATTTTAGCTAGGGTCTACGATTGAAAAAATTGTCACCAATCTGTAATGATTACAGACCTTATAGGACATACTGTAGGTCTACAGTACAGTAGCTTCGTTTCATTCAGTTGTTCTTATTCTTCTTTTAGGTGCTGTGTATTTCTGTATACGTTAGCGACGGTTCCCGGAACATTCGGTACCGGAACATTCGGTACCAAAATTTTACTTTCGGAAGATTCGGTACCGGATAAATTGGTACATGTTCGACATACAAATCAGTAGGCATAACCCTAATCCTAACCCTAATCCTATAAATCAGTAAAATCAATATAATTATCAATAGTATATACCTACCTAAATTCTACCTAAATATATAGGGGCATATACATACGTATAGACATCACCCAAAGCCCGAGGGACCATGGGATTCGGTAGGGGAGGTGGGGTGGGAGAGGTAGAGCCAGTGCCTAACACATGTTCGATCTTGACATCCTCTTATTAATTCCACGTTGTTCTGTATATACTCCCTCAATTCCTTCTCGTAGGCAGTCTACACATAGGTGTTTCCCTGCCTTCCTCTTGCTCTTTTCACCTCAACTTTTCCGTTAACGTTTTTTTTAAATGGCAGTAGTTGGTCTTCAAATCCGTGGTTCGTTTACTTTCGATTTAAAATTCCAAAAATTGCACGAGTGATAGATAGTCCGCATGCAGTCTGCTTGCACTAAAATGCCAACGAGTCTGCATTTAAGTTTCTCTATACTTGGCAGCTAAAAATCTAATAGTGTTTGCCGGAAATTCCATAGGCCTATACATGTATGTACACAGTGTACAGCGTTCGTCCTTCGTGTTATACCGGTACTAATGACGTCTGTTCTTCCAATCTAATCCTCGTTATATGCTTTCGTTTCACGAAAACGACTTTCAACGAAAAACCATTCGCTGATTTCAGAAATTCCGGCCAATTGATAGGCCCAGGCCCTAGGCCTATAGGTCTACACGAGTAAACAAACTGAAAAACAACTAGACTGGGTGAGTGCATGGTAGTCAAGATATGAAATAGTTTACAGACCATTAGATTCAATATCTGCCTGTAACCTCACCAACTGGTCTCTTTCTGTCTGCCTGTCTGTCTCTGTCTATATATATATATATATATATATATATATATATATATATATATATATATATATATATATATATAGCGCAGTCATGAGACACATTGCAATTAAATATCGCGGAATTACGAAAGTGTGCAGCCCGATAAAACTAAATGTACGACGCCATAATTCTACGTACACTTATAATGTTAGGCTATCAGCGACAGTCGATACTGAGACGAATATCATTAAAATTTAGCTTCCTGTTGCATCAAGATTATTAAAGACCACATCTGTTTTAGACATCTTCGATAAGGACTTTAATTTTAAATATACACATATGAAACAACCTTAGCACAGTGTTTATCCTAGGCCCTTTTTTTGGGGAGGGGGGCGATTCCCCCAAGTTTGAAAATCCCCCAAAATTTCTATATGTTGCATTGAGAGATGGAAATTCCCCCCCCAATGTGACGAGAGGGGGCTTTTTATTTAGGAGAGGGGAAAAACATAAGAATATAAGAAGATGACCATAATCAGAAGAGCATTAGATTAGAGCACGTGGAGAAGAAGGGGTAGAGGGAGGGGAAGAAAGATGAGGAAGGATGTGATGACCTTTTTTTGCTTGTCAAGGTTTTTTGACAGACAAACCTTCTCCCCCCAAACATTTCAAACTCCCCCGCCCCAAATGTCAAGGTGGCTAGAATAAACACTGACCTTAGCAGACAAGTGAGATTAAAGATTAAACAGTATATTATCTATATATATATATATATATATATATATATATATATATATATATAGTTATAGGTCTGCACTGTGGAATCGGATATAAACTCATAACAGTTGAGTAGAGAAACTTACCTTTGCTGCAGGGAAGTAAACGGGAAAGACTTTTCTATTCTCGGAATATCTGTGCGTTGTTGAAAATGTCCAAGATTGGCACACGCTATATTATAGGGCTTAAGATAGAAATCTCACAGGTGTCAGCGCGGCCGAACCCTTACAGACGATAAGAAAGAAATTTGCCATTTAAGAAACCGAAGGTATACAGAGATGAGAATTATTAATAACAGAATCTCAAAACCCGTGTATATAGTATGCATGCACTGAATGTCCGACACAGTATATATATATATATGTATATATATATATATATATATATATGTGTGTGTGTGTGTGTGTGTGTGTGCTAGCCAAAAACGACATTAGTCCTATAGTGATCGTGAAAATTTGACCCTGACGCAAGAAGCACATTTATAAGAAGAGAAAAACAAGTTATTTGTATACAGGCCTATGCATGGTAAAACCGTAACACAGATTTCAAATTGTTAAAACGGTGACTCGAAGCAATTGTGGGCTGACTGATGTTTGGAATTGCACGCAAAAAGACGGATAATAACAAGAAATACAGAGCAAAAACATTGTGACGAAGCTTCTCTATAGTTGGTGTCTATACTGATCTGCCTGTTAATATAGCACAGTACAGTATAGGCGGAGGTGACTGCTAAACTCTGTAGGGATATCTGAGTAGGTACTGCTTCAATTGGTGTTTGGCGTCGTCGTTAACGTGCGCCATCCGTTCGACCAGCGCGATCCTCTTCGTCTCGCCGGCGACGAGCTTGTTGACGAGGCGTCGGCAGAGGTGACCGAGGGGCGCCGGCGACAGTTCGAGCGGTCGCCGGAGGACCATCGGCGTGTCGGAGCGTCCGCTGCTCTCCAGCAGGACGCAGTGACTGCGCCGTTCCCTCTTCGTACCGTCCCTCGACGACGACGACGACGACGACGACGACGACGATCCAAGGGCGCTCAGGTGGTAGTGTTCCACCAGCGCCAGAACGGATCGGAAAGACGGCATCTGAGATTTCTGATTGGGATCGCTGTCCAACCGGAAGCACGAAGACGACGGAGCGTCGCCGGAAGAAGAGATACGTATAGATGTCGTTCCGCGCGAGGTTTTGACGCTCAGCGAGTAGGCGAAGCGACGGTCGGAGCTGTCGCGCAGCAGGAACGTTCCGACGGGCGCCCGGTGAAGACGGGACTTGGCCTCGGCGTTCGTCAGGGCCCCGTAGTAGAAGTTGCAGGACGCGACGGCCTTGTCGTCGTCGTCGTCGTCGTCCCTCCCGCCGCGATCGCCGAGTCTCCGTGCACCCGGCGACTGACTAGACGACAACGGACATAACAAAGACGAACCGACAAAAACCGAGTCACCGCTGCTGCTGCTGCTGCTGCTGCGTCTGGCAACTACTTCTTCGTCAGTTTTTCCCGTACAGTTATCGTTCGACGCCGCCGCCCAAGAGGATGCGTTCTTCGACCGAATCCCTGGATTATTTATCCTAATCGATGGAACGTCTCCGAACGTCTGAAGAGAGAAGAACTGCGGATGATTCGCTCGGTGGCACAGCTGGGTCGGCGACCCCCCGGCCGATGGGACCGGGAACACGGCGAGGGCAGCGGCGGAGGCGGCGCGACCCTCGGAGGGCGCCGCCGAGGAGGCTCCGGCGACTGGGTTCGTCGAGCGACGCTGAGGGGCAACCACGGCCACCGGCCTTCCGCCGCCGTCCAGCCTTGAGGCAGAGACCGGTTCGAAGTTGTTCTTCATCGGTGGTTATCTACGAACACACACACACACAGACGCTACTGACTAACTGAAAACTTCTATAGAGCCATTTCGTAATGCACCCCGGATCCAGTCCGGTTACGAAAGATATTACAATTTCAAAAGTGAACCACAGTCAATGAAAAATGAATGAAAATCATCGCATATATATATATATATATATATATATATATATATATATATATATATATATATATATAGAGAGAGAGAGAGAGAGAGAGAGAGAGAGAGACAGACAGACAGACAGACAGACAGACAGACAGTTGCATATTTAAACATTTAGTTATGAAAGTAACAAATAATGAATATCTTCAATACCAGGGACGTACGACAGGGGGAGGTATGTCGGTATATATACCCCCAAAATCAGGCTACCTTTAAGTTTCTAATGTGTTTTTTAAGATTTTCAAAGTTTTTTGAAAGATTTATACCCCAAAATCGCATTCTCCCCCCCGATCAAATTCCTGGCTACGCCCCTGTTCAATACATGCGATTAATCCGCATAACACATAAATGTGCCTGGAAGAATTGCGGCTTATTTAATAGGAACGCGTTTTAAAAACGCAATACAATGTCATTCGATGCATTAATCTATGTTTAAGCATCCATTAATAGCAGTCCGACCGTTCACCCGCATCGGTTGCGCTTGTCAAGTTCCGACGTCGTCATGCATGCAATCTCCAATCATTCATAATTAGTCAGTACTCGATCACATGCTCCTAGCATGCTCCTAAATGTATACCTGACACGTGCACAGATCGCGCGTTCTCTATAGCTTTCCAGAATAATCGATGCAATACAGAATTTCCCATGCAAACCGAAGAAAATAAATTAACAGCGCTTTGAATTAACTGAACCACAGACAACGTGGCTAACTCCGAGGAGAGACTCCGAGAGAGACATACAGACAGACAGCAGACAGACAGACGTATACAGTATATATATATATATATATATATATATACAGTACTGGCCAAATTATTATATTTTGCCCTTTTCATCACTAATTTGATGCTAATAGCTGCTAGTCTGTTTATTTCTCCTGCAGTGATTATCCTTCTTGAATAACTTTGCTGTTCTAATGCTATAAAATTGAATATAAATTTATATAAAATTATTATATTATATACAACATAGATTACTGCTTTATTTTTGTCGAAGTAATTTTGAATAAAATGCCTATTTTGTGAAGATATTTCGTTAATCTTCACGCGCCATAGGTTCACTTCTAAGTTAATTTTATAAGTCAATTTGCAATTAATAATATTTAACCGATACTATGCAGTAATTTCTTCGGAGACTTAATATTAAAAAGAAGTCTGATCAGCCCGAGGAAGAAGGGCCAGATTCTGTTCTTCTGGAGGAGACCCAGATATTGCTGAGAAAATGAAGGTTTCACCCCAAGTTGTTGTTATTGCAAAAAGTGTGATGTTTGGCCTGATATTGTCTCCGAGGTGAAGGGGAAGATTTGGCAGACGACGTCTATCGAGTGCAAGAAACGACAGGAACTGGTCGGTTTGTGTCTGTCCAACCGCAGGACAACCGCTAGACAGTTGGGAGTCGTGAGTTGTGAGTGGGACAGCTACAGCCTACAAGCAGTAGTAGAACGGTGCGTAGACGTTTGTTCGATGCTGGTCGATCAAGTCATCTGGTTGTTCGATCATGTCACGCTTTAAAGAAGCCTCTGCTGAAGACTTCGATGATAAAGAAGAGGCTGCAGTGGGTTAAAGAGCATTTGTCTTGGACTGCAGCTCACTGGTCGAAGGTACGCACACTACTTTATTCTTATCTCATCAGACCGTGCATGGTTTGGCACTAGAAATGCAGACGTGACCTTCCAGCAGGACAATGAACCACGCCACACTGCCAGGAAAGTGAAGGAATTTGTCAGGAGGCATCGCGACCGGCGAACAGAGCCGACATGAACCCAATTGAAAATGTTTAGAAGATGCCTAAAGACAAAAGAACAAAGAAGCAGTCTCTACAAACAGGCGCCAACTCAATGACCAGCAGCTGAAGGATCATGCCAGGTCATTGATATTGCAGATGCCAGATCAACTGCTGTCCCTAAGGCACGTGGCGGATGGACAAAGTACTGAATCAGCTCAAGTATGACTTACTTTGGCCGCAGAAACATTAATATATTCATTAAAGTTGCACTTTTGCCATAGCGTCACTTTATTTTAGCTTTTTACCGATATAACTACAGAAATCAACTGTTGGAATCCAAATCCATAATAATTTGGCCAGACTGTATATATATATATATATATATATATATATATATATATATATATGGACTAGAGAGAGTGAGACAGACAGACAGACAATCAGATATGTACAGTAGGCATTTACATATAGACCTATATATATATATATATATATATATATATATATATATATATATATATATATATATATATATCTATCTGGACTAGAGAGAGTGAGACAGACAGACATACAGAGACAGACAGAAACAGATATATAGGGCCTATACATTTATAACTCATATTTAACGTTGGTTATGCTCAGGAATGTTAAGACATGTAATCTCGATGTAAATACATAAAACGAAAACGAATGTCATACGACGATATTACTGTTATTACATAATCTGTTCGGCTGTATATAGCGAGTTCAGGATGTATCACGCTGGACTTATATAGCGTATACAGTTAGAACGATCGTATGAATATAGAGAGTATTGCACTCGTCGGAATTTTTATGTACTGTATACGTTCTATACGCGCCGGTACATATCACTTAATATTCTTATTCTCCGAGACACTTCTATAGCGCCGTAGCAAAGCCAATGCCAACGTCTAAAGCGTTTTGACATCGTTGGCAAGTCGATGACGAACGTAGTCAGGGGCGTAGCGACGGGGAGGTATATCGGTATATAAACCCCGACCCTCCTCCCCAGAAAAATTCAGCATATATAATTCATGCAATATAAATAACATATATATATATATATATAACATATATATAACATATATAACAACATATACATATATAGCAATATATCCCTCCAATTTATACTTCCCCCCCAAAAAAAATTAAATTCCTGGCTACGCCCCTGAACGTAGGATGACGATCTTTAAAGTTCGTTTTGACGGAATGGAGGGACTCGCCGTCTTGACGAATACGTACGATGGCGAATCCTATAAATAGTAAGCGGTCTTTCGTAAAAGAAACGTTCACAGCAGACATGCCATGCATGCCAACGAAGCACAGAAGATGTTGAAATTCCGCAGAGGTAGCCTATTGTTAGTAGGTCTCGGCATGGCAAGATCAGGCAGCGAGTGAATTCCTGCGATGATGATTGCGATCCTTCGCGAGTATAATCAAAGGCCGAAATTGGCAGATCGGCGACCCGCGAGATGCATGGAATTCCGGGCGAAGATTTAGGACGGAAGTCGTTCCATGCATCGAATCTGAAAGACAGCGTCGCAACAGACTCAAGCGTGTGTCTATAGTCGGTGGAGTTCTACCGGTCACTCGATGAAATGGCGGCCGACACAAGATGGCGGCGGCCCTGATATTCGACGGCGAACGACCAGGCAGAAACGTCCAAAACTACCAGCGGAGAAAACTCAGACGACAACTCGAAAAAGACGAGAAGGTCACATGCACTGTCCGCAGATTTCGCAAGATACCGGCAAACTGCCGAGAACGGCGATTTTCAGAGTACACGCGTGTTTAGCCCACACACAAGGCAGCTGGATGCTGTATATCAGTTAACTGTCATTGGAATGTCGATATTATCTAACGAACGAACGCCAAATAAATCGATAACTCTAAATCAAGTGGCTGACTGTGTATATATATATATATATTTATTTATTTATTTATGCCCTCGGTACTTCATTCCCGAAGGACTTAAGAAAAAAGTGTCCGGAGACATTAAGACATATATACATATATATGCATATATATATATATATATACATCTTGCGCTTGTTTTTAGCGCTAAATCTGCGGACTTATTACTATATATATATATATATATATATATATATATATATATATATATATATATACACCTCCCTTGCATTAATAGCGCAGATCTTAGATAAGTGAAGTACGAGTGTTATCCGTGAGTGAAACTATCCGAACACATTTAGATTAGCTAGGGCTGCTTGTTTAGGCCTACATATCACGTTGCGCAAAAGAGCAGCATAAACTTTACGATAGGCTATCCTAAAACTAGTTATGCAGACAAGAGGTAGCAGGAAGGATGCCAGTTTGCGTCAAGTACCAACTTGTTGTAACTCTTATTAAGTATCAGTAGAACTGGAGGCCTATACTCTAGTAGGCCTCCCAGACTACTTGTCTGCTTTGCATGCATTCTAAGCAAACCATCCAAAGAACACGACCAATTTTTGCGACTAAAAAACGGCAACAACTCACTTATACGGTCGGTGAAGACGCAATTCTTACGCTGAATCAAAGAAAATGAGCTATACGATTCAAATACGAGCGAGGCTAACACAATTTCCCGTATAGGCGAGACAGAGGCTGGAGATGGATCAGAACGAGGCAAGCATGCAGACGCCGCCAATGGAACAGACAGCTGCGCACGCAAAAAAAAACAAAACAAAACCGAAACTAACCGGGATTTTCCGTTTTCACATTCATCACAAGCCCAACACTTGAAACACTAAGCGGTCTAGTCATTAGGCTAACTATAGGCCCTCACCAGTCTAGATAGGCCGATATACCTGATAGAGGATATAGATAGCTG
The DNA here is from genome assembly GCA_018105865.1 of Metaphire vulgaris. Classification (NCBI taxonomy): domain Eukaryota; kingdom Metazoa; phylum Annelida; class Clitellata; order Crassiclitellata; family Megascolecidae; genus Metaphire; species Metaphire vulgaris. Next base: position 4,208,580 of record CM030832.1, read on the forward strand.
CATAGTAAAATTACATCAATTTTGGCAAACGTCTACACAAATTCTATCATAAATCACAACATGCCAAATTATGCGGATATCTGACGAGTAAACTTTCGCCGATAAAATCTAAAGCATAGATAGACATTATACTCGTATTTTTTACATAAATACCCTACACTGCACCATAGATATAAAGCACACGTAGGCTACGGATTTGGGGCTTCGCGTAGTCTACACGTGCAAGATTTAACAGAGTATACGCTTTTACAGCACAATATACAGCACAATTCATTCGATGACCTAATGTAGGGGCCTATACACCAATCAGCAACTGCCAAATTTGGTAAATTTTAAGAACAACTTAACAGTGTAATCGTTCTCAAACTGCAGAACGCTATCAGTAGGCCCACAATTGCGTTGGTAAGTAATGTAAACGCGTTGAACGATTACGAATCAGTCGCGGAGACGCATTATTATTGAGCAAGACACCGCGGGTAAGCAAGTCGCTTCTCACCTTCGCTCAGAACGGCTTCATTCTTCCTCTTGTAAAACGCAGATTCGAGTGGATTAAGGAAACTAGGCCCCTATGCCCTGCCCCCCTCAGCCCCACGAGGCGGTCATTCATCGCTCGTTTTCGTACTTACTTACTCCCCCGGGCGGGCCCCGGTGGCTACGGGATCTTGAGACATATTCTCGTGTCATCAGGAAGTAGGAACTGAGAACACGTCAAAAACGGAAATTCTGTTCGAAATTTTTCCCGTCGATTCTCAGAAATTAACAGTAGACGAAGTCGCCCAATAGTCCACAGGCAACTGCAAATTACAGAGATCCCTTCCGTTGTGACGTCAAGCCCAAAACTTCCCTCTTTCGAATTACTGGTATAGGGTTCGCTTTGCCGGGCGCTATGCGTAAATCAGTAATTACGGTAAATCCCGTTTAGGTTTATTCGCTTTACACAGCCGCGATTCTCATCTGTAGCCTATAATGGCCATAACATGTTCAGTAGCCCATATTCTTGAGTAACGGGTCCTACCCCTAGTCTGGTTTTCGCTAGGTGGCGCCACTGCACTCTGGAATTTCAAAGAACATCCGAATGGCTGCATTCAGGATAAACAGCATTCAGGGTATAGACAATGCTGCAGAAGTAGACCAACTTTCACGCATTCTGGCCCAGAGTTCGTGAAATATTTACAAAAACACAGGGCGGTGTCGATATTATTGGTGAACTCTGCATATTCAACCTCTGTCATCACCTACTAAGCTGGGGAACCAGCGTACAGTACAGTAGTTTCCGCGTCGTTGGGCCGTTGAGTTTGTTCACCGGTGCGGAGCGGATAGGTTCGAGTGGGGAGTGGGGACCATGATACGGCTGCCTTCTGGGCCATTTTAAAAACTCGTGACATTTAGTATTAATATCCACAAATATAAGACTATTGATTCCGAAAAATTGATAGAGTTCATTTGAATCCACACATGGTAAACGCAACGATGTAGGTATACAGTTGAACTTCGTTACAACGTACTCGGTTATAACAGATAACCTATACCTCGGTTATCCGCAATGTGTGGCCAGTGTGATGCGCTACCGTATTGGGCGGTATTGGACATAACGTTCTTCAGGCATAACGTACCAAATTTTACAGACCCGCTATAAGTACGTTATAACGAAGTTATACTGCATAAGCTTATCGTATTTGAAAATTCGCAGTCTTCCTACTTACTCGCTAATCGCAAGGGCAGATTCAAAGAAACCGCGGTAGAAAATATCCATGAAATTGAAACTGATTTGATCCGGTGTTTACAGGAGTGGCAAAAAGATTGAATTTAATATCTAGACGATTTCACATACTTTGTCGAGTTTTAAAAAAGCAAACGAGGGCCAGTCCATCCAAAATCTTCCGACGTTCTTTGGGAATTCACAATTCAGAGAGCCAGCAATCCAAATTTTCTACCTCTACCGAGCGGGGGGTGGGGCAGCGAAGGACAAACCCCCGGAAATTCGAGCACAGCTGCTAAACTTAAAACTGTCTGACCATCGCGTTATTCTTATATGCATGGTTTCCATGCAAATTCAATCCTGGCGAGACGCATGCATGTGGATCTCAGCCTCAACTTGCACTGCTTAGACACCGATTCCAAAACAAAACAGGTGGTCGGTCGATCTTTTGATTGACAAAAGAAAGACGACTAGAAGGATGGATGAAAACACAGTGTCGTAATATTCGTTAAACGGTTTGCACCAAAGAAATTCCACAAAATCACCTAAATTCCAAAACCTGGACCGACATATTGTATTCGTAAATAGGGGATTATGATTCAAACCAAAGAGCGACCACATCGACTGATGTCAAGAACATGATTAGAATGGCGCTATAGAAGCTCGATGTTGATAAATTCCTATTATTATTATTATTATTATTATTATTATTATTATTATATTATTATTATTATTATTATTATTATCGTCATCATCATCTTCATTATCATTATTATCATAATCATCATCATCATTATTATTATTGCTGAGTGGATAGACATTACAGTGACGGAGACGGATAGAAGAGGTTAATGGGTATCATTTGCATGTCATCTTGTCAATGTTAATTACGTCTATAACTCTATATCCTAAAATCACGCAGATATCCTCGGCACGAAAAATACAAGACGGTTTTAGACGCAACAAGCGGCGACCGCTTATTCGTAGTTTCGCGACTGCGCATGCAAACAAGGAAATTATTGGCCTGGCCACAGAGAAAATGAATGCATTTTCAAAATTTCGGGGAAATTTTGCCCGAAACCCGGCTTGTCCTGGTAGGCTGCACAGCTAACGATTTGTCACTGCCCAGATAGGCTAACTGCAACCTACACACGGCCACGTAAGTAATAATTTTTCGACGGGCCCCACAAGAGTTTTAAAGTTTATGAAAATGATGATGATGATGAGGAGGAGTAGGAGTATGATGGTGGGATGGATCGTGTGCAAACGGTATTGCATAGTATGCGCACCAGTAGTTTGCGCACTAGTAGTTTACGCACCCGTTGTTTGCGCACCTGTAGTATGCGCACCAAGTTAAGTTTCAACGGTTAATAACAATGCGAACCGCTGGTCTCTGGCCTAGGGGTCGTCCATAAATGACGTAACGCGCCTGGGGGTCAGAAAATTTTTTACGAAGTGTGACGAGGGCAAGAAGAAATGAAGGCACGGGCAACTACCACCCCCATCCCCTCCCGGTCCCCCCCAAGGATAACTCATTATCGGGTTAGGGGTAGGGTTATGGAAACAAGGTATCGAGACCTCCTCCTTCCCTCGTCACACTGTCACTTCGTAACAAATTTCCTGAACCCTCCCCCTAGTGTTTAATCTAGGCCGTTTCTGGGGGAGGAGTTGCCCTTTCCCCCCCGGAAATTTCAAATTCAAGGTTTGACTCTAATATTACTCGTAAGCTCCTATACAACTACGGCTCCACCCCGAGACCCCGCCGGGAGCTCACAACGTTTCCAACCCAGTGTTTTATACAGGTCTGATAGAGGGAGGAAATTCACCCCCTCCAAAAAACACCCACAGAATCCCCCAAAATGCCAGTACTGACACAAATCTTTGCATTGAACTGTGTGACTATGTCTCTTCCCCTCCACCCAAGTCAATTTGCCCCCCCCCAGGCCTGGGTTCTGGATACAACACTGTCCCAAGTTCTCCAACCCCTAGTCATTCGTGCAGAACCGATGACATTTAATCGCAGGTTAGTTGTGGGATTGCCAATAAGCTTTTTAATAGTCTATGAAAATTGCCCCAAAGCACAAGTTTCGAATCTCATGTAACCCTAACTTTTCGCGGTTGGCCTCTGCCCCAGTCTCGTTTGAGAAGCTCCCAAATCCTTCAATGGACCAGCATAGGTGCAGCATACGGTATAGGTGAAGTGCTCCTATTCTGGAACTGTCCACGTCACTGGTTACGTATAATGCATATAAATTTTACAAGAATAGGCCTCTATATTTCTGATTTCTATATTGACGCTATATAGCGAAAGGATTATAAAGAATTGAAAACCTCTTGAACAAATCTGAAGTGCCTCTATCTCTTTCAGTTATGACCAAGTGTTTGAAAACAGGTCGAAAACAAGGACAGGTTGCCACATAAAAATCATACGTTTACATCATTACTAGCCCACTTTCAATTTCTGTTAAATGCAAAGAAATACGGGTTTATTAAGTAAACAACTAAGCAACTATAGGGATATCTGAATGAATACAAAGGTAATGTCTCATATACGTCATATTTAATATAATTTCATATCATTATCATCATCATAATTGCTCTCCGTCAACACATTAGTGGCTAACTCCAAGAATTCTTCTTAGGCATGCAGCTCATTTCTGCAACGATTAGTCTTTTTGTCATCTTCTCTAATAATTTCATATACTAAAGGGATACCAACAGGAACCAAATGAGTGAGGGGCCCACCACTTTCAAGATACTTTCGACAAGTTCAAAGAAACTTAGGTGATATCGTTTATGTTCCGTCAAAACTACGACCTTAGATGTAGACATTAAATTTTTTTAGCCAGGATGAAAATTTGCCTGCGGAAAGAGACGTTAACAAAATGTTTATGGTTTGTACAAGAATAGAAACACACTATTCGAGGAGAGAAGTTGATGTTGTATCAGGAGTGTATCGCCTGTTTAGAAAGGACTGCAGTAGTTTGGATACTTATTCCTCCGTTGCAGGAGTAAAGCAGGGAAAACTGGAAAGAGGATCTGATGGAGATGGGTGATGTAGAGAGGTAATTTTATTACCAGTAGTTGTAGGGGGGGTAGATTGGTGCGGATCTTGGAAATGCCGACATTTTTATCCATTCAGAGCTGACAAAATAAATTGCTTATGGTAGGCATACTGTACATTAATCTCTGTTATAGTAGGGTTTCAGACATAATCATGTTCATGTATTGCAATTATAACGATCTACACTCTACAGTAGGCCTATTGGCTCTCCTCCAGAACAATAGCTCTTTCACTGGAACTGTTGAAAATCGAAAAAAAAGACTCAGGTGTGCTTAGGTCGAACAGACCATGCAGTAGTAATGATTGAGTGAATTCACTTAAATGATGGAGAGACCAAGAAAGAAAAACTTTTTATGGTAGGGGTGGTGGAGAAATGGAACAGTTTGGACTCTGTACTTTGGAGGAAGAGGCCGAAACAATAAATGGATTCAAAAGTTGTCTGGGAAGACTAGGCTATTAAATGTAGAGAGTTATTAAAAAGTTTTCACACATGCTAACTTAGACTCCTAAGCACCTTGAAATCATATTATTATTAATGTTATTATTGTTATTATTATTATTATTATTATTATTATTATTATTATTATTATTATTATTATTATTATTATTATTATATTGTCTTGCCAATTATATAAACCTTTTAAAATGTATTCCTTGAAATGCCTGTTGATATGTTGGTATACTTGTTATTGATTGGGAATATGCAACCTTCTGCAGCATCTATACCGGGAGAGACTGGATATTTCAATCGAAAGAGGTAAAGATGAATGACAGGATAGATGATTACAAGGTTGCAATATTGTTGATGGGAGAGATAATAACAAATAATAACATAATAACAAGGTTCAAACTTCTTCAAAGTGGTTCAGGAGGGTTTGCACTGTGTGAGAACCACTGTTGTACCCTTCCAATCTATAGTATCCTATAGTACTGAGGCTTACTTTGAAATCATTCACACATACTACTACAGTGATGATGAAAACGGATGTACATCGCTAATAGTCATCAATTTCTTATGTTAATCTGCACCAAACATCCTGTCAATCTAATTAAGTGATAAGAAAATTCCCCTGGAGAATATCAACAAGCCAGGCAACAGTTGTCTCTTTTGATGAGGTGGCAAATTCTGGTTTCAAATTCTGAATTCAAATCCTTCTGTATAATATCTTGCAGGACAGACGTCTCTCTGGCCATCAAGCTCCGTCTGTACCAGACACTTGTTCTGTCAGTCCTGCTTTACGCGGCCGAGACCTGGACCTTACTCGCCTCAGAACTAAGGAAGTTGGGAGCCTTCCATATGAGGTGCCAACGCCAGATCCTTGGAGTACGCTGGTATGACTTCATTACCAACGCGGAGATATCCTCGCAGACTGGATTACCATCACTCAATGAACTGATAAGTAGGCGCCGCCTTGCCATTTTCGGACATGCAGCCCGCCTTTGAGAGACATTCATCAAGCCCTCCACTGCCTCGTCGACCTATCCATCGGTCGTCCACCTGACCGATCGTGGAAGCGCTGTCCTGGTCATCCCAGGAAAAGATGGATCGACCACACCCGTACCCAGACCAGCGAGATTCCATCAACGCTCTGGAGACGTGCCATCCGGCGGGGTCATGGTCAAGGGGTGATGCAACGGCCCCTGCTGGCCACACGCTTCTGATGATGATGATGATGGTGAAATTCTGATAGTCAAACAACTCACTGGCAATCAATGGCTTCCACCGTTTAGCTTGAAATCATTGCAGCAGCCATTTTATTTTTTAGGGGGGTAACAAACACAAATGCATTTACAGCAGCAACTTAAAATTGACCGGTCTCCGGGGGTGACACCCTCAACCCTCGTCGCTGCTCTCGAGTCGTGTAGGCTATGGTGCTGATTCCGCCCTCCCCCACCCTGCCGAAAAGCTGGCCAAAAATCGAGGACGCCATCTTAAAGTGAAAACTGACCGCACTATTCAACAACAGGACATGACCAACAACGGACAAATTCATGATTCATTTTAAATGGTTTTGAAGAAATTTACTGTAGACGCACAATAACTGGCACTCAAACATAATATATGACAAGCCCATAAATAAATCAGTGGTTAAGCCTAAAGTCCAAGAGGAAGGACTTAGGCCTGTGCATGTTCGAGCCACTTAAAACATCGAAGACAGTCATAATATTTATTGACCTAACGAGATGAATGACAGATGTAAAAATGCAATTATTAGCCGAGGTCAATGACATTGAAGACAGTCGTAATATTTATTGACCTAACGAGATGAATGACAGATGTAAAAATGCAATTATTAGCCGAGGTCAATGACATTATTATTATTATTATTGTTATTAATAGCGGGTACTACTACTACCACTATTAATATTAGTAGTATCGAAGTATCTGTAGCAGTAGATTAGTAGTAAGCATAGTAATAGCAGTAGTAGTAGCAGTAGTAGTAGTAGTAGTAGTAGTAGTAGTAGTAGTAGTAGTAGTAGTAGTAGTAGTAGTAGTAGTAGCAGCAGCAGCAGCAGCAATAGTAGCAGTGTTAGTGTTCATGATTTTCAGAGTGCCAGGACTAATACGCTAACTAATGGACTAATGTATCAAATGCTACTCCAAATTATCAGATGCTACTCCAAATCTGTCGATAATTCCACACAAAAACCATGCAGAGAGACAAAGAAATAATCGAGAAACTCTACCAAACATTGTGTATGCCTGATTTAGAATAAATATTGTGCGCTAGCATCAAATTCATTTTTGAAAAAGGATATGGAGCTTTTGGGAATGGTGCAGTGAAACAATGAACAACAAAGATGGCTAATGGATGTCATAATTTAAGGCTTTTAAGCTATGAAAACTGACTTCAATATTGTGGTTTGACCAACATTGGAAACATGGATAGAGAGTGGATATTTTATTTTATTTCCATTAGTACATTACTGTAGTGCACAGGGTCATGTATGCAAAATCTTCAAGAAGAGAGTTGAAGCGAATAGGAAAAAACTTTTTAGCGTGAAAGTTGTAGATATGTAGAACAGTTTGGAACAGACAGGGCCGTTTTAAGGCAGTAGGCATGATAGGCACATGCCTAGGGCCTTGCGATATACGATGGGCCCCTATGCCCCAATGATGCTCCAAGCAGCAGATATCATGTCTATGGTTAACTAGGAGTCAATTTACTGAATTTCATTCAAGTACTTAAAAACTGATACAATTTTCGCGATGCTTAAAATAAAAACAGAGGATCGAGACGCGACACCGACTTTCATCATTGCTAAAGGTAAAACAATTAAGGTGAAACAATACACATGGTATATTATAATGTATGTGATGATCCAGGGGTAAAAATTATGTTTATAAAGTATTTCTATATAAATTGAATAACCAATTGCCTAGAAAGGCAATTGAATGCAACGCAGAACACAAGGGCGAATGCCAGTTAGGCTCAAGTATTAGCACGACTGGAACTCTCTTCCACTGCCTGTCAGACATTCCACAGATTCAGTACTCTTAAATCTAGACTTAGGTCAAAAACACAGCTCTTCCAGCTAGTCTTTGCCCTTGCCCTTCCCTACTTCAACATCTGGAAGCCAGATATTTTTACACCCCCTAACACCTCCCCAATTTGAGACCGACACCCCCCAAATCTCAGCTATGAGATGACCTTTTTCTTTTTTTTGCTTGTCAGACTTTTTTGGCAGGGGACCCCAGAATTTACCAACACCCCACCCCAATTGAGAATCCTAAAATCAGGGTTTAATCTAGGGCGTTTCCGGGGGGAAAATTGTCCTCCCCTGAAAATTTCAAATTCCCCGGAAATTTTGGCATACTACATCAACTAACAGCAGCCCCCTAGCTGACTTCCCCTGGCCTTGTCAGTCCCCCCCCCGGAGTCCAGGAGTCTAGATTAAACACTGCCTAAGAATAACCCCGCTGGAAGCGGTTGGTCTAGCCATGGGCGCCCGCACATTGGGGCAAGAGGGGCACTTGCCCCTCTTGGAAAATAAAAATGTCAATATTTCCCATTGAAATTTGAAAACCTTGCTAAAATATTAACCGTAACCATTGTGTTAAGATGTGTTTTGCCCCCTCTTGGAAAAATTTATGTGACATAGCCATGACCATTATGTTTTGCCCCTCCTGGAAAAATTTCTGTGGGAGCCCATAGGTCTAGCCTATTGGATAATTGGAGTACTGTCAATTGACTGACACCTTTGAGCATAAGAACTTGTGCTACAAAGGTTAACAAGTTAATAATAATAATAATAATAATAATAATAATAATAATAATAATAATAATAATAATAACTCTGCCTAAAAGAGAAACTCACTGTCGGAGGAGGGCTGTACCGTCTTCGCAGTCTTCTATTTCTCCAACGATTTTGATTCGGCAGAAGGAACGCATCGGAGACTGCGCATCCATAAGTCTTCAATATGTTTCAGTCATTTTAGGTTCTGTTTACAATCAGCGAACATTCCACAATATAGCGGCTCAACGTACAAGCAAACCACTCCAGCTGACCTATTCTGCAGTGTTTTGCCTTCTCTAAATTAATAATATTAAGGCAGCAGCAAGAGCATTCATGAAAACGATAACAGGAGGTTTTTTACGGACCGACCGTTACTCAATTAACTGTTCGCCCGCAAAACGTAGGACACAGCAGATTTCAGCCGGGCTCGAGATCATGCACGGTCAATGACACAAATGCCGAGCAACATTTTCGGAAATAGTTCGCTTCTCGTACTTTCACTTTCCTGGAATTCTCCTTTTCGAAGACCGCCATTTTATAAACGCCGAAAAATCCCGGCGTCATCGGTCGTTCCCTCAATAAGGTCCATGCGCTATATTTAGCACACCGTAGGTTATTTGAACAATGGGGCGCGTTTATAGCGTAGTTTACAAATGTGGTCGCGAGACCTAAAAATAGCCTATGACCTCATGCCAACTGCGCATGCGCGGTTGGTCACGCCCCTTTGCGGACAAACATTGTTGTACGAGTTAGCGCACAGATATAAACATTATAATTATAAACTTATATATACAAAATTTATAAAGGATTTTAAACGATGCCTGCTACAAAACACTGCTGTTATGGGGTTTGCAAAAACGACAGCCGATATACATACAAGGATTACATGAAAGATGTGTTTTTTATACGATTCCCAAAGCCGAACATCTATCTTAGAAATGTAAGGTGTGGGCGAACAATTGTGGCCGGGAAGGATTCACATACAAAAAAATTACCAAAGATACATACATTTGCAGTGTTCATTTTGTTGGAGGTAAAGGACCAACTGATGATAATCCTGATCCTATTCCGGCTACCTATTCTGCTGATAAGGTAACAATTTTGTTTTAAATTGTAATAGGCCTATTGTAATATGTCTGGGTATTTTGTATTATATATTTTTAAAATTAAATTAAATTATTTCCAACAGAATAGCATATCAGCTACATGTATAAAAACATCAATTTCTCACATTAAGCATTCATTAGAGTAAAAAAATTGAGCAGAGAATTGAGCATCCATTCTAATCAAAATAGTGGAGCAAAGAGAATTAGTCCAATGATATAAATCATTATGATCCTTGTAATCTTACTGTGTAGCTATTTGGAAGTAAATTGTTGTCGGTACTAACTTTAAAAAATGAGATGAATAGGAATACTGACATGATACTAACTATATTGAAAATAATTGTGTATTGTATATAGAACTATAACTTTGCTGACTAGAAATATATGTATGCAGCAATGATAACTACTGTTGTTCATATTGTTTAGGTGGCTAGGTTTTCTCGAAAACGGAAATGCCCAGCCACAAGAAAAATGTCTGAGCCTTCGGTTACAGAGAAACCTATTGAAACGACGTCTGAAGCTGCAGCAGCAACTGATGTGTCTGTTGCTGATTGCGAAATCGCGTTTAATGATTGTCAATCACAGTATACACCTGTCAAGGTGCGAGTGATCCAAGTACAGACTGACCATCCAGTTATGGTTGACAAGGCAGTTCAAGTCCGTATTGAAGTATCTGAGCTTTTGATGGCAAAACTCAAAATCAAGGAATTGGAAAGAAAAATGGAATCAATAAGCAACAGTACCAACTTGAAAACATCCAAGAAATTTTCAGTAGCCGATGTGGAAAATGACGAGAAGAAATGTCGCTTCTATACAGGGCTCAGTTGGTTGCAATTTCTTTGTGTGCTGCGATTTCTAGGCCCCAGTGCAGAGACATTGGAATATTATAGAGGAGAAAAAAGTCGACGGAAAGGACAAGTTGAGGTGTCACATGGAAAAGGCAGTGCCTGCGGACGACCAAGCATTTTGTCGTACAGAGATCAATTACTTTTAACATTAATGAGACTACGGCTAGGGCTTTTAAATAAGGATCTGGCATTTCGCTTCTGTGTCTCTGAAGCAGTTGTGACAATAACTATTACCACGTGGATTCAGTTCTTGTACTTACAGTTTAATCGATTACGAAATGAGATGTTTCCCCCACGACAAAACTTACAATGCCACATGCCTGCCTGTTTTCGTCGTTACAAGAACATTAGGACGATAATTGATTGTAGTGAGTTTCGAGTTCAAATGGCTGCTAACTTTGAACAGCAAGGAAATTTGTATTCTAGTTATAAAAGTCATACCACGTTTAAGGTTTTGATTGGCATATCGCCTAGTGGTGCAATTATGTACGTTTTCAGATGCATATGAAGGGTCTATTAGTGATAAGGATATTGTAATTCAATCAGGCTTCTTAGACAAACTGCATGCAGGGGATATGGTACTGGCAGACAGAGGATTTGTAATAAACGATTTGCTGAGTGAAAGAGGGGTTGACTTGAACATTCCACCATTTCTGCATGGCCGGAATAAATTTACCCCCCAAGAAGAAGCTAAAACGAAGCAGATAGCAAAAGTTCGCATACATGTAGAACGTGCAATTGAGAGGCTTAAAAAATATCGTTTGTTGCAAAAAGTAATACCACTTTCCCTAACACCAGTGTTTTCTCAAATTGTATTTGTTTGTGCATGTTTGGTTAACTTTCAAGAGCCTATTGTTAAATAGTACTGTAAGAGATGTGGTTTTTATATGATACTAATATTGCATGTTTCTGATTATGTTATTATTAGTTAATTACTTTTGGAGTTAAGGTCGCCAGTGGCGGCTCTAGGATTTGGCAAGTGGGGGCCGTTGGGGGAGGGGCAACTTCTAATCATGGGGGGGCCAACCATTTGTTGTTTAATGTATGTAGCATTAAGTATAGGGTCCCAACTGGGGGGGGCACTGGGGGGGCCAGGCAGTCAATAGGGGGGCACGGGCCCCCCTGGCCCCCCCGGTGGAGCCGCCACTGAAGGTCGCTATGTTAAAAATGAAGAGATAAATCAATTGCTTGCCTGTTTATATTTCAATGTATAATAAAAGCAGCAAAAACTTAAAAAGAGCATATTGATGTAAAGAAATATGAATATAGTTCAGCTTACAGTTGGTCGCATTTAATCATTTAATCTATATGACCATAGTAACTATGGTGTCAGCAAACATTAGACAAGATGAAACAATGAACAACATGTTCTGCAAAGCAACTATTTGCCTGCAAACGTAAGTGAAGAAAAAATGCATGTGGTGAAATTTTGGTGTCCAATTGAAACTATGTTTGAAAAGTGACTAGCAACAGTATAAGAACACAATAACTTATTCTAACTTTATAAGGCTTAGTTTCCTTGGAAGGCGCATTTCAAAATACTCTGGACACAGGTACTCCTCATGAAAAGACAATAACTTCTTTTTTGTACTTTGCCAAAATACTGGGTCAGCATAAATTTTTTCTATAAAAATCCCTTCTTTTGACCAAACAACAAAATAACACCATAACAATTCAAAACACCCAGTTGACACTGCACTTGATAATAATACTTATGGCTTCTTTTCAACATCAGTTTGCCCTCACTGTCTGCTAAACAAAATGAATGCGATTGTTCTTTGGGGAGGCTGTCTTTAGCTTCAAGAGGGCTTGTGTTTTCAATGACTTTTGGACACTTGATTTCGATAAGCCCATACTGACTAGCAACTGGCATTGTTGGATCATAGACAAGACCATCAGGAGAACAGGCAATCTGAGGAAACTGTGGATTTACCCACATTCCAGTTTCTATGACTGCTAGACCAGAGACCGACATTTGCATAGCTGCACAAAAAGCTAATCTGGCATCTGACTCGTGCAGCTGACCATACTTCATTGAAACAGTTGATAGGGGTTGGTTAGACCACAGTTGCTTGTTAATGATGCTACCTGCACGTTGAGATGACTTGCAAGATGATACGTCGTGGCAATTTGATGCAGTTATGCGCAATCGACGCTGATGATACCATTCTGGACTCCTCTGACTAGTAACAATTTCAACAGGCTTACAACCTATAAACAGGTACAATGCAAAAATTGTGAAACATATCACATCTAGTACTGTAAAGTGAAATATATTGTGAATGGATATTAAATATATTTAAGAGAAATGTCAACTTTTGATAATGCATATTTGAATACTGCTTAAATGCAATTACATCTGCAATTCATAGTAAATAAGTAGCCATTTGCAAAATAGAAAAAATTCTAACCCGGAACTCTCAGACTGTCAACTAGCTGTGTGCATTTGGCCTTCAACAGGACAATTTCACTGAATGTCAAATTGTAATCGTTGTACTGTAGCTGTAGCAGAGTTTCCCACATGCTGGTTTGAGTTCCATTGCCACATGATTGTAGATCGACTATGAAACTGTTAAAGTCACTCTTATTCAAAGTTGCATCACGAAAAGCAGGAGGTCTTGGATCAAACTGCAGTATCTTGGATGGCTTTCTTCGAGCTCTACTCAAGTAATCCGTTTCAGTAATTTTTCTGGGATGTTTGCGATGCTTTTTGCCTTTGTCCCAAACACACGGCTTACTTGTGCTTGCAACAGAGAAATTGTCGTGAGGCCTATTTATGTTATCTAATATAGCATATAAAACAGCGGCAACATGGCTACATCTCCCCATTGCTGCTGCTCTACATTCACAACTGGCAGTTTTTACAAAGCCAGACTGTTTAAGAAGTTCAACATTAACTGTGTAGTGTCCTGTTGTCATCGAATGTGCAACAAGAGCTTTTACGCAATAACTGCCCTGCTTATAGCAGTCTTGCATTGCTGACACATTCCTACTATCGTAGTACTGTTTGCCACGTCTCAGTGGTTTAGCTGTATGCAAATCATCGAACGGTCTTTCACTATCACCTGTGATGCTGTCTACAAATTGCACCGACTCAATGAGGTGATGGTAAATGGTTCCGCAATTGAAGTTTTGGGGGATTATAACAGAAGGAAACGTTTTCCATGGACAGTCTGACAGATCCGTATCTACCGAAGAAGATGACGCTGCAAAAGAAGCAAGCTTTCTCTCATACCATTTCCCTTCATCTATTGCTATTGACAGTTCCTTGTCTTTCTTCGCATCATAACAATCCCGTATTCTGTTAATGAACAATAAGGATTTATGCACATCAGTAATTTCAATCAATCAATCAATCAATTTATTTATCAAGGAAGAAGATTAAACATACATGATATTTAACATATACAGTTTATGCAATTCTATATCATGTAAAAAGACATCGTAATATGGAAAGTATATGGTTCAATTATGAGAAATGGGCTAACCAAAGGTCATATGTTATCCCTTCCATATCCGCTGATCTCTTCCCCCTCTATAGCCGCTGATCGGACCACTAAACGTCTATATTATATAATGAACCATATTACCTTAAGATGCGACTAATCCCTCGACCTACTGCTCAATCCACTAGGTATTCGGCAGGACTTTCAGTTGTTGTTCCTTATTCTCGCACAGTCATTGGCACTAGTTGTTTCTCAGTGTGTGGCCCTAAGCTTTGGAATTCATTATCAATATCAAACTAAAAAATTATCATCTTTTAGATCTAGTCTTAAAACTTACCTGTTTGACTTGGCTTATCCCCCTTACCTTGCTCACAGTGGCGGCTCCACCGGGGGCCCCCTATTGAGTGACTGGCCCCCCAGTTGGGACCCTATACTTAATGCTACATACATTAAAAAACAAATGGTTGGCCCCCATGATTAGAAGTTGCCACCCCAACGGCCCCCCACTTGCCAAATCCTAGAGCCGCCACTGCTTGCTCCCCCGCTGTTCTGACTGATCTTCCGGATTGACCTGGCTCTAATTCTATTTGGATTTGGTGCGCCATCGGCTGATGCCCTGGGCATTATGATAGTGGCGCCATAGAAGTTTATTGATTGATATCAAACGGAGATCAGCTCAGATCAGCGGATTATTATTACCCACTGTAGGCACTGTAGCACCATAAGTTCCACAACAAGTACCAACCTTTTACACAGTTGTTCTTTTTTCCCACCGACTGCAAGCCCTCGACATTGTAACCATCGCTTCAATTGAACACAAGAATGCTGTTCAACATCAGCATAAACAAGTTTTGCTCCAGGAACATCGTCTTCGGTTAATTTAACATTAATAAAACGCGAGTCCGTCATGTTGATTTTACAATGTTTGTCCGCTTCGACCATGACCTTGCTCAAATCTATAAATAGCTATCACGTGACATGCCGATGACATAATTTGTAAACTACGCTATTAAACTTTATTATTATTGTTATAGTTCAAATACTTAGGCAGTCTGCTGACCAGTAACGGGAAATGTGAGAAGGACATAAAATCAAGAATAGGTGGGGGTATAGCTCAGCGGCAGAGCATTCGACTGCAGATCGAGAGGTCGCCGGTTCAACTCCGGCTGCCCCCTATGTTTTGGTTGGGTCCAAGAAAGAAAAATTTTGTTAGTGCAAGGGTTGTGGACAAATGGAACAGTTTGGACGAGGTGGGAGTGCCAGTTGAAACAGCGGATTCAAAGGCTATCTCGATAAACTAGGTTATTGAATGCAGATGGTTACGTCAGTGATTTTCACACACGCTTACTTAGCCTCATAAATCACTTAAAATCACATTATTATTATTATTATTATTATTATTATTATTATTATTATTATTATTATTATTATTATTATTATTATTATTATTATTATTATTATTATTATTATTATTATTATTATTATTATTATTATTATTATTATTATTATTATTATTATTATTATTATTATTATTATTATTATTATTATTATTATTATTATTATTAGGTGGCCAACCGGCAGCTCATGGGCCGCATGCGGCCCGCCGGCTGCTGATTGACGCCCCTCAAGTCATCTTCCCAAATAAATTTTATTGCTTCAATTTATGCATACAATATTAAGTTATGAACAAGACTAGGCCTATTTCTTATGCTTAATTTAGTAAAATAGTAGCTTTAACTTTAAACTGCTGTTTAATTGTACCTGTTACAACTTACCAGCCACTACAGTTACGTGACAGTAGGAACTTAACTGTAGCCTAGGCTAGGACCTACTCTGTTGAAAACAATGATGTGCAAAAGGAACCAAACAGTGATGCCGTCTGCACGCTCGTCAACATTTAGAATGGCCCGCTTTTAGCAAAAGTTGGCCACCTCTGACCTAGACTCACTGATTGGACCCTGGGGAGAATAGAATTGGGCGGGGGCAGTGTTTAATCTAGACTCCTGGACTCCGGGGGGGGGGGAAACTGAAAAAGCCGGGGGAAAACTGACAAAGCCGGGGGAAATTCTGCTAGGGGCCGCTGTTAGTCCATGTAGTATTCAAAAATTTCCGGGGGGAATTTGAAATTTCCGGGGGGAAAAGGGCAATTCCCCCCCAGAAATGGCCTAGATTAAACACTGGGCGGGGCGGGAGGAGTGACTGGTTGGGGGTTCGATGCTTGGCCCCGGAAAAAAGAAAAACTAGCCAAAAATTTGTTAAATTAAATATGCGATCGCATAAACGTGTGGAATTCAGTTCTACCTATAAGCTTAGGCCTAGCCCTAGCTGCGGCACTGGCTGTTTTAATTTTCTATAGAGCTTCACTTTAATTGATAGGCCTACAGTCTTAGGCCTATCTAGGCCTATTCACCAATTAGGCCCATGCAGACTGTTGTAGGCTAGACTCTTAATTCGCTTAGCCTTAGCAGATCCTACTGAACCATTCTAAACCTCATCGTCGTTATTAATTAATTTATTTATTTATTTATTTATTTATTTACTTACTTATTAATTCTTTGACTACTTTACCCGCAGTGCTGTTAAAGATACTTTTCAAATGTATCTTAGATACAGATACAGATGCATGTGAGGAAATGTAGGCCTATCAAGATGCTGATACTAGATACATGATATAAACAGTGTCAAGATACAAATACAAATTGAAAGTATCTTGATACAAGATACTTTTTAAGATACTTTATTTAGAAGTTAGTATTGATAAAAAATTTCCAAGAATAGTTTCTTTCAAAATAAACCTAGTAGGCCTACGGAGAAAATTAGTCATAGATGCAATGCAAATTTACAACCAAAGAGGTTGTCATATTAATCAAATTATATATCTCTTAATAATTTAGCTTAAAGTATATTTGAAATGTCCACACCACCAATATCCAATATAGTCAACCTCTATTAAGAGTTTAAAAGTATCTTGTATCTAATTTAAATATACATATACAAATACTCTTTTTTGTATCTAAGATACTGATACTAGATACTTTAGACAAATGTATCTTGATACAAGATACTTTTTGTATCTAAGATACGTATGTAACGTATCTAGATACATGTATCTTAGATAGGCCTACTTAACAACACTGGTTACCTGTAATAAAATATAAAAATGAATGGTAGGCCTATATCAGCATCTGACAACTTACCTTTTTAATTTCATTTCTCTCGGCTATGAATTCCGAGGCTATTCCTCTGTATTTTGCAAGTGGGCCTAGGCCTATAGCTCTTTAATAGCGCAAAATTAAATAAACCGATACTTTGGGAACGTTTGAAGATACTAATATTATAACCGCGTCGTATTCAGAAAATTTACAGCCATTTGAGCCAAGCTGTTTTCGTAAGCAATCGACGTATTAGGCCTACAAGCGTGGGTCTTAGAGTTGTAGGCCTACGGACGTGCGTTGGCATGTAGCCTAAGCATATGTAGGCCTAGGCCTACTGTAGTTGCCGATCACGTGACCATTGACAAACAATCACAAAGCATGTTTCGTAGGTCGTTATTTCATAAGAGAAGTGACTTTCAACGCTTAACGCGAAATTACGTCATAGCGTCCACTAGGCCTACATTGGGAAAATACGAGTAGGCCTAGGCCTACGGTAGAATATGAATGAATTTCTTAGAAGTTGGTCGGTGCTTAGCGGACGGCCAGCGACTATTAATATTACGGTATTAGAGCCGTCATTGTTACGTAAGCGCTCCTGAATA
Organism: Metaphire vulgaris; assembly: GCA_018105865.1. Taxonomy (NCBI): domain Eukaryota; kingdom Metazoa; phylum Annelida; class Clitellata; order Crassiclitellata; family Megascolecidae; genus Metaphire; species Metaphire vulgaris. The sequence goes on from CM030832.1 coordinate 4,226,739, forward strand.
CCAACCATCATACTAGTCATCGGGTACTCTGTGCAGCAGTAGGGTTATTTCTAGGATTATCAATTGGGGGGGGTGTTGGTATTTTCTGGGGTGCCCTGCCTGAAAAAGTCTGACAAGCAAAAAAGAAAGAAAAAGGTCACCCGGCTCTCAGATTGGGTGGGGGGAGTGTTGGGGTGTCCGTCTCAGATTGAGAGGTGTTTGGGGGGGGGGAAGTTAGGGGTGTAAAATATCCCTGCTGTACAGGTACCATATTCCAGCCAGTGTTTTATCCAGACTCTACCGTAGGCTTTGGGGGGGTATAACTTGGCTGGAATGGCAGAGAAACACTTCAATACAAAAGTTTTTGCCAGTGCTGGAATTTTGGGGAAATTTATGTGTGTGGGGGGGATTTCTCCCCTGACAGACTTGGATAAAATATCCAGCGTCGCCACTCTTCTCTATATATCTCAGCATCTTGACTTTCTTGAGCTTTCTTCTTCAAGGTAGAATACTTGTTCTTTGCTGTAGCCTGTAGGATCGAACATCCACTCTGTAGTCTGTAGTATCATTATCATAGATCAGTGTTTATTTTAGCCACCTTGACATTGGGGAGGGGGAGTTTGAAATGTTTGGGGGAGAAGGTTTGTCTGCCCAAAAACCTTGACGAGCAAAAAAGGTCATCCTGATATAATTTTTTTCTCGAATGTGGTGACGAGCAAAAAAGGTCATCGCATCCTTCCTTTTCTTTCAAATACTCTTCTATATGGTTATATACTTCTCTTTTCCCCTCTCCCAAATAAAAAACCCCTCTCATCACACTTTGGGGGGAATTTCCATCCCCAATGCAATATATAGAAATTTTTGGGTGAATTTTCAAACTTTGGGGGGGGGGGATCTCCCCCAAAAGGGCCTAGAATAAACACTGATCATAGATGATCATAGATGATCATCATAGATCATCATGATCCTTGATCGCCCTTTTTTGTTTTGCCTCCCATCTTCCGCTCTAGTGCTTCTCTTAGTAGGCACGTTTCTTCTGTCAGTGGCCTACACGACCTATTTACAGTAAATATTATGTTTTAAAGTATAGAGATGGATCTAGGCTATTGAATCATCGATCGAGGGTCTATTTAGGCCTTCTGAAGAATACAGATAGTGAGCCCAAAAATTAATGAATAGAAGCAACTTGTCATGTGCAACGACGAAACTGTTGATGACAATAACACAACTACGATGACTACGACGACGACGACGACGATGATGATGATGATGATGATTATGAGTTTGATGATTATGATGGCAATAATATCTAGAAGTTAATTGGAAATATTTCTAATAGATACTTCAGAAGTAATTGCTTAAATTTAAATGTGAAATTTCGCATCTGTCATTGGGGGTAACTCAAAATTCTTGAAACACTTTGCGTATACAGTACTGCGTATAGTGTACTTGTTCTTAAACGAAAATTCGCATAGAACATCGACATGTGAATGGTAAACCGGTCAGTCGTTTAAAATTTTGGGCCAACGCCGTATTAAGTCCAGACGTAGGCCTATCTAGTGCCGTGGTTACGACTAAATTCTTTCTTGCCAATAAAAGTAAAACACGAGTAGGCCTACAGGTCCCTACCGTCCCTATGTGTCCGAAATAATTCACTCAATCTGCAACGCAAGAAAAGTGTAGACCTAGCCAATACTGTACAATATACAGTAGAAAGCCATCGTGTTGAACGTAACGTTATTTCGAAACCTCTAACCAATAATTATTTGTAAAATACAATACATGTGCTCGGATTTCAGACAGGCGGACGCAGATTATATCCTTACGCTTCGAATTTCTAATTAACTTTCAAATCTTCAGCGGTAATTACCTCTAAGAATCCATTATAGAAATGGGCTTCAATAATTATTATTATTATCAAAACACGTACAACAACCGGTTGGTCACAGGACACAGGATGGGACAGAAAGGGATTGAGAATGAGACAAAGCGCTGCATGGAGAAAAAAAGCCGACTGGTAGGAAATTACCTAATTACGCTTACAAGAGCGCTACAGAAATTAGATGGATTAACGATTACATGTATCCAGAGGCGGTTGCCCAACGGCCCGTGTCCCTAGTGAATGCTTGCCCTTTCCAGCGCCCCAGTGTTGATGGAAAAACATTTTTTTTGTTTTGATGGGATTAGATGGGTAGGCTTAAGCCTACCCTAGCCTTTAATAAAATCCGCCTATGGTGTAAGGCGGTTTCTCGTTGACTTCGCGAGTATAGAAAGTTCGACAAAATGGGAAATACTGTAATAGACCCGATGTTTTAAAAATTAAAATCTCAGCGCAAGTGGAAAATGTTGGATTGCGGTCACAAAGGGGCGCAGTGGAAGAGTGACGGAGGTTCGGGTCGTGTTATCCGAGGGCCGCTGGTTCGAATATGGTCCTAGGCAATGTGCAGCATCCCTGAAAAATTGTTCATTCCGTGAAAAAGGAAAAGGGAAAACACTTCACTGATCTCATTCCTAGGTGACCCAAAGCTATCTGGATCTGCCGTCATCATCATCATCATCATCATCATCATCATCATCATCATCATCATCATCATCATCATCATCATCATCGTAGTCGTAGCTGCTGTCATCGTCACAGGCCTAATTTGGTCTAAAGGCTGGTGTGGTCATGCATCATTTCGGCTCAATTATGTGCAGTGGCGGCTCCAATGGGGGGGGGCAGGGGCCCGTGCCCCCTATTGAGAGCCTGGCCCCCAGTGGCCCCCCAGTTGGGACCTACACTTAATGCTACATACATTAAACAACAAATGGCTGGCCCCCCATGATTAGAATTTGCCACTTAAACGGCCCCCCACTTGCCAAATCCTAGAGCCGCCACTGATTATGTGTATTGCACCACTCAATCAATCATCAACCTCCATAGCGCCACGTCACATTGTGTTCTTATGTCACACATATGAGATAACTGAAAGCGTGCGTACTGATGGCTAAACAGGCAACTCAATAAATCTTCATGTCTTTTTCGACAGGCCAATAGCCCGCAATCATTACAAAATTTACGATTACAACAAGCGGTTATAACTACGACATGGTTACAAAATCCGACACCATCAGCTCAAATGTTGCTTGTACAGAGAGCGTTCTACTGTTTTCAAATATCGAGGGTTAGCGGTTTATCGTTGCGTAACCAGCATGGGCCTTTGTCTTTCAGCTATACGTTGACCAATGCATTTGGTATACATCGTCCCAGATGACGTGACAGTTAAACCCCAGTTGGTTCGGCTGAATATCACCTCGTTTTGTAATGTAATGTAAACAATGTAACAAGATATTTGTATAACCTCTTCTGAAAGATCACTCAGAAGCGCTTCCACAGCAAATTACTGTATATTAACAAAGAGATAAGTTTTAAGTCGTTTCAAAAAGAGGGCCATAGAATTAGGAGTTGCTAAGCCATTATACTGGCGTCAAGAGCATTCCAAAGGATAGACAACTGATTCAAAACCTCGCTTCAGGAACATGGAAGTTCGTGCTTGGGGCACACTGAGAAGACCATTGGTTGTGGACCGAAGACATGGCCGACCAGGGATAGAGCTAAATTGGGATGGAGTAGCTCTGAAAGGTAAGATGGAGTGGCACCATAAAGAGAGAGTGCAACCACTCTCAACATACGAAACTCAACTTATAATAGGCAGGATAAGGCAGCCAGTGTAAAATAGACGTCATATAATCACTAATGTGATCACGTCTTGTGACACCAGCAATCACCCTGGCTGCTGAACGAAGAACCATCTGGAGTTTATCAAGTCGCACCGATGGAAGACCAGCAAAAGTGAACCACAGTAGTCAAGCCTTGAGCAAATAAATGCATGAATCAAAGTAGAAGCAGATGGCATGTCTAGTGTACGTCGAATCACTCTAAGCTGGCGGAGCTATGATAGAAGCAACTGCGACAAAGTGAGTTAATATGATCCATAAAGGTTAACTCAGAGTCAAGAATATACCAAGATCACGGACAGAGGAGGAGAAAGAGAGGCCGGGGAAGGCAGCCTGCACAGACATATGATCAATTTTTAAGAGCTGACCTCGAGTACCAAACCAGATGAGCTGAGTTTTAGCTGGATTAAGTAAAAGACGATTTGAGTGCATCCATGAATGAAGTAAGTCAGAGGCTTCAACAAATTCACGAGTGATCTGCAGCGCATTAGTGGGGCTGGAATGTGAATAGGCCTGAATATCATCAGCGTACATATGTTTTTTTAAAATTATATGGTGCAAACAAGCGTGCAACATCAGCAGTATAAAGTATATACAGAAGCGGCCCAAGAACCGAACCCTGAGGGACTCCACAAGTGACTGGCACTTCACGGGAGTAGGAAGAACCAAGTGATGCAATCATGCGGCGTTCAGAGAGATAGGATTTTAACCAGGCCAGAGGAAGACCAGAGACACCAAATGAGACAGAGAGGCGCTGTAGAAGAATATCATGGTCAACAGTGTCGAAAGCAGCACTGACATCAAATAGGGCAAGAAGAGTGACTTCTGACCGATCGATGGCCCTATAGAGATCTGAGAGAAGATGCAAGAGAAGCGTTTCAGTGGAGTGTGAAGCACGGAAACCAGACTGGTATTTCGGCAGCAAATCATTAGCCTCAAGATATGGAAAGCAGCTGAAGAGTGACAACCTTCTCAAGGACCTTAGATAAGAAACTGAGGTTTGAGATAGGGCGATAACTTGACATTTCAGACTCATCAAGGCCAGTTTGCTTAAGCCTGATTAACTATTGCCAGTTTCTGCGATGCAGGTAGGCAGCCTTCTTTAAGAGACCTATTGCAGAGTAACGTTAAAAAGGCAAGAAACAGTCAATATAGTCATGCACAATAAAAGTCGGAATCGGATCGAGTTCACAGGTTTTCGTAGGCATATAGAGAGGATGACGCGTCGAAGAACATCCAACGTAACTTCGTCAAAGTCCTGTAGACAAACATCTGTGGTTGTAAACTCTGGCGGCTGCGACCCAGCTGTAGCATCCCTCACACGACGAACTTTAGATATCAAATAATCCACGAACTGATTTGCAGTAAACGATAAATCCGCATTCAGTTGTGAATTCGAAGGCTTTGTACGACCGAGAATATCATTGAATGTTTTCCAGAGTCTACGAGAGGAGTGAGCATTACGTGAAATTTGACACTCCCAAATACAAATTTATAAACAATTTCTATAGCAACCAACCTTGAACGCAAAATGATCAATTTGACCGCCACGCCTGCAGAAGTCGTACGCAGTTATCCCAAAATGAGAACGGGAACTTGATAATTACTAGATAGGATTACAGCTGGAAATGTAACTTATAATTAGTTACACGCATGCACACACCCATACTCGCGTGCACACCAACAACAGCAATTTTGTACTGACAAGAATATTTCTTGTGGTTGTGATGTACTTACAGTGTAGTGTGCTTAAAGCGCTAAGTTATAGGTCTACCCTAACCTCGAACATTTAACTTTCAAATTTCATATCGGCTATGCAAGGACAAACAGGCTGGCGAAATTGCATAATTATCGATGCAGTACGTAAAGTGAGCATTTGCCTAACATTGGCCGGTATAGGTCTAATAATTTAATTTAGGCCTATACTTATAATAGGCTATAATTTACAAGTTTCATCAAATTTCTGCAAATGGATCTCAAGTACCTTTGATTGAGGCAAACACAGGAATGACTAAATGGACAATAGTTGCCCAATATTTAGGTTTAATGACGGATGAGATTTTCTTATCTTCTGCCTAATGAAATTGCTTTGCATAGTGAACGTCTTTCCGGTGCAAGCCCTTCCGAAAAAAATGGTCCCATCTCCCAAAGCATAAATATCAGAACGACAACGCATACACACACACACACACAAACACACGCGTAGGCTATATGCCTATCTATCGGTAAGCCGAGCACTAAGTAAGTAAGTAAGTAAGTAAAATCTCGTAAAATAAGTAAGTAAATACTACCATTTGCAATTAATTAATTAATATTGCTGTATCCGGACCGCTTTGACTGCCACATTATGTAGATGATGAATACCAATCCAAGTAATCCGACGGCTAGGATAATCCCTCCGAAGAACGAAGCCAGATCGAATCGCTGGCCTGAACCGGTGGCGTCAGTCGGGTGCAGCGACTCGGTAGTGGAATTCACTGGCGATGATGATGATGATGATGATGATGATGATGATGATGACGATGAGACGGAAGAACTTGTGGTGTTGTCCGTAGTGTTGAACGATAGCGGACCTTCTGTCGTATAACCGGTAGCGAATGGCGTCGTGGTGTTCTCAGTAGTTGTTGAATTATAATTATTATCAGCAGTATCGTTCCAGGAAGGCGATAAATCGGTGTTCAGTTCTGGCCAGACTGTAGTGGGGGCTGGAGAGTTTGCGTCGGTTGTGAGGTTCTCGTAGGCGCCAGGTGGCGTAGCAGTAGTAGTAGTTTCGCTCTGACCTGAGAAATGCAATTGAAATTCCTGAATTTGTCCGACGGATCAGATCCTTAGCGCTATAGTCTATAGGTCTTATAGGCCTACGGCAAATTATATTCGGGGTCGATGTGACAGTCTGATAAGGTCCCATGCCCGAATCAAAATTACATTATGCTCAGCAGTGGCGTAGCCAGGATTCTTGAAATAGGGGGTTACATATCGACATTTTCGGACCAAAAGTCTTGACGAGCAAAAATAGCCTTGTCGTGTAAAGCACTTTCACATTTCTCATAATATTGGCTACCCTCTCTAACTACTCAACAGTTTTGCGCAAACCCCACGAACAGGGGGTGGTGGGCCCACAATGGCCTTAGGTCACCACATACCATTATGTATGGTTCAACGACAGTGTTTATTCTAGGCCTTCTCTGGGGGGTTTCTCCCAAAGTTTTAAAATTCCCCTCCCAAATTTTTTTATGTTGGCTGGGGGATGGAAATTTCCCCCTCCCCGCCAAAGTGTGACGACGGGAGGGCTTTTTGGAGAGGGGAAAATGTAAGGATGACAATTTTTTGCTTGCCAAGGCATTGCATTTGAGAAGGGTAAAAATATTAGGTCTATAAGCCTAGAGAACAGAGTTTACTGCTTACAAAAGACATAACAACGGCTTACAGCATCTTGCCACTGACTACTGTATATAGCTATTATTCACTTGGCAGCGCGTAAGACTGAGAAAGCATGTTGTTTCGAGTCGTTTGGTTTATTGGATTTTCAACGACTGCTTTGTTTTGCACATCGATCTACATGCAGGTCTATAACACCGTGTCATTCGTCCTATTAATAAAACTCAGATAAATCAAAGAGTCTATAGGAGTTTAGGAATTTGAATCTCTGGGCAACGTAGAGCAAACGGCCTAACGCACAGTTGACTCAGATCGATAAATTTCATTGACCGGAGAGGAAGAGACAGACAGAGACAAAGAGTGAGAGAGAGAGTATATCGATCAGTCCTCGATTTACAAGATCGGTTAATGATTACCACCCCCTCACCCCGCGTACCACCACTGGCACTGAGCAACATCAAAGCCCTTGCAACATTTTCTACGATTCTGCTAGACGCCTTTGTCAAATGTACGCAATTTTTGCACATCGACTTGATGTTCGGCTGTAACGTATCTTTTGCACGCAACTAATGCCCTGAGCATTATGACAGTGGCGCTATAGAAGTTGATTGATTGATTGACAAAACGAGCTAACGCTGTTTAGACAAGCTAAAATAAAGAAAATATTGGAAACAGTTTCTATCTATCTATTGCCGCATTTAGCCTGCAGAGTGTCGAGGTGATGATGATGATGACGACGACGATGATGATGATGACGACGACGATGATGATGACGATGATGACGAATGCTGCTTAAGCCTATAAGAAAGTATTTTAGGTCAAATTCTCGCCCTCCGAAGGAACTTTTAGGAAAAGTAAAAAAACATACTGGAATTTATGAGATTCGACGACCACACTCTAACGCGCTGGTATTTGCATTGCAATCCATTATAATATTCAACTCGGGGGAGGGGTTCGAGCGGTGAACTGTGTTGCTTACCAAGCAGTGCTTAGAGTTGGCATGTGTTCGATATATGCAGCTTGGTGGCGTGTTCCGCCCACAAATAACGATTTGAATTTTAGATTAATTTCTCATTTCTAGACGTTTGGTCGTTTGCTATGCATTATAGAACTTATGGATTATTCAAACGGCGTAGACTAGACCTATACTGTGTATGGCCTGGGTTAATAAATAGACAATGCATTTTCTTGACGGTCTAGGGTCTAGGACTGCGCTTCAAATGCGATTATGCAATCGAATATTAAAAAAAATTTAATGCACCGCATTTTCAGCCGTTTTTTCCGCATATGCGATTTTTGTATATGTACTGTATATGTGGGGGGTTTTATCCGCTGTTTCCGATTTTAAACACTAAACTGAAATGCAGCTTTCTTATTGAATAACTGATGATTAATTATTACAGTCGGTCAGTCGTAATGAGAAAAAGGAAGCGTGACTAGCAGTTTCTCCATTTTCTTAGCAATCATTGAGCAAAGATTTCACAGAGAATCTGGCCCCAAGTATTCAGAGCAATCTAATGATGGCAGATACTATATCTGGCGGTCTATCATGTAATGCATCAACACGCTTATAAAGATAGGCTTAGCGCAAGCCATCGGCTGAGTGCTGTTGACGTCAATCGATGCGATGCAGGCCCGTATGAAGTGGGAGTTCAGGGGGTGCAGCGCACCCCCTGTAGCGCACCCCCTGGAAGACGAGGCTGTGGGTGCAGATCTGCACCTCTTGCAATTTTCTACTCAAAAATATACAGGAAATGATTTTGTTTGCTTGTCGACTAAAAAATATGTAGGAAATAACCTTTTCTTGGCTTGTCACCTCAAAAATATTTATTAAATTACCTTTTTGGCTTGTCCACCGAAAAATGTGACAACCAAACACTTCACCTCGGAAAATCTGCACCCCTGCTAAAAATTCGTTCCGAAGTGCCTGATTCGATGCGATCAAGGCAAACTCGTGCTTGCCTTGTCCATTAGTAGCCTATGGTTAGCCATATGTTCGACTATAGTACCATCTCAAAATCACCAACCTTCATTCGGTGTTGGAAGGGAAGAAACACCCAAATTTCCTCTAACTTTCCGACTGTTTTCCATCTGTGGATAAACGCTCAACACCGCTCCCCCCAACAAACCATCAAGGAATCAAACATTGTGTAAAAACAAATTCGGTCGGAGTGTGTGTTCCACGTTTTCGAAATCGAGAAATTGCGCTTTGAATGGAAGCCGACGCAGTTAGAATTTAAAGAGAAGTAGGCCCCATAGGCCTAAGCTCTAAGGTCTGCGGTTTTTCAAACCTCAAAAGTCGAAACTTGAAGAAAACAACGTTTAAAGGGACCTACTCTAACTAGCGCCTTCTTACCGTAACTTTGTCGCAAGAGCAGCGGGCAGACAAACGCGCCGACGAAAAGCAATGCATTCGCAAGCGACGGCATCTTCTGGAGATCCAGAGATTTTTTTATAATCTTCAGTGAATGCGAATAAATTCGCTGTTTGAAAATGCTTCTAACTCTCCGCTCGGCGGTTCAATGAAAACGTTGAAACAAAGAAAGTACCGACCGTCAAATGACGTGAACAGATGTTCGCTCGCAATCGATATATATATATATATATATATATATATATATATATATAGGTTACAGGTCTATGCGATATATTATAGTACGCAGCTATATGCAAACCGTTGTCCATCCATGTGGCTTATACCTTTAGGCTACACAAGCGACTGAATACTTGAATAATTAGAATAATTAATAATTATAATTAGTTATGGGTCGAAGCTGTAGCAATTGCTTAGTCGCGACAGAGCATGGAGCGGGGGGAGGTAGCCCCATTTACGGGCCTAGAGATTAGTGGAAGCCACTGAAAAAATGCTCTCGCGGCTGGGGGGTCGCGACCCTATTGGGGAAGCAGCTGACGATAAATCGCAAACTACAGTATTTCTTCACCAGAACATTTCTTCACCGGAACATATTATTTCTTTGTTTTTCTCTTTCTTTTGCAAACAATATTCAGCTATTTGAAGCATGAGGTTGTTGCTGCAAATGAGTCTGCACGAGAAATAATTATTACTGTTTGGTTGAAACGCTTGCTGAGCGACATCACAGATTTCACCGGAATACCAGACAGAAATATATGTCAACAATGAAACCGCAATCAATTCGACTGGCACAAAATCCAGAATTATTACACAGAAGAACAACACGTAGTTTCTATATCCGAGAAAATGTGACTATAATGGAGAAATTAATGTCTCACGGATATCTTCAGAATTTCATGTCGTAGATGCTTTGACGAAGTCACACCCTCGCCCAAAACTTTTGACCCTAATGCAAACTGCAGGTCTTAGCTGAGAAAGGCATTCAATCTGCCTCAAAATGGGAAGGTGCTAAAGTCAGTGACTTAATGAGATTTGATAAAAGATTGACTCTTGAGTAGGCCTAATATGTACTCTTTGTTTTAATTAAAGTTGCGAATATGAACACTGAACAGTGAACTGCAGGCTAATGTCGAAAATATGTTACTATACGATTCTAAACTTTAAATAAACGTGTAAGAACTTGTACACAACTACAGTGTATGTATAGAAAAGGTAACAGAAAGTGATCATATTGCAAACGTTTAGAACTGCGCTGTTTAACTTCTTAAGGCTTTAAGCGATTTATTTTTGGAGTCGATATTGACCACAGTTAACGGAGCATCTGTCGGTTACAGTGACAGTAAACCGTTGACTGTAACTTCCAGATGGAAAGCAAGTCCTAGCTCATAGTTTTCCGCGCTATAGACCCCTACGGCAATTGTATTACCGACGCCCGCGGCATGGGTCACCCCAGGGCCCCCAATGCAGAGTTAATCGGTAACAGCTCGTCTGCTTTAGAAATTGTAATGGGGGTTGCACAACGGTATCTATTAAGATCGGAAACTGCTTCCGGTTGAACGTTGTACACAGAGACATATAATCGATGCTTCGAATGCTAAGCGAGCTGTGATTGGAGAACTTGAATAATGAGACGTCGCTGTTGCTATTGGCAACAAACAGTAATAGACCAACGACTTCACTATATACGCATTTTTATTATTAAATTTTGCGAATATAGGAGTATCCAGAACAATCTCTATGGTCACTGATCTATGCCCACCAGCTAGAAATCTGCTTCTGCCATTGGCGTCTATTAATAGACGACAATGGTTTCTATGGTTTCTGCCCACCAGTGGGCGGAGCAACCGGACTTTGTTGGTAAACACTGGATACCCCTATTTGGCCCTGGTCGCCACAGTATGTTCGAGGTTTATTACTACTACTTACTACTACTACTACTACTATGATTACTACTACTACTACTACTACTGTGACTTCTACTACTAAACTACTACTCCTACTACTGCTACTACTACTACTACTACTGCTACTGCTACTACTACTACTACTACTTACTACTACTTATTATTATTATTATTAATTATTACAATTTATATAGTGTAATGCTTAAGCATGGCGAAGGTCAAAGTCAAGAACTAATATTCCATCTTTGGCTCTAACTACTTAATACCACGATTATGCGCCTAGGAATAAGGTTCTACTGCGGTGCTGCTGTTGAGAGAGCGCTATAGAAATTCACGAGATTTTGCTTACTTACTTACCTCGGTACTGTCTATAAGCGGTGGAAAGGCGCAGCATTTTTTGTATTGAAGTTTTTGCCTATAGTTTTAAAAAACCTCAGGCTTGACGTGCATGCCATTAGCCGGTGCAATAATTGTCTTTTGCAGCCGTTGGAAGTGAATTTTGCAGCAACTGAATCGGTATCACGTCTAGGTTCCGAAGGTTTACCGCCGCACAGGTAAACGTCTGGCTAAAGGATGGAACTGTAACCAACAGAGTCGTTTGGTTTTCTTCGCCGTTCAGAATTTTTGTCGAAAGTTGCGTCGCATTTCCGCAAAAATATACGTGTGGACATCGTTCGATTACAAACGGATCCTCGTCGCTCTGCGGATAGCAGGCTGTAGAGTCCGGAGCAGTTGGTGCCACGTGACCTACTCTTAGAGTGTGCTCAAGGGCTTCAAGGTGATCGTCGAACTCGCCGAACCTACAGACATCGGTCACCGGTTGACCCGAGGTCCCGAGAATCTCGAGGCCGTCGACGGAGAAATTGTATGGGTTCGTAACACAGTGAAACGACTCGTATCTCGTGGCCTTCGGAAACAGACAGCGATGCAGCGGTTGTTGCGGGAGCATGAAGTTGGTCGGGTCGGTCGTTCCGGGCATGACGTCAACGTCCAATCCAGCTGCAAGCTGTGTGAGGAAATCGTCCGCTGCAGACATGACTTCTTTTGCGATCACGTTCGGCGGCGGTCTCTTGTCCGCGTACGATGCGTGCATCTTTGCCGACGCTACATTTCCGGCAACAACTAGGCGTACGATTCTTGTCATCCACGCCTGAGTGAGCTCGTCCCCAAGTTGACCCGTCAGCAGGTCGGCTAGCAACTGCAGGGGAAACAGGTTGGCGGCATCCTCTCTGCCGAAGTCCAGTCCGGAAACAATCACCAGGTATTTGTCAACATCGGACGCCGGACGAGGGATCTGATCGGGAACAGCACGATAAGTGAAGTCGTCGACGACGAACTTCCCATCGCTGCCATCTACGCATCCACGCACGGCGACCACGGAACCGGTCACCATACGCTGGACATCGACGTTTCCCACCAGATTGATTCGTTGATTTTCATCTTCGAGTACTAAACAGTCGCTATCGTGGGCATACTTGTCCCTGGGCGGTCGGGGCACAAAGTGGTAGTTTTTTCCGATTTCGAGCAGAACATCTGATCTAAGAGTCGTCTTTTTAACCAGCGTTCCGATGACAACGCATTCTTCTCCAGGTCGTAACTCCGCAAGTTTCCGTACGATGATGTCATCTCCCCACTGGTGTCTGGCAGCTGTTGCGGCGTGTGGCGCCACTGTCCAAAGTCTTGAAGCGTAAATATGTGCGTATTGTAGATGAAACCGTTTCACCTTAAGGACATATTGACTGCTTAGGTTTCTGTAGTCGTGGCTGCAGCGGACATATTTGCTTGATTTACCCATTGCGGTATGCTCTCCAGTTTCTCCAGAAGACATCGGATCTGCAAAGAGGCAATACGTTCAACAAGCTTTAGAAATATCCCAATTAAACAGTGATGCTACTAAGTGATGATGATGATGATGATGATGATGATGATGATGATGATGATGATGATGATAACAATGCAGACGACAACGACAGTAATTATGAAGAAGGTGACGATGATCACCGTGAAGAGAGGCTCGGTAATTGCATTTACATAGGCCTAAATCTTCATCAGAAATTGGAAAATATGAATATTAATTTAATTAACTCTGCAGCCCCGCTTATCATACGGTCCCTGATTTCCGCCGCCCCCCCCAAGATTCGCAACCTCTAGTGGGCGAGAGTGAGACAGTCAAAAGCCGATCCATTCGACATCCATTGGGGATCGTCCTACACCATTGGAGGGGGTCGAACTCTGCTCTCTGGTAAATCGACCATCGCATAACGCACGCCCACATAAACAACCACAGCGTAAAACGTTGTTCGATGGATTTTCTATACCTATTTACTCTGTTGATTGGATAGGCCTATACTTACATGCGGCTTAGATCAGCACTTGTGTTTACAGGCCTACCGTCGGAGCGGCTTCGTGTAGATCTTGTGACCACGCAGACAATCCAAAAACGAAACAAGACGAATTAGGCCCTGCATTAAAATAATCATGTAGCCTACCCTGTCCAAGCGGTATCTTATATGATATGCCATCATAATAAGTTCACTACTATATGAAATATAATATGTGATATATATTTTACCAGTTTCTTTCTTTCATCGATCAAAATGCGATTCGAGTCGATTGTCCAGTGTAGTTGCGTACGCTTTGCTTGTGCTTGTGACAAATGTAGGCGTTTGCAAGGTTGCTAGGTCGGCGAATGCGAGGGAAAGCTGTGATGGCCACTGGCCAGCTCTTTAGGCATGTCTAGGCCCATTTGTTTTTAAGCTTTGGTCAGGCCGGTGCTCTATATATAGGCTATATCGTCGTCGAACTATCGATTTTTTCGGTCTCAGAACGTAAGCCTAGAGCTCTGAACAGTTAAGACGATACACATAAGTCTGCCTTCCTGCTTCCCCACTCCCGCTCTGACCAGAGTTTAATCTAGGCCGTTTTCGGGGGGGGGGACTGCCCTTTTCCCCGGAAATTTCAATTTCCCTCGGAAATGTTGGCATACTACATCAACTAACAGCAGCCCCCTAGCAGAATTCCCCAGGCCTTGTCAGTTCCCCCGGAGTCCAGGAGTCTAGATTAAACACTGGCTCTGACTGATTTCTGGAACTGACCTTGCCCGGCTGACCACTAAACTTCGGCTATAGTTATTTCAAAGGTAGATTAAGCGCCTATACAAATAAGCAGCTACTACAGTACCTACTAACGAAAGCGAACGAAAATGAAAACTTACAAGATTTTACCTACTTACTTACACGTTAATCCTCGCTGACGTCATGATTTTGTTGAACACAGACCATAATTATAAATTAATTATTATTGAATCTATGTTAGAGACGCTTAATTTAAACTGACAAAATTGACGTCATTCTGTATATTTGCGAATTTTAAAATTTAAATTTAGGCTATTTGAAAAATCGAATGTCGATTGGAATAATAGCGATATTTTAGCTTATTCGTAATCTTGGTATCGTATTAGGGCGCGTATTTGCTCGTTAAACTTTAGGCCGTTAGAAATCTGAAAAAGAGGTCTATTTAACAAAACAAACGAAGAGCCTGAATCATGGCGGACGAAGGAACCAAAGAAGTCGAAGTTAAGAAACACATTTATCCACTTGTCAAGGTGAGAACCAGGGTTATTTCTGGGATTATCAATTTGTGGGTGTTCGTAAATTCTGGGGTCTCCTCCCAAAGAAATTCTCGCAAAAAGTCTGACAAGCAAAGGAAGATAATCTCATAGCTGAGATTGGGAGTGTTGGGGTGTCGGTCTCAAATTGGGGTGGGGTGTTAGGCGTGTTAGGGGGTGTAAAATATCCCTGGTGAGAACATGGACGTCCGGAGGGGGCAAGTGGGTGTAATTGCAACCACATGGATAAAAAAGTCGCAGAAAGTAAAATTACTAAAAGAGCAACAATTATTCGTAATAACAATACACTATAGTACTAAGTTAAAATTTTAATTAAAGTAGAATTCTGTAAACTTATATTGCAGCTCTAAATTAGGCCTAATTACAATTAGTCCGATAGATTTTGACAATTTTTGTACAGTACTTCTAGTTTCTTTCGTCACATGACCCGGCTTTGTACACCCTGGAAAAATTTCTGTGGACGCCTATTGGTGAGTAAAAACCTTCTTACGACCATAGGCGCAGACTTCTATTAGACCTCTGGGCTCGAGTCCTCCTCCTACTTTGAGAGATATTATATTATATATATTATTATTATTATTATTATTATTATTATTATTATTATTATTATCCAGGACAATTTATATAGCGCTGTACGAATGGTTTAAAATCCAAAATCAAAAGCGCTTTGACACCGCTGACATGTCAATGAAGGTCAGAAGGTGGCGATGTTAAAATCCACTGAGATGATGGAAAAAACTTTGCTGCCGTGAAGAAGTCCGGTGCAAATGGAGGGAGGTATAGGTGTGCACCCATTATAGGGTATAACTCTTTATGTCACATTTTTCAAGTGTCAATGTTTGCTCGGTAGAGGCCATCAAAATGAGAATCTAGATTATAGACGAAGGAAATGGGATGGATCCCTTTTGAAAATTCCAATATTAGACCTAAAACAAATCTTGCTATTTCTTTTCACATGATATGAAGTCAGATTTATCATTAAAGACCTTTGTGAATATTTTTTACAAGAGTTCTGACATGCCTGAAGAAATGCGAATTGAAACCTTGGAACTCATTGTCACAGCGTGCGAGAAGTTCTTGGGCAACAACGAGGTAGGCATGTACATTCAATGACTTCTATGGCGCCACTATCGTAATGCATTAATACTTTGTATTGGCCATGATATTACTTTATGGCCAGCTTTTGACCGGATGAGTTTGAACAATCCTGCATTATATGCGTTGATTCGATATGCAGGAATTATCGAAATCCTTGTCAATCATTGACCCTACATCTTGCAGTAAATTCTTAATTAGCAATGAAAATAGCAAAGTCGGAGACTGACCAGCTGCTTGTTGGAGTTAAAAATACTGAGATAAATTATTATGCTTGGGTCGAATATTATATTTCAACCTGTCGGTCTGTAGAAGTCTTGGTGCTCCACTACTATTCTGGAACCCTGGTTACGACAGTGGTTATTATTATTATTATTATTACTTACGGCAATTTATATAGCGCAATAATAACTGGAGCTAAAGTCAAGAGCGCTTAACAAAGGAGTCACTTATAAGATATGTTAAATAAGTGTGTTTTAGGAACTTCTCAAAACAGCCAACGGAAGTTGTCCTAATCACACAGTCCAATGGTTGGGATATCTGTTGTGTTATTGGCGGAAGATAAAATTGTTGGAAGCAGATTTTACTTACGAAAGAAGAAGACAACAGAAAATGCTCAAGATTTGATCTTAATAATAATAAATGTGAACGGGAATCTGGTCCCGTTTAGGCTGGAAATGAGGAACGGACGTTGTTTTCGATATTATAGCTGGCAGCGAAGCTGATCAAGGAGACGATGGACAAGAAATTTGGAAGTCCGTGGAACGTGGTCGTTGGCGAAGGATTCGGATTCGAAGTTACCTGTTACCTGCGCAACCTCCTTTACATGTTCGTCGGTGGGAACCTGGCCGTCGTCATTTGGAAATGTGCTTAAGACTTCTTACATTCGACACAATCAATAGACCGCCTACTGTACAGTCATAGTAAAGACAAACGCTGGTTTGTTTTCGAGGGCAAGCGATACAGCGAAACAGTAGGCCTATATGGGATCCAAGCTAAGGAAAAGTCAATTTAGATTTGAATAGCTTCGCAATTTATTCCTCTAAAATAATCTCTGCAAAACTGAACGCGACTGTTTTACTATTATGTTATTGAGTGCTTGCTTATTAGGTGTTCGCTTGGCTGTTGCAAACATTGACTTTTAGGAATTGATGCCCGCAGTTGGAAATAATATTGTATCGGGGAATCCGACATGCTATACACACGTTAAGCATTTTGACAAAGTTTAGGTTTTAAAAAAAATACTAATTTCCTCAACTGTCACTCGAGCAGATTTCTCTGATTTCTTCTAATCGCTGCCAAGAAATAATTATTGTCGACAATTTTCACTTTTAGTTTGCAATTTTAAGTCGAATTCGACTCTTCATGGATGCGAAAATATCAGCATTTCTGAATTGTATGACTTTGATGTATACTGAGTTTCTTTCTCTACATTTCAAGACCGTCATGCTTGGCTGCGTTCAATAGATTACGATGACGATTTTGACAATCGTAGCAGGCTCTACATCGGTAATTTTTGCACTCATAGAAACAGCGCGAAAGTCGTATTAGCTCATACAATAGGTTGATCATCACAACATGCTCATACGGTCAGTAAAACAAGACCGACAACAGGCAAACAAATCAGAGACCTTATTCAAGTAGGCTGGTCTGTTTCTTAGGATATAGAGTCAACGAAGCTCAAATGGATGAGAACTATTTACGATTATTAGTGGCTTACAGAGAAACAAGGCGGTGTCAGGCTCCAGCTACTATGCATGCAGTGGCATAGCGAGGGGAGGGCAGAGGGGCGAAGCGCCCCAGGCGGAACTTGCTCTAGGGGCGGCACTTTCGAGATTTCTTAGATTTTTTGCTTGACAGAGAGACTTTTTTGGAGAGTTGATAACGTTTTTTGATTGTCAGAGACTTTTTGGAGAGTTGATAACGTTTATTGCTTGTCAGAGACTTTTTTGGAGGAGAGTTGATAACGTTTTTTTGCTTGTCAGACTTTTTGGGAGAATTGAGGGCGGCACTTTTTTCTCACCCCGGGCGGCACTTTGCCTCGCTACGCCACTGTACGTATGGTTGGTAGTGATGGTTAGCGCGGGACTTTATTACCTGCATAGCTACTTGGGGGTCTACCTAACATCAACGACACCTCTACAAATCGAATGATTGAGCAATTTATTTATTGCACGTCTATAACTTATTCGTGGGCCAAAAACTGCAGACATAATTTTCGAATGTTGGGAATAGCATAATTAAAATTTGAGTGCATTAATTCATACGGAGATTGTTTTGTATCCCATATATCGATGGTGCATGGGGGAGGGGGAAGCGACAGTTGGATATTATCTAATACGCTGAAAATTAGCCTATAACGGTGAAATCTTGACACAGATGAAACCGTATCTTAGATCTGTACGCGACATAGTTTAATCAGTCAGAACCTGCACGGTGAGCCACACTTGAAAGATAAGCTACCTAAAAGAGATGGGGTGGAAAAATTGGGTACATTCCGTGTACTTTGGGTGATGAACATTTTGAAGTTCATTCATATAAAATTCATGCACCCTCCTCCTCCTCCTCCTCCTCCTCCTCCTATTTTTTAGTGAATATTACCGGGTAGTTACCGCCATCAAAGAAATATAGTTTGTGGTATTTTGTTTTGAAAAATTTAAAAATAAGCTAATATGATCACATTTTAATTAACATCAGGCAGGTTTCGCCAAACGTCAATAGCCTGACGGAGTAGGTCCTCGTCGAAGCCCGAGAAGCGTTCTAGTATCGCGGCTACAATCTCGTCGTCAGTTCTCAGCGGAGTGTCGCTGAGTAGTCGCCCCTTTCCTTCACCGCTGTCCTCTTCCCTCAGCAGAGAGTTATTGCGCACCGCTGTTGCACGACCGTTCACCCAGTGGACAATGCGCAGGGTCCGGCTGACGGGAAGGCGCAGGTTTCTGTAGATCTGTGAACAGAGATGTAGAGTTTGTAGACCCGAGATGGTCATAGGTTGGACCGTTGGCTTGGTTGACTTGGGTTGGGTCAGACTTTTCATATTTATGGTGGGTTGCAGTGGCGGTTCCAAGAACTTTTGGTGGCGGGTGCAATGAATTTCTAGGAAGTTGGTGGGGGAGTGCAATGAATCTCTAGCAAGATCCCGCCATTTGTCAAAGGAATTATAAGTAAGCAGTTTAGAAGAAATCTGTAGATTTGATTTATAAAATATAGTGTTTAGAATTGACAATGTACAGTATAAAAGCCATTTTAGTCTGGTTGTACAAAGTCATAGTGCAAAATCAAGTTTTCTATTGCTGGAAGCGAATCTGTTGATGACATTGTCTATGGATATAGCCTATATCCATATCTTTGTGGCCTATAGGCCTACATCAAGGCTAATCCGTTTAGGCGATCATCTTCCATTGAAGACGCATTTTTGGTGGGCCGGTGGAGGATGCATTCCCAGTCATCCCCAACGTGGAACCGCCCTCTGATGGGTTGGGTCAGAAAATAAGTCACGGCTTAAGAATTTGTAATGTGTTACGGTAGGTTGGTTGAGCTGGGTCAAGTAACTATTTCCGGCAAAAGGTGGGAGAGAGGTAAGGTAAGGTAAGGTAATTTTATCCAAAGGGATATATATATATATAGTTTGGTTTGAATATGATCGTTAACAGGCACGTCGGAACGAATTTTCAGCAGGGGTGCAGACCAGATTTTCTCAAGATAAAAAAGTTGTGACAAGGAAAAAATGTTTCGCTTCTTAAAAACCCTGACGAGCAAACAAAGGTCTGCACTACTTTTACTTTATCCTCCTAATAACCTTGACAATCCAAAAAGGTCGTCATCTCTCTTTCTCCTATTAAAAAATCCTCACAAGCAAAAAATTAAAGAACAGCATTATCTTCCAGGGGATACGCTGCATCCCCTGCTTTTTTCCATGTGTTGCGGCTGCACCCCCTGCACTCCCCACTTCCTACGGGCCTGTTCGTAAAGAATATTTGAGTGAAATAAAGACGTTGGCTAAGATTCTTGCCTGCGTTGAGAATCTCTCGTTAAGTTCGTCTAAACTCTTCGGTTCCATATCGAAATGATAGACGTGGGCCCAGCCGTCGACGACGACCGGAAAATGTCTGGGATCGTTGTTCTTGATCCGTTTATGGAGTCTGGCGTACTTCCGGTAGATTCCGGTGGCCGCCGGTTCCTCTTCCAATCGGACGTACTTGTACGGTTGGAACGAGTCTTCGTACAGCGGCGATTCGTTCGGAAAGTCCAGGGCCACGGCGCGGAGCGTTGCGTATCCCAGCCCGACGTCGACGAGATGCGTGTCGCCCTGGCGAACGAGACCGTCAACGATGACGATGACGTGAGGATTGTCACGTTCGACGTCCGTCATGCCGGAAACCAGGTAGACGCTGAAGCCGAGCGAACGGAGCAGTTCGGACGCGAAGTAATTCAGCGCGTAGCAGATCCCTGTGCAAAATAATTAATTCACGTTTCACTCAACAATATTGCTTTCTTCCTCTGTTGTAACAGAAGAGCCGACGCAACTTGGGATAGTAGCAGTGTTTAATCTAGACTCCTGGACTCCGGGGGGAACTGAAAAAGCCGGGGGGAAAACTGACAAAGCCGGGGGGAATTCTGCTAGGGGCCGCTGTTAGTCCATGTAGTATTCCAAAATTTCCGGAAAGAATTAGAAATTTCTAGAGGGGAAAAAGGGCAATCCTCCCGGAAACGGCCTAGATTAAACACTGGATAGTAGTTGGCATCTGACTTCAAATTCGCAAGGTCAAATCAGAAAGCAAACGTCGCAATTTATATTAGAATTTCTGCTCAAATCAATTAAAAGTGAGGGAGATTTCTAGCAGCTCGGTGTCGAGCAGAGGTATTTCTAGGATTGTGAATTTGGGGGTGTCGACCTCAAATTGGGGGGGGGAAGGTCCGGAGCTAATTAGTATGCATTTTGTATGCATACCATTGTCACATTACCAAATTGTGGGGGTGTCGACTCAAATTGAGGAGGGGTGTGGGGAGTGCTAAGGGGTGTAAAAATATATCTGGTGTCGAGGAATCGGCTTACCGCCTCTGCCACTGTACATGTCGTCCTTGATCTGTTCCCACGTCGGTATGTCTCTGTCTTCCGGGGCGATCGCCATATTTGAGATAGTCTGGAAAGGAAGATGACGATGAAAGGCGACGACCAGTTCGTTTAGAAACGAACTCCTCTTCTCCGCTAATTCCAGATCCGCCATTTTCATTCCCAATCTCCATTCCACAAACCTAACCGCCTCGGCTCTACTCAACTTCATCATCGTAGTACACGTTAACGGAAGATTTACGCTTAGTTCAGACCAATAACAGACAGTGTTTTATCCAGACTACAGGCCTTTGGGGAGGAGGAAATTGAGGCTTTCGGGGAGGGGGGATCGACTTGGTTGGAGGTGAAAAGACACAGTTCGATGCAAAATTTGTGTAAGTGCCTGGATTTTTTTGTGGGGGTGAGTTTTTTGTTGGGGGGATCTCCCCTCCTGACAGGCCTGTAAAAACACTGAATAACAGATCAAAACACACAAACACAAGCTAAATTAACATACAGTGTATGCTGACGTTTTAATCTATATCTATTCCGGTAGACTTTCGCTGTGCAGATCACGTAAAAAAGAGTGTTAAAATGTGTGACGAGAGAGAGAGAAGAGAGAGAGAGAGAGAGAGAGAGAGAGAGACGACTGTTGAACTTCGTTGTGTGAAAATCGAGTGACAAGACTTCGTACTATAGGCATTTGAAAATATTAGTCAGAGTAGCCTACAAGTAGCCCATAAGTAGGCCCTATGCTAATCAGACTTAATGGCATCGATTTAAGCGTTAGGCCTATCTATGATTAGGCTAGCCTATGTTTAGATTTTAAAAGAGACCATGAACGTAAGAGGCTTAATTGTTATGACATAGGCTACGTATTATTTCAACGAAGGATAGTAAACAATTTAATTATATGATCGTTATTATTATTATTATTATTATTATTATTATTATTATTATTATTATTATTATTATTATTATTATTATTATCCAGGACAATTTATATAGCGCTGTACGCATGGTTTAAAATCCAAGTTATAGTCTACTCTATGGAATAAAACCCATGCAAATAATGAAAAATCTAAAAGTTTGGCAGTAAGCTGACGGGAGACGCTATGCATTTTGGTGACATCGAATGCTCGATTTGCGGGGGATTTGAAAGGCCTAGTCCCCTGCCAATCTCCAAATAATAGAGCCTACACCCTGACGAAAGCAGTCCGTAACCAAGCAGATTCTTTTCAAAGTCGATCACTGGAGATTCCCAATAATTTCAAAAGACTAAATTAATTTAAAATTTGTTCTCAAGTAATGACGGAGATTCTGATAAGAAGTTAGACTGTCAAATTTGGTAGAAATTTGTTTGATGCAAACAGACGTGCGAAAACCGATATCTGAGGACAAACCGATAAAAATGTGATAAGCGTTTTTCAATAGATATTTCGCCATGCGCGCTTTTCCCATGCGCCATATACATACATAAGAACATACATACATACATACATACATACATACATACATACATACATACATACATACATATATATACAAATATTTTCATAGACAAACATATATATATATATACATATGTATATATTTTATATATTTATATGTATATATTTATGTATATATATATGTGTGCTGGCGTAAATTATTGATTTTCTATGAAAATATTTACCAATTGGAGTTTAGTCAATCGTAGAATCTGAACTGGTAAGACAAAGATTTATAGAAAATACTAGCAGCGAAGTCTTATGCTGGATAGGCCCCTAATCATATTTTCTATTCCGTGCAGCTAAACTTTAATAGAATCTGACGAGGCGCTTAATTGCAGCCTACACCTCAACGCAGGTCGATATTAAGACGAATATTTTGGGTAAAAATAACGATTATCGAGTTCGATCACTTGGGTTAACTGTCTGCTCTTCTGGATGAAAACTCCATGAAATTGAACGAACGTAGAATTCGGATGCTTGGATCCCAAAATTGGACCCTATCCGTCGCTTCATAGTTCAGAATTTATTTTTTTCCAGTTGATTTTTTAATTGTTTTCATGGACCTTTAACAGTTTCAGGTCTTGAGCTTTCGTTTTGATTTTCTAAATAAATATATTTTATATACCAGAATATCCGCAAACAAGCATATACGTAATTATAGACTAGCCAACTGTGAATAATGATACATTTATCATAGGCTGAATAATAATTAATTCGACTAGTCCTACTATACGGTACTGTAGCCTAGTTTAGAAGCTAAGTATTGACAGCAACAATCAGTTCCTTTCGGAGGTAAGAGGAGGCCCGATCCATTCACAAATTGCAGGTTCTTCAGTCCCTTAACTCAAACATGAAACTGAGCTTTAAGAGAATTACACAAAACAACGATTTATATAGGTCCATTATTATTTTGGGGTTCATTTACAAGCAGAGGTCCTAAACAAGTGGCCCGCCTGCCTCCCTCTGACAAGGCCATGCAAAAATACTAGTTATTTTCATTATGCGTTGATGATTTTACTGCGTTGCGTGCATGTATGTGGTTGCTTGTTCCACGGTAGGCACAGTAGGTTCAGTCGATATGTTTTCTGTGGTGATCTTCGTCTTGGCCACTGCCGTGCTTGCCAGCGGTCAGCGCTTTCTGGCGGTGGAGAACGGGCAGCTGCGTCTGAACGGAGAGAAGGTGTTCATGTCCGGAATGAACATCGCGTGGCACAACTATGGTCGGGACTTCGGCAACGGACAGTACCAGTGCTGCACGAGCGCCGCCCTCGAAGACTACATACGTAGGATCAGCGCCGAAGGAGGAAACTCTCTTAGTAAGTCGGCGTAGTAGTAGGCCTAGTAGGCCTAGCAGTAGTAGTAGTAGTAGTAGTAGTAGTAGTAGTAGTAGTAGTAGCCAGCTCGTCATCATGCTACTAATCTGAACTGAACCACTGATATTGATTCAAAATAACACTGACCGTTGTTCATTTTTGTAAACTGAATATAATACTAAGTTGACTTTTTGTTTTTTTGAAGGGGAAATAGTGGCTGTGCCGGGTCGTCGTCGTCCCATAATTGGCGTAGCCACAAGTTTTCATTTGTTCAAACAACCCTCCAGTTAACAACCAACACAATTTTTGTAAACCCGTTGATAAACTGGCTACTTGCCCTGCAGATCATCATCATAATGCCTCCAGAAGGAAAAACTGGGAAGAAGATCAGAAGAAGGAAAATGGGAAGAAGAAGAGGAAGAAGAAGAAGTAGTAGAAGAAGCAGAAGAGGAAGAAAAAGAGGAAAAAGAGGACGAGGAAGAAGACGAGGAGGAAGAAGATAGCAGTTTACGATTAGATTACAAGATTACAAGATTATTACAAGATTTATTACAAGATCAGCAACATAGCAGAAATACATAAATGATATAAGTTCATGTTAGGTTAGCAGTTAATACACAGTTATTAGTTTAGCAGCTATTAGGTTAGCAGTTGACGAGTATAACGCACGCAGGGCTTTTTTGGGCCGGAACGAGGCGGAACGGCGTTCCGGAAAATCCGAAGACTTTTTTGCAAAATTAAATTATTAAATAGAAAGTTTAGAACTATATCTATTGTCCGTATCATTTTTCAAATTTCTGATTACAAATGTGGCATGACTGATGATTTTGTTAGGGTTAGGTCTAGGGTTAACCCTAACCCCTAACCCGACTGTTGCGTTCCGGAAAATATTTTTTAACAAAAAAGCCCTGAACGCACGTTTGAACTTTGATGACGGTAGGGATCTGGTTGCACTGCGATGGCGGCTACACCCCGTCCTTCGACGGTAACGGTTACGTCGTAAGTACCGACGATCAGAACACGATGATCGCCGACCTATCGCAGTTCCTGGACGTCGCCTACGCCAACAACGTTCTCGTCTTCATCGTGCTCTGGAACGGGGCGGTGGCCCCCTACTACCGCTACCTCGACCTCATCTGGGACGAGTCCAAGCTCCAGACGTACATCGACAACGCCCTCGTGCCCATGGTCAGCGCTCTCAGCGGAAAGGTGGCTCTCGGGGCGTGGGAGATCATGAACGAGGTATCTTTCTGTCTACGATATAGCCTATCCAGGGTTATTTCTAGGATTATCAATTGGGAGGGGGCGGGGGTCGGTAAATTCTGGAGTCCCCTGCCAAAAAAGTCTGACAAGCAAAAAGGGTAGCCTAATCGCATAGCTGAAATTGGGGGTGTTGGGGTGTCGGTCTCA
Organism: Metaphire vulgaris; assembly: GCA_018105865.1. Classification (NCBI taxonomy): domain Eukaryota; kingdom Metazoa; phylum Annelida; class Clitellata; order Crassiclitellata; family Megascolecidae; genus Metaphire; species Metaphire vulgaris. Next base: position 4,252,080 of record CM030832.1, read on the forward strand.
AATTGGGGGTGTTGGGGTGTTGGGAGGGGTGTGTTCGTAAAATATCCCTGGATATATCAATGTAACGTCTTTTTCTTTTAACAATTGGTAGGCCCACAGAGAAGGCGAAGACGGTTTAGTATCGGGTTATAGGCATACGATATCAAATTTCACTGTTTAATTAAGGTCCGGTGCACACCTTAGTGGCGTGGCCAGGGTTCCGAAATGGGGGGGGGCATCGACATTTTCGAGTCAGAAAGACTACAAGCAAAGAAAGCGTTGTCAAGAAGTTCTTGACGCAACATCAATTCCTAATTACACCCCCCTCTCAACGGTTTTAAGCAAATCCCTCGACTGATCCCATCCAGAATAGTGGCGCCCCTGGCCACCCAGAGGCTACGCCAATGGCCTATGTGAATATACTATGCTCTGAGCTGTAGCCTTTATAGACATAGTTATAAAGGAAACGATCCGCAGCAAAAACTTAGGGTCACATTATAGATTCAGATCATGAATGAGAATCGAAACAACTTTGCAGTCGATAAGACAGTTGCCGACGGCCTGCCTAAGCCCCCAATGGGGACCCAGGGGCCCCGTTGTTATACGTTACCTTGTCGTTTTCCATGCTGTTCCGCAATTCCGCTTCCTTCTTTACAGCCGGAAGGACTTGTTGCCGCTGGAGTATCGGACGCAAATCCTTGCTTTGACACGACCGTGCTCGCTGGATCCGGGGCCGGTTGGGCCGGATCCTACGTTCCCATGGAACTGCTCCAGAGGTTCATCAATCGTCAGACGGCCGCCATCAAGAGGGTCGACCCGAAGGTCCTCGTCACTCTCGGGTCGTGGTCGGAGAGAGCGCAGACCGACGAGTTTGGTTGGCGAAACTACTACAAGGACAAGTAGGCCATCGTCGTTTCAAGCAACGGCAGGGACGTCGTTTGGGAGGGGCAGGGGCAGGGGCCGTGGCCCCCACAAGGAAATGAAGTAATAATGTATAATGTATTAAATAAATAAATAAATAAATGTGAAATGTGCAAAAATCGCAAAATTTGCCAAAAATATATATAATTTGCAAATTTGTCAAATTTGCCAAAAATTTGCACAAAATTTGCCAAAATTTGCCGAAAATTATCTCGCCTCCAAGAAAAGTGTGAAACGACGCTACCGTGCAACGGAGAGAGATCTCGCGCCACGTCCGTTCTCAAACCGCGATATTGTGCACAACTCTTGTAGCCTAAGTTGTAACCCTATATATAGCTGTCCCCGCGATAATGGCAGGCACTGCGGTAAAACTCTTCTGAGAAGGTCTCGGGCGAAATGCACCCTCGGTTAAAACGGATGATGTCCTATTTTGACACTCAAAGGGTTAACACCGATCAGTTTCGTTCCCTTATTAAGCTCCAGGGCTAATTACAGCGTTTCACTGTTCAAAGTTCAGTTTGTTGATAAAGTCGATACGATGCTGCTGCTGATGATGATGATGATGATGATGATGATGATGATGATGATGATGATGATGATGATGATGATGATGATGATGATGATGATGATGATGATGATGATGATGATGATCCATGTCGCCGTCTTTTCAGCTGCCTCATCGACGGCGGCGGCGACGGTCTCGGCGTCCTGGACTTTCAGCAGATGCACGCCTACTCCTGGGAGGGCGCCTACAGTCCGAGCGCCCCGCTGAACGTTCCCAACTCCGCCTACAACCTGAACAAACCGAATCTGTTGGGGGAGTTCAGCCAGACGGGCGGCGACGGGCGGACGATCACCGACCAGTTCGAGTGGGGATACAGCCAGGGCTACTGCGGCGCGTGGTCGTGGCAGGCGAACGGGGGCGGCGATGGGTCGGACGACTTCGCCACGCAGGCCCTTGGACTGAACCATCTGAGAGGGAGGAACGACCAGAACGCCGGCGGGAGGGTCGACATCGTTCTTCAGTGAATCTACTCGCAGAGAAATCAACTCGGGCGGACTATAATTTCGCCATAATTACGAGTACTCTACTTCACATGAAATAGTCGCTTAAATATTTTGATTTGCTCTCAAATTGACTCTTCATTTGCACGCGGAGCGTCTTTAAAACTGTGTTTAATAGCAATCACAATGACAAATAATTAAATAAATGTAGGCCTGTTGGTCTTAGACTATAGGCTACATCGCGTCCAGATAAAGCGGGATCCCTTGCGATAACGATAAAAAACACTAGTAAATATTCATCAATTTGACAATTTTAAAATAATTCAAATTTATTTTAGTCCTGACATATAGGCAGTGTCGGTTCAACCATGTTGATGACTGGGGATGCATCCCCCCACCGGGGTTCCGGATGACCTTTGGGGCTGTCCATTAATTACGTCAACAATTTATGGGGGAGGAGGTTTGGAAAAGTTTGACAGTTGCATGTTGACAGAGGGGAGGGGGAGTTAAGAGAAGTTGACGTCAACAAATTCACTTTTTTCAAATAATAAAAAACAGGAAATTTCATAGAATACTACTTATTACAATGGAAAAAAGCATGAGAAAAAAGGTAATCACAACCACATTTTGACATTCGATGAGGAAAAAATGGTCATTACCACAAAAATAATAATTAACCTTGTTATCGGGACCTGTCAATGATCGGGGAGGGGTCAAGAGTTGTTGACGTAATTATGGGGGGGGGTAAGTGAAAGTTGACAGTTGTTGACAAGGGGGAGGGGGTCAAAAATTGCCCAAAATTGTTGACATAATTAATGGACAGCTAGCCCCTTTTTTGATTGTCAACCTAATTTCCGCGATGAGTTTTTTAAAATTCATAGTGAAAAATACTGCGAATTACCTTCTTTTTTTTAGCTTGTCGACCTTTTTTGCAAGGCTTATTAACATTTAGTCGGCAAACAATGACCATTTTCTCTCTTTTCTTTTGTTTTTTCTTCGTCACTTTGCATCCCCAACACCAACTTCCTAAAAATTTTTTTCACCCCCCCCACCAAGAATTCCTGGAGCCGCCACTGGATAATAGGCCTATACTTACCAAAACTAATAGGCAAAGTGATCTGATATTCGGCAATATTCAGATTATTAATCTGAATATTAGTAATATTAATATGAATATTAATTATAAGAGGCCTAGTCATTGCCGAATAATTAGGCCTATTACACATTTCAATAGGATGGTGCACCCACTCTCGGAGCTCGTGAGACTGTTGAAGTTGAACTGCTGACAAAGGAAACTCCTGATTTCATACCTCCCAAATTCCTAATCTTTGGCCGCCAAACAGGAAGGCAGTCGCGGCAAAGTATTATGATTTTTATGGAGGATAATAGGCCTAACAAGATTTACGGTGCATAGAATGCAGGTTGTGGCAAGGATTTCGCCATAAGATTTCTTGAAAAGAATAGTTTCAGCCTAATTTGCCTTTGGAGTTTTTGGAGTGATGGCCAATGGTGACTGATTTATGGACTTAAGAGAAGCCGAGTTATTGATCTAACACAATTAACCAGGTCTCTTAGAACATGGCTTCTCCCTCTATTGACTACTTACTAACCATTCAAAATATTTGTCAGGATTTCATTTGGCTGATGTCCCTCGTTCTGATTCTCAACACGCTCTTGATCTCTGATACAAACCATAGAATGTAGCATCAATTATATTACATTCTATGGTGTAAATAGATAATTGCAAATGGTGGGCGACGCTCTGTCTTTATTTACTTTATTTTATTATTTTTATTATTAAATTAACTTTTTTTCGACGAAACAGAACGGCGGAAAATGTCCGGAAAGTCGGAGAAGGAGAAGCAGAAGGTACTTCAGGAGAATCATCAGGCAATTCTCAACGAACTGCTGAAGGAAAAGTCAAACACCTTCTGTGTCGATTGCAACTGCAAAGGTAAAGACCAAACCAGTCACAGACTTCTGTAGCGCCACTCACATACAGCCGCATCAGTCGATGCCACACAAAATCCTAATTAGCTTTAGAACTAGTCCAGCTTCAGTATTTCTGGTTGAACAACCGGACTGTCTGTCCATGGTCGATAGGAAATTGACGAAATTAAGTAAATTCTCGTGGAAGTAGCGGAGAGCTCTTAATTATCTAGCCCTTTCATTTTGGCCTGTTTTATATATTAAAAATACGAAGTTTTACCTTATGCGTAGACTGCTTTGTTTAGTGTCTGTTTACAGTTGCATACCTTATTAGAGCCTCATTAATTTTAGTAAATTATTAGAATTGCAATGAAAACGCATATATGAATGAATGAATATACAGGTGAAAATGAACAAATGTGCTAATACTTCTGTCATCATACACAACTTAGACAAAGTTGAAAACTAGTGACAATAAATTACTAAGGGGCTGCCCATTAATTATGTCAACAATTTTTGGGCAATTTTTGACACCCCTTGTCAACAACTGTCAAATTTCAGTTACCCCCTATAATTATGTCAAAAACTTTTACCCCTTCCAAGATCAATGACAGGTCCCAATAACGAGGTTAATATTTTTTGCGGTGATGACCTTTTTTCCTCCTTTTTGCTCATCGAGTGTCAAAATGTGGCGGTGATGAACTTTTTGCCATGGCTTTTTTCCATTGTAATAAGTAGTATTCCATGAAGTTTCCTATTTTTTGATTATTTGTGAAAAGTGAAATTGTTGACGTCAACTTCTCTTGATACCCCCCATGTCAACAACTATCAAACTTTTCAACCTCCCCTAAATTGTTGATGTAATTAATGGACAGCCCCAAAGCAAGATTAATAATTATGTAATTAATTGAAATTTTGAAGAAATTAGTTTATAGTTTCTTCATGATAAACTTTATCAAGTCCTGTGACATTACTTGCCGAGTCATACTGTTCCAGCCCAACCCTCTTGACTGATCATCAGACTGATCTTCTGAAATTCTACCGATGGACTACAATAGGAGTATCCTGAACAATCTCTATGGTCACTGATCTATGCCCACCAACTAGAAATCTGCTTCTGCCATTGGCGTCTATTAATAGACGACAATGGTTTCTATGGTTTCTGCCCACCAGTGGGCGGAGCAACCGGACTTTGTTGGTAAACACTGGATACCCCTATAGACATGAGTCTAGCTAACAAAATTAACTTTAAATGATCAATTGATGCCCAGTGTATTATCATGCTAACACTATTGATATTTCTTATTTGGAATGAGAATATTGAGGAATGTTAATAAAATCTATTGATATGGTGCTGTCTGGATAATGTATATAGGCATTCAAAGCTGTTTTACATACTATGCTGATAAGCTTTAGAGATTTAAATTTAGAGAATTTTGCTTTTATCATTCATTTAGGGCCGCGCTGGGCTTCTTGGAATCTGGGAGTTTTTCTTTGTATTCGCTGTGCGGGGATTCATCGTAACTTGGGGGTTCATATATCTCGAGTGAAATCTGTTAATTTAGATTCGTGGACACCAGAACAAATTTCAGTTAGTTTACTTAACGTTTCTCTAAAATAATGTTGAAAAGTAAAGTTGTACGATCTTTATTAGTTAGTATTAAATAATTTTTTATAATAGGGTAAATAGGCCAAGATATTGTTTTATTTGCACCATCACTCCTTCAGCTAGCATAATTTATTTATAATAATTCGTTTTGAAATGTAGCGATGAATAGTCATCTCTTGTATCTTAGTTTTTGGATAGAATTTGTGAAAGAGAATATAGATCTTTTCTGGTAAAAATATCTTCAATGTCCAGAGAATCGGGTAGTTTTATTTAATGCTTTGTTATATGTTTTGCAGATGATGCAGCAAATGGGAAATTCTGTTGCAAAGTCTGTCTATGAAGCTAACCTGCCACCAAATTTCCCTGTTCCTCAAACAGATTCGTATCTTTTTGGATGTGACATTTTGTGCCTTTTACTGTAGCAGTTAATAATTGATATTGTCTGCTATTCATTATATGCTGTTCATTATGTGCTATTCATTATATGTCTCTGAAAGTTATGTTTTGTGTGCAAATCATTTAAGGAATCTATAGTTTTATCTGAAATTGCCTGTCGTGAGACTTGATGGCTGATATGTTGAATTGTTTCTTTGACTATCAATCAAAAGAGCTCTTGAAGCACTTATTCGAGCCAAATATGAATACAAGAAATACATTGCTAAGGATTGGTCACCTCCGATTCCCAAGGTCCAGGTTGATGAAACAAGAGTTTTTAATATATCCAGAATTTTCCTTTCCAATAAAATAGTGTAGCTATTTCAGAACATTTTGATTTTCAGTGAAAGTTGCTGAAGAATTAATATTATTTAAGTTAATACATTTGTGCAGAAATTTCCATAATAATTTCTAAAATCTAAAATCTTGTAGCCATTTCAGAATGTTTTATTCTCAGTAAAAGTTGTTGCAAAGCGGCAAAACAGGATTTTATTTTTGCATTTAATTCTGTTGACACGATTTTCTAGTCTTCGGTTACCGAGCCGATTAAAAAAGAAAAGAAGCATAGAAATCGATCTCTGCCATCCAGGAAACCTGAAGCTGTACGTTTTTTAAGAATTCGGGATGTTCTGCCTGGTTGTAATTGGAAATTTATATTACTTCGGTTTTCTGTGTTTTTTTGTTTATTTCTGTTTAGAGTAGAAGCTTCCAAATGTGACTTAACCCTTTACCCGTTCATTTATTTGTAATATAATGTAAACTGGACAAGTATTCTTGGGGCAAACAGGAAAAGGATTAAAGTGTTCAAAATGTAAAACTGTACTGAAATTGAGGTGAACAAATTTAGTTTAAAATAGGTTGTGTAGTGGTATATTGACACAATCAACATGACATTACAAACCAAAGACACAGCTGGAGGACGAAGACCTGACCTGACCTGAGTGGTATATTGTTTTTTTGCTTTGAGCATCAGTTGTAACATGCTTTTGTCATAAGTTTTGCTCTTCTTCAGAATTCAGCACGATCACGAGATGGAAGTCCAGGTTGTGAGTCAAAGACCAGCGTGAAATCGGAAGAGCCCGTTGAACTATTGAACTTTGGTTTGTTGCTTTTGACTTAGTTATTATTATTATTATTATTATTATTATTATTATTATTATTATTATTATTATTATTATTATTATTATTATGTGGTTTTCAGCTCACATTATGTCATTCACAAAGTGAAGATTCGTAAGTTGTAGAGCGAGTCAGAAGTGACGATTTGCCCAAGGTTACTATGCAGTGGCTAGGGTAAGATTCGAACTGGCTACCATTCAGTTGCACGTCGAGAATCATACCACTATTCCACTGTGCCTCCTGAAGTTATGTGTAGTTGTGTGTCTCTTGTACTCTCCAACTGTAAGCCAATTAATATCCAAGTAGTATATGCTGTTGACAGTGGCGGCTCCACCGGGGGGGCCCGTGCCCCCCCTATTGACTGCCTGGCCCCCCCAGTGCTCCCCCCAGTTGGGACCCTATACTTAATGCTACATACATTAAACAACAAATGGTTGGCCCCCATGATTAGAAGTTGCCCCCCCAACAGCCCCCCCACTTGCCAAATCCTAGAGCCGCCACTGGCTGTTGATAGTTAATTCTCAAGAGTTCAGAGTGATGTGAAAGAGGTACATTGTCTCTGAAAGAAGCCTATGTCAGAATGTTGGTCCAATAGATATACAGTGTATAACTCAGATATGTGTAGATAGAGACATTATGTGAAGATGGTTCATAGAGAACGCGGCATATAGAGTTGTGGTGCAGTGTTTGCCTAAATTCTGATTGAAATGGTTATCTTACTATTCAGTTAATTAATTATCTAGGGCTTCTATCTTTTTCCTGTCTCTTATTCAACTTGGATTTGGTGTGCTATCAACTGCTGCCCTTGGCAATATGATATTGGTACCATAAAAGTTGATTGATTGATTTTATTGATTCAGTGATTGAACCTTGTTTGATAACATTATAGAAATACATTTAGGTTTTAGTACATGGTCACTTGCGAGTAAAATTGTACTCAAATATTGTATACATGTAGCAGTTAACGATTGAAATTCCACTAGTCATTCTGAAAGTGGTTGACTTCAGCTAAGGAATTTAGTGACAGTTGTTACTGTCACGTGAAATTCGAGCTGATTTTTAACATTTTATAGAGCACATATCCTAACATTTTTTCTTTGAAGATGCGCCCGAAACTGTACCACAATCCCGTGTAGTAGTTCAGGATTTTCTCGGCCTGGAAGACGGTCGTCCCTCGGATCCTGTCAGAGGAGGCGATGACGGTGACTTGGTGTCGGAATTTGAAAGCCTTGATCTCTTGGGCGTAGAATCTGGTGCTCCCGATCAAGCGCGATTGGCTAATGATGCTATTCTTGCTCTATATGGTCCTTCCAACGATTCCATTCTTTCAGGTATTCCTCGCGAGACTTGTTTTGGCAATTTTGCTAGTGTGTTAGCTTAAGTTAGTGCTTCCCAACCTGTGTGCCGCGGCACACAACTGTGCCGCAGTAACGGTAGAAGTGTGCCGTGGCAAAATTTTGGAAAATAGTCAAGTAATAATGTTGCTGTATTATTATTGTTGATTTATAAGTTGAATTTTAGCTCTTCAATGAAGTTAATTATGAAACAGTGATACAGATTGCAAAGAAAATGTGTACTTATGAAGAACAGTAGACAATATTATGCTGTATACTAGACTAAAAGAAAATATATGGTACTATTAGGCTTATACAAATGCATCGTTTAAAAATGAAATGTGTGAATTTTGGCTGCTGTGTGCCGTTGACTGCGTTTCTTTAACCCCTTAACTGGGTGCCCCGAGTAACGCTCGTCCATTTTACATTGAGTTACAAATAGTTGCCCAGTTAAGGGGTTAATAGTGTGCCGTGACTGGAAAATGTTTGGGAAGCACTGGCTTAAGTGACTGTTGCTGCTTCAAAACAAATAATGTTATTGAGTTCCAATGTTCATTGGAAATATGATTAATTGATTTCATCTTAATTAAGGTGCGGTCTGCAGTAAAGTAACGCGTCTGCCAGCCTGTCAAAACCGCAAACCGTTTTGGCAAGCTGGCAGACGCGGTTACTGCAGAAGTGTGGTTATCGCATTCTGTGCAGATCATATATGTACAATTTAATTGCTAGGATGCTGATGATTTGTATGCACGCATTCATCATTTCATACAAAATACTTTCATTGTATTAGTGAAATTTTCGTACTTGATTGCTATGTATTTATTCTTCGATCTATTGCTTATAGGCAGCATTTATGTGCATCAGCAGAGACCCGCGCTTTATGGAAGCGCGTACTCTAGTCGACTCGGTCTTGGCTCGGTGTCGTCTGGTGGAGGCAACCCTTCATTGCTCGTAACTCTTAATTTGAATTATTTTTATGTCGTTGATTTCAAAGTGGTATTTGAGAGTGAGATCTGTGTGGTTGGGGGAGAGGAAAGAATTAGGCCAGTGTGGGAAGAATTGTTTCATTATGCTAAATTGGTAAGTTAAACAACTTAGCAAGTGATGACACTTCCCGCTGTGCTTCCCCCTGCTTTATTTAAAGTGTATTGGTGGGAGTGAGTGAGTATGCAGTGCCCAGGAATTTTCCCCTTTTGCCCCGACAAATGCCCCACTGGTTGATTCTGTGTGGACTGGTTATGTTCTGCAATTGATGGTGATTTATCAAAAATGCAATTATCTAGCACTTGTGGTGCTATGGCTGTAACAGGAACCAGTCAATTAAAGAATATGAATAGAAATAGTAAATCATTGCCATATTTTCAATGGTGGCCCCAAGACATTGTTCAAACTTGGAATTTGGACCTCTGCCTGAAAAGGTCGGACAACCCTGGAGTATGCATTATAACCGAATGCGTTATAAGAAAGTTCAACTCTGGATTGTTGTATTTTATTATTATTATTATTATTATTATTATTATTGTGTTGTAAGCACTGTTGCTTTTTGTAGATGTCGAGCACCTTGGAGACTAGAAAACCCGAAGCAACTCCAGCAACATCATCGTTGTCTGGTGCTGCCACCTGGGCACAACCATCGTCTCTCGGTCGTAGTACTCTGTGCACGTCTCTTTGGCAATGATCTCTTTTTGCTGTGCAGCTGTACATCAGCATCATGTGCACTTTGTTTTAACCCCATAGAGCATGAAAGATCGTTGATGATTCCATGGGAATTTCTAGTTAAATTTAAAATTTGTAGTCCATTCATCGATGTTTGCCTTTGTTGTTTGTCGTAAACAGTAGTAGACGTTTGTCGAAAGTCATTCGCTGATGCTAATCCGAATTATGCGCGTATTTATGGTTTTGAGTAGGAAATCTGTACATTCGAAAGCCAGTGGTTAATGAAATCTGTGATTTGCGTGCTTTTGACTTCGTGCATTTTGAATGATGGAATCAGCTGAAGACCTGCGTTCCTTTCTGTGGAATTACTGCAAAATTAACGGCATTGTTAACAGCTGGACGTGTTGCCATTATGCAATTTGTACATTTATGTGGCACTACTGTATTATGTAACGGTCTGCCAAGCGTATACGGCACATGTTGTCTTGGTGTTTTGCATTCTTCGGTGGCTGTTCTTTATGTCTCCTATACTGGCTCTTTCAAGTCTGAATCCCTTTATGAGTATTTATTCTGCACTGATGCACTCATATGGTAAAGTTCTGTGAGTCTTGTGCGCAAAACGATGGAAGAATTTGTATACAATTGTTTTCAGTGTTGCGAAATATGTTTCTGAAAATTTTTAGCTGTATTTAATTAATAGGCATAATTTTTGTGGTTGTAGGTGTTTGAATATTTTGATTTATTTCTCGGTGTGTAGCTGTATGATTTCTTGCATTATATGCACTAATATCAAGTATGCTGTGCCAATGTTGTATCAATCGTTATTACTGCAATCACTGAAAATGACCAGAACCTGAACTAAGTGGGTTTTGTTTTAGTGGATACATGTCGATTTGACAAGAAAACTATTTTACATTTGCATTGAAAATCATAATTTGAAAAGGAAAATTTCTTTTTGTATCTATGTTACGTATCAGTGAGTGCTCTTTAGTTTAATTTAGTGTATTAGTTTGTTTTGTTTTCTATGGTCATTTTCAATTTCTTTGCTTGTCACGTTTATTAAATGTGTATTGTCACGATGACTTTTGCACTGCGGTAACACCAGTGAAGAGAGTGGGTTTTTTTATCGAATATCATGACGGCTGGTATGTATTTGTTTGCAGTTGATGGTTGAAATGGTGAGAATTCTATTGCAATATATTCCATATGTAGTAATTGTTGAGTGGTATTGAGTGTCACTTTTAAATGATTCTACTTACCTGAGTGCAACTTTGTAGTTATAAATTCATAATTACCATAGATTCAGTGCGATTTTATTATCAATGCTTGAAAATTTCCAATTTCTGTCTCAAGTTGAGTTCATTGGCTAGGACATAAGTTTCCCGATAGTTTTTTGAGGCATCTGTGTTTTGCTTTCTTCTAGACCTACAAGGAAGAGTACTGTAGACAGGAAGTTTATGCAGAAAGGCTGACCAATTGAATTTCAACTGCATCCTACTGTGATCTATCCTCTGCAGCAATCATCTACTGATGCTAGATGCATTATTTATTGATTTTTTCCCCGTAAAAGCCATCGCTTTGTGATGGCGTTTTCCTCCTAATCTGCCCTACTGTATGTTCTGTCACAGATATTTCTTGTATTGACCAGATCTTTTGCTGTCGAAGTATATTAGAATTGTTGCTATAAAAATGCCTAACAAATACGGTAATAGTGAAAGGATCTGGTAATGTGAACGCCATCCACATGATAATCAAATTAATATTGGCTTCAGGCAATGCATCACATGTCTGTTGCAATGTGTTCAATGTAGTGAGGCCCTGTTTAAAGATATACAATAGTAGACTCAACTATTTTATTGACTTTACTAGAAAGAGGCTTGAGTGCAGATAATACTAATCCAATACCTATACCTAATACCCAATCATTGAATTCATGCTGAACAACATTTCAATGATCGCCACCTAGCCAAGCTCTGCGCCACGTAATAATTAGGCCTATGTACGTTAAAATCACGCAATTGTGGCCATTTGTGACGCTGTACACGTATTTTTTGCGTACGCTCAAATGTACGTTAAAATTGCACAACTACCTGAGGCTGCGAACAATTGTTACCAATAGCAACGTCGTCGCACGCCCAGCCCTCTGATGCTGCACTGACTCGACTAAACCGGTTCTACGAACAATTGTTACCAATAGCAACGTCGTCTTCGAACATTCGTCCACCAACGCATCGCGACGTAAGGACTAAACGGTCTAAACCGTCTACCAATAGTCAACGCTCGCCCACCAACGCATCGCGACGTAAGGACTAAACGGTCTAAACCGTCTACCAATAGTCAACGCTCGCCCACCAACGCATCGCGACGTAAGGACTAAACGGTCTAAACCGTCTTTCAACGCTCGCCCACCAACGCATCGCGACGTAAGGACTAAACGGTCTAAACCGTCTACCAATAGTCAACGCTCGCCCACCAACGCATCGCGACGTAAGGACTAAACGGTCTAAACCGTCTAGCAATAGTCAACCAATCAGAACGCTTGAAGGTAGCAGACATACAGATAACGATCTTAATATTATAGATTGACTTGACTGATGGAAGATCATTTCATAGACGAGTGGTGTACCATACGATCGATTCCTAACATTAGCACACTATAGCTGTACAAGAGGCCACAAATGCAAACTATTCAGGCTCAGGGGTGGAACCAAGGAAGAAAATTTTTTGTGCAAGAGGTGTGGACAAATGGAACAGTCTGGAAAAAGAGGCAGCAACAGTTTAAAAGTTATCTGGAAAAACTAAGTTGTTGAATGTGGAGCTATTACAGTGGATTTCACACAGGCTGACTTTTTTAACCTCCTAATATCCTAAACCACACTTCAAATTACATATTATTATTATTATTAATTTAATAGAATTTGTCTTCAGGTCTAAGCTTAAATCCTACCTTTTTCTGAAATCATTTCCTCCATAGCTGTAACAAACTAGCCTCACTGCCCTTTGGATATTGACTATTGCCTGGCTGATCATATACCTTCCCCATAGCTATTTCAAGAAAGGCTGAGCGCCTAAGAATAAGCAGCTACTGTTGTGCTGCAACCAAGGCGCTATAGAAATCCACGAGATTTATTTACTTACTTTTACTTGCTGTGCAATGAAATTTAGCAGGCATACTTACTTTCTTGATTGCCTTTAAACTGCATCTATGGTCAATCAGCCAATCCGAGAAACGAATCCTCCAGACTGAATATGACACAAGATTGTATTGGCTAAAGGATTTTAGATCGACCGACTCATTTCTATTACTTGTAAACAACGACGACATCAGAGAAATCTCGGAGTTTTAAGTCGATTAAAGTTTTTGTTTTCTAAAATTTACGGCGAAAATGTTCAGCTTCGAGGGCGACTACAAGAGTAAACCGACACAGGCGCTCGGTGGACGGAGCAGAAAGGTAAATGGAAACGATTTATCCGCCGGACTTGATCGGTATTTGAAACGACGAGACATGTTTGCCATTACTTAGCAAAAAATCGTTTTATTTCATTTTTCTGTGTTTTCTTTATTCGGAATTAAAATTTAAATCATATTTTTGTGGCGTTTTTAGAAATTTAATGGTCTTTTAGGCACTTGATAGATATCTCTTCCGTACTGTCTGAAAATAGCAGAGCGTATTAAGCATAAAATGACAAACATTCCCGGAATTCAGTAGTAAGAATCTGCCTGCCTGCGAAAATTAATACCACCATAGAATCCTCGATCATCTTGATCCTCATGTGCTGCACTAGGTCTCTGGAGCACAATTCCAATGTCCAGCCTCCAGGCACTGCCGGCTCCACTCTCAGTTCAGAATCGCAATTTCAATTGCAAATTCTCAATTTTTATATCAAAAGTTAAAACCCTTCTATTTTAAATATCCTTCCGTCCGTAGCTGTATTTGTCCCTACCAAGATAGCCTATGAATATAATGACCATTGCCAATCTGACATCTAAATTTTATGTATAGAGGAGAACAGTGCTTTTTTGTAAAAAAAAAATAGGTGCCAGTACTCACGGTGGATTGCCTAACTTTTCCATTACGATTATGTGGTCTGTGGCTAGAATTTAACATAGAAGCGATTTTGGAAGCATAATGATGCATATCATTTATTAAGTATTTAAAGTTTTTAGCTAAATCACAACTGCAAAGTCACAAGAAAATTATTTTTTTCACACCTTGAAAAAGGTTCCGGTACGCCGTACCGGCGCGTACTGTCACAAAAAAAGCCCTGGAGGAGAATAAGGACTTATCGCTCACAGCTTATACAATTTATTATTATTAACCGATCATGTAAATCAAGTTTGTGGGTCCGGTTTTCTTTAGAACAAGATGTCTTGTGAGAGTTAAGGTCCAGTTATCAACAGCAGAAATCATATAATGACATGTGTTAAATTTTGTGGTGTTAATAGTGCAAAACAACAGATTTTTTGTTTTGCCATTAGTACCGAACAGTGTAACACCAGCCAGCACTGTTGGGCTTAGGGTTAGACCATTTTGATACCACTCATTAGACAGCATGCATTAAATTTACTGGGGTGGCTGGTTATTGTAAAAGAAAATGGACAAATCAATTTATAGTTTAACATTGCTAAGTCTGTACGTGCAATATGCTTCTAAAATTTTCTTAAATTTTAATTTGTACTGCAGAAGCAGCAAATCCAAACTTTAGTTTTGAAAAAGCATATGCCTTTTATGATTAGTATTCAGTGTGAGAATTCAGTGTAGCTGCTCAGAGATGCTTGAACGCTTTAATGTGATGTCTGTGTATTATTATTATTATTATTATTATTATTATTATTATTATTATTATTATTATTATTGAGACTATTTTTTAATAGTGCAATGGGAATAGCAAAGGCCAAAGTCAATATGTCACTTGTATGAGATGTTGAGCAATTGAGTAGCTTGTAGTGATTCACCGTTGGACAGATTCATTAAAGCAGTGGTTTCCAAACTTTTTCGATCCTCGGCTCCCTTGCCAAGTCCAAATTTTCCCAAGGCTCTTCGTGTCAAATTTGAACAAGTGCACTTTATGAAATAGCACATTTTGGGTAATAATTAATTGGTACCAAAAGACCCAAAAGTCTTGTCTTGACAAGCAAAAAAGGAAAATTATGATTAATTTGTATTAATTCACGGCTCCTCTGTATGGAAGACCTGGCTCCTCACAATTTGAGGACAACTGCATGAAAGTAACATGTTACAGTGCCACAAACAGTCAGCATAAAGGGATCACTGCCAAATGTCTTATAAATTGTTCTCGAAATTGCTAGATGTCCAGCTGTAGTAGTAGAATGTAGGATGCAGTGCTAAAGCCAGATTGTTTAGCATAAAGCCAGATTCTGGACTTTTCGACATTTAACTGCATGACCAGTTGCCCCCAGGCATTTTAAATTTAAATTTAAGTAATGGAGCAAAATAAAGATGTTTTCAGTCAACTATTGAGTCTACGTTATTTAAGGTTGTCATGGACATCATATTCTGGAAAGATGAGCAGATAATCTCTTCTGTAAACCATATTCCATAAATGCATGACTAAGTTTTAGAGCTTCACAGCATTGTGATTTGAATTTATGAAGGACCTATTTCAATTTGAAAGCAGTGCTACTTATTCTGTAGACTCTTGAGTATAGAAATTTGTTTTATTTTGTACTACAGGAACCAAGGGAGTTGCTAATTCAGCGTACACTAGAGGACAGAAAGAGAAGAGAGGTTATAAAAGCTAATAGTTTAGAATTTCTTGTTTTGTTGTTTCAGTAATGGTATATGAATGGATTATTATTATTATTATTATTATTATTATTATTATTATTATTATTATTATTATTATTATTATGTTAGATACTCATTTCTGATTGAATTAAGCTTAAATTCCAGTTAGCTAAGTGACAAGACTCCAGTTTTCTTGTTGCTTTGTTGTTCCTGTTTTCCTTTCCTCTTTAACCCCTTAACTGGGGAGCCCGGATATATCTGTCCATTTTACATTGAGTTACAGTTAAATACACAGTTAAGGGGTTACAGTTAAATACACAGTTAAGGGGTTAATGCATCTTATAGATTAGCCTCTTGAATTGAACTTAACATTCTGTACACATTCCTCTCCCACTAGTTATCATTATCTTAAGCCAACTAGTCTTTCACTTGGAACAAGCCTCTGGCACATTTGCATGAATCTCTTATGGGTTATCATTCATGTTTTCAGCTTAGACTTCTTTTAATAAAGATGCTAAATATTCGCAGTGCTTCTTAAATGGTATGGGAGTAGGTGTCGTAAAAATGTTGTCTTTGCATTGCATGACATTTCTTTGTCATTTCTTAATGTGTCATTATCTGTCAACTGTGGTGTGATTAATGTCATAAAACAAATTCTGTTATAAGTATAAATATATATGTTGACATGTTACTAGTAAAGTGTGTTTGGTTTTTTTCATTCTATTTTTTCACTCTTGTGCAAATGTATATTTACTTGCTTGTTTGCAATATTTAACTATTTATGAAGATAATGCATTGTAATGTAACAAAATATTTGTATAGCGCCTCTTCTGAAGAATCACTCAGAAGCGCTCCCACAGCAAATTACTGTATATTGACAAAGAGATACGTCGTTTTAAATAATGAAGGCAACTTGTATGTTTTGTGGTTTCTATTCAACAGCTTTGTCTATGTTTCAGCTCTTGAAAAAGCAGCAGATTAGCTGCACAAAAATTCAGGCCTGCTTTCGATCTGCAAAAACTCGTCACACAGCTGTGAGTTTCTTGTGTTGTGTTTTCTCTCATCATTTGCTTTTTTCTATATTTTGATGCAATTTGCATATTTATCTTTGAATGACCTGTACTGCTTCTAATTTTGTTGACTGCATTCGAATTGCTAATGGGGCCTGGATATGGATTTGTATTTTCAGAAGCTCAAGGAGCGCCAGCAGTTTGACGCTTTTCGTGAAGGATCTGTGATGGCGGCTAGAACTAGCGGTCATGGCTCACTTGATTTGGAGATGGATAGAATAACAATGCTGACAAGACAGCTTCTGTTCTTTTATAATCAAAATGGAGATGATGACCGATTGGTAGGAGGAACTTTTACATGTGAATTGTTTGAAAAAAGTTATTTCAAAGATTGTAGTGTTTGACTTGAGGTTTCTAAGCGTGCCTTGTTGATTAAGATTAGATTGCCATCTGGGATTTTTGAAATATGGAACAATTTTTTGTCGAGACTTGGTTGAAGCCAGAAACTAGAACTAGGCCCAAGGTAACACCAAGACCATAGTATCTGACCATTTGTATTTGGATATCAGAGACCAAGACCTTAACTTGGACATCTGCACTAACATAATTAGGTTTATAAATTACCACGAATGGAGACAAATTTATTATTATTATTATTAATTATTATTATTACATGGTTGTTGACACACGTTTAGTCATTCACCAAGTGAGGAATTGTGTGAGACAATTAAGGGTGAACAGCTTGTCTAAGGTTGCTATGCAGTGGTTAGGGTCCGATTTGAACCTGCTACCCTCTGATTTCATAGTAAGAATCTTACCGCTACTTCACAGCATCCCTCAAATTGAATATTGTCCAGTATTCTGATCTTTAATTGAATTCAAATAACCTAAAGTCCCACTAACCCTCACAGTGATATCATGCGGACGACTGGCTGAATGATTGATGATTGTAGCTGCAGAAATTATTATAAGTGGTTCAACGGTGATTGGCTGCTGAACTTGACATGATGTTTAACCCATAACTGGCCATGCCGAGTATGCTTGTCCATTTTACATAGAGTTACAAATAAATAGCTGGTTAAGGGGTTAAAGAAATATGATGCTGCAACTACAGCTTGACCTTCCATAGATCATTGAAGATCAAGATTCTGACATCTTGTGATATAACCCATTCCAACTCTTGAATTCAAGATTTAGACCATAGCCAATAAATACTCTGACATCCCAAGATGTTTTAAAAACGAGTCGTGAATCTGAGAGCTGATTCTCAGGAACTACGGGACTTTACTTAGTGAAAGTCATGTGATTTTTTGCTCTATGGTGTATAAGTTATAAGCATTTTTGAGTTGCTAGTACTGAAACAGTTTGTGACTTTCTACTTCTTGAGAACTATGAGAGAAGGATGTTTTTGTTACAGACGTGGTTATGCCAGTTGATCATAAAACATCAGAAGCAGTTCATTGGCTGCGTTGTGACAAACTACTCGACCACAATCTACCAGATTAAGAAGCTACTGAAAATCTGTTGCATGTGAATGCTTCTACCGATTATATTATTTGATCGTGATTTCTCAGTATATTTCATATCGATGCATTTCTCGTTTTTAAAAAAATCTTTAATTAGTGTTCAAGCGATATTTAAAATAGTATTCCTGTGTGCCTTGTTTTGTGATGTTTCTATTCTTTCATCAGTGTTGCAGTTCTAAATTCTCTTGTATTTAGATTTCTTTTTAAAATCTGTGAATTAAAAAAAGAAGATAAATTGCACGTTTGTTTGCTCTTTGAATTCCACGCTGTGTATTTAGAATGCTTGAAAGAAACGCCGATAGTTCAAATCCCATTGCGATCGCGCTGAGAATGTTGGAGATTTTTACCGATCTGGAAGTCTATCGCAGGCATTCACAGTTTCCGGGCGTTGGTTCTGTTGTCCAGAATATTCTTGAGTATCTTGTTCAAAATGGTAGGTCACAGTCCTCGTATAACGAAATATTTATAAAAGTCTAGTGCTTTTTTCAGTGGCAATGCATGGGAACGGCATTCTCACACCTTTTTTGTCAGATTAGATTATATTGATATGCAATAATGCGTTTTTTACTTACAATCGGTTATTTTTTCAGTGGGAATGCACGGGAACAGCATAAATTACAGTGTAAAAACAATGAGCTACGTTGTATGTAAATATACCAAGTACTGTTATTCTACTAATATCTACGACATGCTTCATACGACGTAACAGACGTGAAACGGGTTCCCAAACTTTTTGTGCGCTACACATAGGTGCTGTTTGTTACAGAAGATTTGCAGTTCTGGGAAAGTCATAGAAGTTTACCACTGAAACTTACACTGCAGTTTCAAAATTTGAAGTTAAAAAATGTTGCATAATAAACTTTGCCAAGAAATTCTTTTCTTCCCAAAAAATATTCCCCGAAGATTGTTCTTTCGCTTATTATTTTTCAGAATGTGGATGGCAAACAGTATTATTCAGTCCAAGTTAGGTCAGGCATGAATAGTTAGGCATTAGGAGGCTCTGCCTGAACTTGCAGTGATTTTGTTTGTCTGTCTGTTTCAAAGGATATTATCACACGCTTCGTATTTTGCTGGACAACAAAGTACCAGAGTGTATAGAAAATCCAGAGTTGTTGATGTCAGCACAGACGTCTATTGCCGGCACTCTCCTTGTCCTTATCCGTCGGCCTCTCTGCCAAGAGAATGTTTCGGCCTTTATGTTAGTCTTTGTCATGTTTTTTCCTGGTTATATACAATATGAACAGTTAGGTTTGCTTATATCACCTTTACATACTTAAGTTGTGGATCTCACTTCAATTTTTTTCCTTATAATTGGGGTGGGATTAAAAGCCAGGAGATAGAGAGACAGACAGATGAGAGAGAGAGAGACGGAGAGAGAGAGAGAGAGAGACGGAGAGAGAGAGAGAGAGAGAGAGAGAGAGAGAGAGAGAGACAGACAGACAGAGACAGACAGAGACAGACAGACAGACAGACAGACAGAGACAGACAGACAGACAGACAGAGACAGACAGAGACAGAGCAGGGGAGGAAGGGAAAGGAAGGGTAATAGAAAGAGGGAGAAAGAGTATGATATAATGAAATTCAGATTCTTGTTTTCTGTTCACAATTTTATGGTTGTGGTAAGACTACGCTGTTGTATTATCGCTTCGTTTCTACGTATTCTGATGAAATATAATTTTGAGTTGCTGACATTTTGAACTACTGTCAGAATAACCATACCAGTTTAAGATTATTAAAATGCTACGATGCTTTTGTCGATGTTGTTTAGGTCCACGGCTCTTCAGTCACTCTGTCGAGAGATGCTGTGCACGCCGCAGACCGAGGCGATCAACCGTCTCCTTATTCCAGATCTTGTCCGAATGAAATATCCGTTTCCGAATTTACTTTCTTCTCTCATTCTGCCTCACAGTCTCGAAGCAGTCGATCAGGAATGGTTGCTGTCTGTGCCCCCATCCATTCATCTCTTGTACAGTATTCTGCGTTTGGGTGAAGACCAACTGGGTAACGGTTTTAAAGTTGCATTTGCTTATGATCTAATTCCTGTTCCATGGTGATGGTGGGTGGTGGTGGTGGTGATGGTTGTGATTGTGGTGGCGATTGTGGTGGTGATTGTGGTGGTTATTTTGGTGATGGCAGTGGTCATGGTCGTGGTGGGATTGTGGTCATAGTGTGGTCGTGATCCTTCCTCACAGCCAACTAGGGGTGAGCAACCTATTCAAGGTTGCTATGCAGTGATTATGGTGAGATTTGAACCCTCAAATCTTCAATTACATGGCAGCAATCGTACCACTGTTCCACCGTGCCCCAAAAATTGTGACGATACGGTACTTTGTCAGTTTTCAGCATTAAGATCTTGAGTTTGATCAGTTCTGCGTAAGTAGAGACTTGACCAAGATTGAAACAAAGATTGCATTGCTGATCAGTTATCATCATGCTACTTACTGACCTGTTGGTTTCAGTTCTGCTGGTTGTACTTGAAAGTCAGTGCTGAAGAATATCTCTCTGTTGCTTCTTAGATAAAATGTCGGGCAGTGAGGGGCATCTGTTTCTGAAGGTATTGTGCAAGCTGATGCCATATTTGAGATTGCAAGGAAAGGACAGCACGAGAGACGAGGATTTGTCCGATTCAGACGATGACTCAATGGATGTTGATCTTCAGGTTTGTTTTTTTATTTTTTTTCTCTGTTTTTTTAAAATGTTTTTTCTATGTTTTTTCTATATTGTTTCTCTTCTGTTGACAAAACTAATATTTGCCAAGCGAGTTCATACTGTAGGCATTTGCTTATTTTATTCTTTATGCTGTATTTATTTTATTCAAATTACTCTGTATCTAAGGATACAGATTTTTTAAAAATGAGGGCTGGCTTCCAGTTGATGTGCTCAAATTCTGAGATTTCAGACAATCAGAAACCTTTAAAAGAACTGCACATCCATATTCTAGTGATACTTGTAGGCTACAAAGAAATCAGAGTCACCTCATAGACTCAAAACCAATAGAGGAACTAAAGGGTTAACACAGTGGTTCCCAAAGTGTGAGCCGTGGCTCCCAGGGGAGCCATGAATTAGTACAAATTAATCATTATTTTATTTAAATTTGCTTATGTCTATATTCTATAATGATTACAGTGTAATCCACATTAAACATTTGTGGCCCACATTTTTTTGTAGCGCTATATAATAATTATTATTTGTCACAGACCAGTCCAGCCCCTATGTGGGTCTGCCTCGGGTGCCTCCCAATTCGCACGAACTTCAAAGTTTTGAAAATGAAATGCTTTAGCGTATGGACTTTAAGGAAATTGAGTCTTACTAAACAGCAACAAGTGTGACAATAGTGAATATGAAGAGAGTGTGTACAGCGTCAACTAGTTAATAAGAGTGTGATGAAGCGCAAAGATCAAAAATATGATGAACTTAAAATATATTTGGACTGCCACTATTTTGCCAAGTCATCTTGGTAAAATTTTACACAGGAGCCTTGGGAAAATCTAGACTTGGCAAGGGAGCCGCGGATCAAAAAACGCTGGGAACCGCTGAGTTAGTTAATTTTTTCATGGCATCCACAGAACAGGGCATCCATTCTTTCCCTTGCCGCCAATCCTCTGGCCGATATCAAGACTGACATACTATTCACAGCTGGGGGTCAATTGGATGAGCATCTGGGGAATTTTCATCTCGGCATTTTAATTTATCAAAGACGTAACTGTTGCAATATATACCTGATGAAAACCCACGTACAATTATTCTATGGCACAGTGGTATGGATCATGTATGATGACAGTCTATTATGCCTCAGTGTTGATTTGAGATCTGTGACCAAGTATGAGTAGCACTTTTGCTGTCGTGGAGTTTTAATTAACGAAAGTTTTCTCCAGACCCTAGACTTCCATAGCATTCATATGATGCTTCTAGCAATATTTCCATATAATTTTTGCATTCAGTTGATGATTCAACGTAATTGTTTAGTCGTCTGGCACAACTGAAGTCTGTCGGGAATCTTTGAGAATTCTTGGATCGCCAAGTGTTACAAACAGTTTACTCACGTTGAGTCATTGTCGCGACATTCCTACTATAACTGCTCTCTGTATCCTGTGCCACAACTTGATGAAAGATGGCAGTGTGGAGATTCACAACACGCGGTGACTTGCTATTTCTTATCAGATTTATAAAACGATGCACCCGTGTTTGAGAATGTACTTGTGTCCACAGATCAACTAATCCAAAGAACGTATCATCCTAAATTTTTGTCTTGAAATCGTAATCCTCTATCTATGTGATATTGTTACAGTATGTTGTTGTCAGTAAATAATGCACAGCTGACTTTTCTTTCAGGCTGCTCTATTCTTTAGCCTTTGACCCACAGTTTCTGGCTAACTTGTGGAATGCTTGTCTGAATGTCTGTACACAGTCAAACAATGGGTGAGCAACTGGCATCTAATTTTTTTGCATTTTTCTTCTTGCGATGAGTCACTTTATTTAAGGTGCCAATGTGCAGCAGAGCTGTTGCTAAACAAACATTCATTGCTTCTGTTTGCAAAAGTTTTACTTGTCAATTTTGAAACACAGTTTTAAATTTTTTAATGTCTAAATTATGCCACAGACCATACTTCAGATGTTGTAGAAAAACAGTGTAGCAGTTATTATTTATGTCATTTCATGTGACTGTCTGCTTGAATTTTTGGACTGAACTAGCTCCATCTTATGGTCTTTATAGTGTACCATAAGTTAATTAACCCCTTAACCGTGTATTTAACTGTAGCTCCATGTAAAATGGACGGGTTTATCCGGGGTTCCCAGTTAAGGGGTTAAAGTTTTGGTGCATGATGAGGTGCAACTAAAGATGTTAATGATTGCTTTCAATTTTTATACTGTTATCTTCTTGTGATGGTACAGCAAGTTCAATTTCACCAACTCTTCTATTCTCTTGTTTCTTGAATTTTTCTCACAAGACTGTTGATGCTCTGCCATTTAATGCATAGTATCTTCCTCAGTCCTTGTGATTTATATGAACTGCCTTTGAAGATGTCAGTTAGTTAGCAATAGTTAGCTACCCCCTGTAAAGCACCCTTGTTTTTGGTTATGCTATATAAATAGTCCAGTATACAATACAATACAATACAATGGTTTCGTATGGCTTCGTCTGATCTTTTGCAGCGTTCAGTCGTCGCTGCTGCAGTTGTTATCTCGTGGTCTTGCGATGAGCACCCGCGATCTTAAACGCATCATTCCTCTGCTTTCGATCTTCTGTTCTCACTTCGGTCATTTCATGATGTCGCTTCACGACTCGGAATTCCACAGCGAGACACTGAGTGAGCATCAGTTACTCTTTGGCATATACAGGGATTTGGTTGATTTCTGAATAACGATGTGATTTGGAGTTAGTTTCTGACTCATTATAGATTTTTCATGTCTTGCATAGTGCAGGAGTTATTTTGAGCTACGGTATATTTTACTTTGATAGACCAAAAGTGCCTATTATTATTATTATTATTATCCAGGACAATTTATATAGCGCTGTACGCATGGTTTAAAATCCAAAATCAAAAGCGCTTTGACACCGCTGACATGTCAATGAAGTTCAGAAAGTGGCGATGTTAAAATCCACTGAGATGATGGAAAAACTTTGCTGCCGTGAAGGAGTCCGCGCAAAGTCCTTTTCCTTCAAGGAAAACTGTAGCCCCATTGACATGCCAACGAGGAGCGGAAGATGATGTTGAAAGTCCGCGAGTTGGTAGTAGGAGTTTCTCCGTGCGGGTATAACCACCGGAAAAGTTCCTGGAGAAGCGGTCTTCCGCAAGAAGACCTAATCCTTCAATATTTGATTGCTTTAAATAACTTCTGATTTGCCAAAATAGCAATCTGGGATGAAATTTTGCATAATTTAACAAGATTGCTTTTGAGGTTTTGGAAACATTTTGTCAGGTTTACATGTTGTAAAACTATCCTTTTGAGTTGCCTTCTTTTAATTTTAAACTACTGTGAAAGTAGTTGTCCAAAAACCGATCTTAGTAGGTAAGTAATGGAAATTGACAAGACTTTCACCTTGTCTTCTATAACTGCTTGGAATCACTGTTTTGCAAACAGAGTTATTTTGCCAAACAGTCATGTACTAATCACACCCTTGTTCAGCCGCTGTACTAATCACACCCTTGTTCAGCCACAGGCTCAAGGCATATGATCATATACAGTTAATGCATGGATAAAATTAGGAATTTACCTGTATAGTTGTAAAGATACAACGAATAATGGACTTTCATGAGCAATCTACATTTTACGCAGTGGTTACTATTTGGTGTAATTTGTAATTACGTAAAGAGTGAGTATGATGACACTCGATGGTAATTAATTGCATTTTACGCCCTTTTGCGAGACCGATGCATATTATACCGTTGATGTTTCTAAGACAATGGTTTATCTGACGTTTAAAAAAATATCTTCTTGTTTTCTAGAGTCCGGAAGGTCGATGCCTTTCTCGTTGGCGCAGCTCGCTCACATCGCTCAGATGCTGCGCGACGCCTGTCTTGGAATCATCGAACTTACACATCCTGACGCGAAGCCATTTCTCGGAACACATCGTCACGTTACGTCAAGCGAAGACTTGAACGAACAGCAGGAGATGCTGATCGCTGTCTTCAAGGCAACCGACTTTCTTTTTTTCGTAGACTGTTTTTATTAGCTATGGCTGACTAAGGCAAATTGGTATAGTTTTAGTCTTGTGGTTTTGCTTCGTTCAAATTTACTGAACCGTTGTGAATGCGCTCCCAGTGACATTTTTCGTCGCAGACTTTTAAGATGTTGGACTGTTTGACTTGTGCTTTAAGTTAACTAATGTTATTTAGCAAGTAGGCAATTAAGTAGGCTAGTAAGTAAGTCAGCTATATATTTCTCTGGTGCTACTCAAAAGCTCAGAACAGTGCACCAGCTTTTTATGAACGCTCTGTCATTACCATAGGTGGTTGTATCTTGAACTTCATCTCTGGTCTATTTTGCCAGATTGAAATCACCATTGTCTTCCATGACTATTTGCTGTTCTTGGCAATAGGTTATCATTTCATGTCAGCATGGTAATTTGGAAATAACAAGTGACTCCAACAAGAAAGGAAAACCACGCATTGAGAATTAGTGTGGCGATGTATGTGTGTGATTGGCGTAAAAGTAGTCTACGAGAGGGTATTTTGCTTCCGGGGGGCTGTTTGTTCTTTTTCAGAATAACTCGGAAAAAGTTGTTGATTGAATTAATATCTTTTAAAGCTTTAATTCTGATGTTCTGTATGAAGGTGATGGTGAAACTTGTCAAGCAGCTTTTTGATCGAGATTGCAGAAGGCGCTTTTGCCCCGAAAAACATTGGCTGTCATCAAGAATTCATCTGGATGGGGTCTGTTTCTGTATGGTTATTTTAAAGTTTGACATTTGCTGTAAAGTATATATGCATGACTATGCACTGTTCTATACACGACAATTTATATAGCGCCGTAGACATGAGAAGGCCAAAAACAAAAGCGCTTTACAGTCAAGTAGATAAATTGTACGAGATCTTAAATAAGTACGTCTTAAGCATGCAAGCAAGCAAAAGTTCCAGCCGAGGTGGCCTCGGTCACATCGTCCGGAAGCGCGTTCCACAGGAGGGGTTCCCGTGCGACACGGATCTCTCTCCGAGCTTCACTGTCCTAAACGGAGGAGGGACGTTCAGTAGGGACCGACTGCTGGATCGAAGCTGCAGGAGTTAAGCTGTTAACCCCTTAACTGGGGATCCCGGATATATCTGTCCATTTTACATTGAGTTACAGTTAAATACACGGTTAAGGGGTTAAGCACTGTTGTGTATGAATTTATAAATGTATTTGCCTTGAGCTGACCATTTTTTCATAGCTATTTCTTTTGGTTCGGTTTTAGCTTTACAAGCAGAAACGAATTGTATTTGTCCGGAAACCTTTCGGATCTCAGAGTATTCTCAATCCACACAGGAATAGTACGTGATCCATTGTGTTTTATGTTTTGCTTTTGAAACTTAACTTTGGAGTAAATTGCAGGCGAATCACGTTGTGAGATATAATATACCGCATGCTTATTGTGGCTGCAGGCAATTTAAGTGGCATTTTGAATAAGTGGACAGGGATTAATATTTACGTCATTAATTAAATTTGTTGGCATTTTAATTGCAGCTTTCTGTTTGTCTTTTTTCTCATTGAAGATAAAATTTCAATAAACAATTTATGTCAATGAATTTAGTTAAGTGTTAATTGTTAGTCAAGTTTTTTCCCTTCTTCTTTACTTTCATATTGATATATGTTTATTTTGGATATTAATGAGAAAAAATAAAATAATTGTGAAAAAAATGTGTTTTCTGTACTGTGTTTGAAATGAATTGATTGGTTCATTTTAGTTAATTTATTTTAAAAGCTTTATGAGTTTGTGGTGAGTTTATGATTAAATTGTCATTGGTTATCGATGTTGAGGCATAAGTGAAATTTTAAAGATATCACTGTGTAATGGAATTATTACAATTTTTTTTTTTGTCTCTATGTTAGTGGATGAAGACATGCCGCTTCTTTCTACGAATGAAGTTCGAAAGAATATAATTCTTTCAGAAATGCCGTTTGTTGTTCCATTCGAGGATCGTGTTAAGGTCAGTGATTGTGCTGATTGTACTGAGTGTGTCTCATTGTTTGGACAGTTTACCATTTTGTTATTGCCTTATTGGTCCACATGGAATCGATTTGAAATTGAATGCCGCAATGCAATTTGTTTTTTGTGCCTGCATAGTGCTTTAGTTATGCTGATATTTTCTGTAGTTCTTCCGAAGCCTAGTGCGCCAGGATAAGGACGCCAGCCAAGATGCAGACAGTTTTAGATTTGGTCATTCGTTCTCAATACTGGCTCGCAGAAGTCATCTTTACGAAGATGCTTTTGAGAAATTGTCTCTAGAAAATGGTAAATCTAATTTGATGCTTCATCTTGACTGCATCATCACTTTCATTGTAGCAAGAAGAAGGTTTTTTGTACTGAGGTGTCTCATTTTATATGCCGAGCGATGTGACTAATGCAAATTCCGTTGGCTGTTTTGAGAAGCTCCTAAAGACACTTATTTAACATCTCTTATAAGTGATTCCTTTGTAAAGCGCTCTTGACTTTAGCTCCAGTTATGTTACTGCGCTATGTAAATTGTCGTGAATAATAATAATAATAATAATAATAATAATTTCTCTTCAGCATGATTCTTAAATTTTTATTTGCTCGTTATTGCGATAACTGTGTAGAAATTATATTACATGCAGCTTTATTTAGTTAGCAAATTAGTCAGACTGTCGTTGGTTGCTTGTGCTGCATTTAGAGCCAGACCTCAGGAAACGACTGCAAGTCCAGTTGGTGAACTTTGCTGGCCTGGACGAGGCCGGAATCGACGGAGGAGGAATCTTCCGAGAGTTTATGTCGGAACTGATGAAAACGTCATTTGACCCCAATCGTGGATTTTTTAAATATACGTCGGACAAACTTCTCTATCCGAACCCTCTGTCAAAGCGACTGGTGGAGAACTTCACAACTCATTACTATTTCCTTGGAAGGATACTTGGTAAAGTAAGTATGTATGTGTGTATTTGTGGTAGATAGAGACGTTGACTGGTAGGTCGTGTAGATGATTTTCATGGGTGATAAACTGTATCAAGTATCTATGGTCATTGATATTCATTATTTGTTTTTGATGAATATTTATTAGAAGATTTTTGCTGCAAAGTCAAACAATGACTTTTGTACCAGTTTTGTAGAGTATCGGTAGCTGGGCAGCAAATTTGGAAATTCTACATATGCTAATTTTTAAGTTTCAGTCTCATTTGGGAGTTCTCTGCCTATTTTTTGAAAACTTTAGATACATTTTTTTGTGAAATTTTTAATGATACTGATTTCCTCAGGTCAGGTTTTTGTCCTCCAGCTGTGTCCAGCTATCGACTTCTCCATGACATCTCTCCAAGGTTCTCTGTCCTTTGCTATTACCTGCCACCATCAACAACTTTGGCAAAGACACTAGAAGCATTCAAATGTGAACTTAAAACTGCTCTCTTTGTTCGTAGTTAATCAGAACATTGATCATTGTAGGATATACTGTTTGTTTTTTTAGTTGTAAGGTGTCCTAGTAGTACTTGTACGATATGCCACCATAATCAGTTCATGATTATTATTATTATTATTACTTCCAAGGTCATTTGGTGTCTTCCGTCAGTTTTTCTGTTGAGATTCAGTCCTGCCATACTCAGATCCTCTTCCAATCTGTCGTCCACCCATCGTCTCTTCGGTCTTCCTTTAGACCTTTTCCTCTCTGGTTTGTAGCTGAAAATTCGTTTTAGGTTTGATTTCCTGGTGACTGAATAATTATCAGTCTGGAGCGACTTCTATAATTGTTCTCATTCAGAATATTGGCATCCAACAGTAGCGGTTGTATTAGGAATGCTCTGAATTCGGTTTTTAGGATCCCGTTCGATCTGACCTCAGAACCTCTTTGGATTCAGTTCTGGATCTGAATAATAATTAATTAATCATTGTATGATATAATACTTGCATATTGGGAGCTTTTAGCAGTAATGTCTAAATCTTAAGTCGAATCCGATGCATATAGTCCGTCGCTTCTCTGCTTAACCCCTTAACTGGGCAATATTTGTAACTCAATGTAAAATGGACGAGCGTTACTCGGGGCACCTAGTTAAGGGGTTAACATTGAACGACTGCTAGCTTTGACAGTGCCACAAAGATGCACGTATGGCAGATGGAATCACACAGATTCCATTAATTGAGAACAGAGATTCTCTCTTGATACGACTGTACTGCATTGAAGACTGTAATTGACTGGATGATTACTAGGCCTATTTGGCTTTGGCAGATTGGAGTCAGAGCTCGCAATAAGTTATAATAATTTGTTTATGTAGCACTGCTCAATTTATTTTAGGCAATCTACGAGAACATGTTGATGGAAATGCTGCCTTTTGCTAGCTTTTTTCTCTCGAAACTTCTCAGCCGACATCGCGGAGACGTCGATATTCATCACTTGGCTTCCCTTGATCCAGAGATGTACAAGTGAGGAATCTTAGCTATTGTATTTGAAAAGCTCTTAAGCACTTTGATAGACGTGGTCAACACCGGCTTTGGTAATTATCACATGTTGATATGATATTTTTAATACGAACCAGGGTTCAAAAGAACAGATTGGAAACTGTTACCAGTTCTGAATTTTAGAATAGCTGCTGGAATTCAATACAATACAGTATCCAAGTGATGTTGTTAGCTGATAACTTTTACTTTACATCTCCCTCCAGCTTATGTATACAAATAGGCCACAGAAGTTTGCATCTAGTAAATTCCAGTTTTTTCGTGAAAACTTTCAAGTACTGGATGGGTGAAATGGAATATACAAGCCAGGCTGAAGCACTACTGGATAGGCTAGTTTTGAATGTAATGTTCAGCGTAGCAGCCAGTCATGTGGGTTGTCACAGTAACCAAACTTCACTGGCAAGTCTGATGCTGTTGAAACTTAGAGAAAATGTAGAAGGATGATATCCAATACGATAAACAATAGTACATTATTAGAAGAAATTGGCTATTTATATAAACAAGCGAAAGATAATTAATTGTGAATATTAATTAAGTATATTTCAAATGTAGACTAGTAATTTATACTCATGTACAGTATACCATTGCCGCTACCAACGCACGGCAGTGCAGTACAGTAAAACCTCTTTAGCCCGCCACTATTGGTCAAGGGTGAAAGTTTGGCGAGGGGCGAGTTTGGCGGCTTAACGAATACAATGCTCACTACTGAAACTACAGTGGGGCGGGATGAGAATTTTGGGTGCCCCGCGGATACCAGTAGGGACGGGTCAGCTCATGAACAAATGACAAGTTGCTATATATTCACGTATAGATGGCAGGTCAGCTACCAGAAACTGTAAACTTGTAAAGGAAAAGGCTCTAAGCTAGTAGGCTGCGTCGGTGTTTCGTATTGTTGATAATGCAGACCAGAGTACCTGCTGCTGATGTAATACAGCAGCATACAGGCCTACGCCCTACAGGTGAAAAGTTTTGTAAATCCGATCCATTGTCTGCTGCCACGGGACTGCTGGGTTGGAGACAAAAGCCACGGGAGCGGGATTGGCCATCGCGAGGGTGGGGCGAGAGGGCGGGAGGGAGGTCAACTGTCGGGGTCAGATTCTTGCCCCCCTCCCCCCGTGCAGACATCTACCCCAATCCCTTCACCAGTCATTAGCTGACAGGTTAATAGCTGATTATCAACACCGATGTATTCATTGCGGGGGGAGGGGAAGGGTCATTAATTGTGTAAACAGTCGGTCGGGAGCTTGGCCTATAAACGGTCAAACTGATAAGTAAAGTTGCTATGGCGAGCAAAAGAGGTCATAATACACAGGCATGGAATTTTGAAAGTTGTGGCGACGGCGAGCGGCGAGTTTGGCGACTAAATGAGTTATTTTACATGAGTGGAAATCCGTTCTTGACCCATCAATGGCGAGAGGGGAGTTTGGCGACCTAAAGAGGGGCGAGCTAAAGAGGTTTTACTGTATATGCTTATTTATTTACCATAAGATGGAAAGATTAGCATTTGCTGGTATTGTACATGTAAGTTGGTATGAATTGTTGCAGTGATGTTAACCCCTTAACTGGAGATCACGGATATATCCGTCCATTTTACATTGAGTTACAGTTAAATACCCAATTAAGGGGTTAATGTTTTAAATTTGGTTTGTGTGTTTTGATAATTGTCTAGAAATCTTCTGTCTCTCAAAGACTATGAAGGCGATGTGTCAGACCTTGGGCTCGACTTCACCGTTGTAAATAATGAAATAGGAGAGGCGCAGGTTGGTTAATTTTGTTAGCATTTAATATTGGTTTTGCTTTTATTATGCCATTTGACTACAGTATTTATTATTAAGCGACGTCAAAGTATTGCTTTAAACAAATTTGTATCATTCGAACTCTTTCTTAGAAACGGTTTCACTCGAATTCATTTGCCATCTAACCAGCATAGGCCTTACGTCAGTGGAATAGCCAACCTACTGAACTGGTCAAATTAGGGATTGGAGTGTTTTCTTGTGTTGACACCAGATGGAGGAACTGAAACCGGGTGGAAAGGACATGCTAGTGACAAATCAAAACCGCATAGAATATATTCACCTAATGGCAGACTATCGTCTCAACAGACAGGTAACCCCTTTGCGATACGATGAAATTCGTAGATATGTGATACGAGCTTCGTTCTACTGTAGTTGTATTCTGCTATGAGAATCTGCTCTGATGTTTGAATTCAAAACAGACTATCTCTAGTGCAGTGTTGATATTCAGAAATTTGCCTAATGTGCTCCAATTGCTTAGATTAAAGTCTGTTCCCTTCCTAGTCTCTGGAACGTCTTACCGTCTTACACCTAAGCTCTGGAACGTCTTACCGTCATCGCTACGAGATGAAACTGTATCACGTCCTGATATTTCTAAATCGTCTTAAAACCTATATTTTTGAACAATCACCTGAGGCGCATTCAGTTTAATCGCACCTTTGAATGTTGAAATGAAATGAAAAAATGAAAAATCATCATCAGCTTTATTATTGATAATTATTGGTTATTGATATGTTATTGCATCCTAAAGTTCAAGGCATTCTGAAAATGTCATGGATTATAATGTGTTATCAGCTCAAGATGCTTGAGCTGATAAAACATTATAATCCATGACATTTTCAGAATGCCTTGAACTTTAGGATGCAATAACATATCAATAACCAATTATCAATAATAAAGCTGTGATTGTAAATTTTTAAAGTCATTGCACCACTTTGATTTTAATGGTAATATGGCTGTTACAGTTGATTATTATCGAGTACAGATCTGCTATTTTGTGCGTTCTGTACTTCCAGATGCGCCAACATTGCAACGCATTTCGTTCTGGTCTTGCAAACGTCATAAACATTGATTGGCTTCGGTTGTTCGATCACAACGAACTGCAGCTCGTCGTCTCCGGTGTTCAGAAACCAATCGACTTGAATGACTTGAGGCAGAACACCAATTACAGCGGTAATATAGCAGAGTTGATATTGGCCAGAGTTGATATTGGCTGCTTTGCTTGTTTTGTTACATTTATTTATTGCATCATTTTGAAAGAGAGAAACCGGAGAGATAGGAGGAGGAGGGGAAGAGAGGTGGATGCAAATGATCCATGACGCATTCGAGCCTTGAGTTGAGGGTGACTGATTGGATGAACAGATTATAATGTTGTGATCTTGAACCTCCTTTGGTTGGGAGGTTTTTCTTCGATGCTTATATGTTATGACCTGAAAATTTGCAGTGATTGCGTTATGATAGTGTCTCTTGGCAACTCTGGTCATGTTTAGTATAACGTCAGAGATTAGTGGTGATAAAAGCAATTGCTGTAATTGGTAATGTAATTGTAATTGGTAATTTTTGTAATTCAGTGCATTCGCAATATAAAGTAATGAAATTCTTTTAAGATATTTAGAGCTTATCATTATCACAAAAGTGTTTGATCCATGGTTTACACAGAATTGTAATTACTTGTGTAGTGTAATAAATTTAAGTATGTTAGTTGCAGTTAACACATTGTATTCTTATAGGCGGTTACACAGCCGATCATCCTGTCATCATTGCATTTTGGAGAGTCACTGATGGCGATGGCAAATGAGTAGCGGATTAATCCGCGAAGTAAACAGGCACGTTGCATGAGAACACTGGCCCCGTATCATGTAACCTTGCACCAGTCGCCTGGCTGAGGACCTTGGTAACGGAGATCAGCGCCACCCTATGAGCCTTGAGGCTAGCCTTGAGTGCTCGGGAAGGACTTTACTTACTTTTTTTAGTTGCAGTTAACACGTTGTATTCTTATAGGCGGTTACACAGCCGATCATCCTGTCATCGTTGCATTTTGGAGAGTCACGGAGGGGTTCACAGATAAACAGAAGTGTGAGCTTCTGAAGTTTGTTACGAGCTGTTCCCGCCCTCCGATTCTCGGTTTCAAGGCAAGTAGTCTCAATAACATCTTGCAGGTTTATTAATTACATGAAATTACTATGAAAGAGAATCATTCTATGCTTGCATCCACAAATCTCTTGAATTATAAACATTCAATCCACTTAATGTTTTGATAGTAATGAATCTCCCTGAAACGCTATAGAAAAAGTGCGTTGGTGTCCCATTTGCACGGGTGGACGTGCGACTGCTCAGGGTTGAAAATTTTGACCTGAAAGGTGTGGAACTTGTATGAGAGATTGCAGCCAGTAAGTGAATATAATAATCAGTTATCGGTGTCTGTTGACATTTTGTTCAGGAATTGTACCCGGCCTTCTGTATCCACCACGCGGGCAACGATCCCGATCGCCTGCCGACCGCTAGCACGTGCATGAATCTGCTTAAGCTGCCGGAGTTTCACAGCGAGGACATACTGCGGGAGAAACTCCTTTATGCAATTGAGTCTGAAGCTGGATTTGAATTGAGCTGAGGTCTGTAACGATGTCAATTAATATCAGTATCTGAACTGTTTAGAAGAAAATTTTAAAATTTCATTGTCGTTTTGTAATGTCGTTGAGCTCATTTAGCAATGCAATTTTAATGCATCGTTTGCATTTCGACAAAGTTCAGTTTCTAGGATTCTACTTTAAAAGTGATGTTTTTTGATGAGGTAAAAAAACTAGCTATATTTATAACAGATTGTTAGTGCAGACTATATAGCTTGACGTACTTTTTGTTTACCAATTTGTCACTGATGTTGAGTTACTGCAACCCAGACTTTCACTTTTCCAATAACTTCCGGGTCATTTAAGTATGAGCCTTTGCACTAGTAAGCTGATGACAGTGACGTTTATTTAATACTTAATAACTAAATTCATGCGCTGTTTCATGTATTTTGTTGATTTAAGACAGGAGGCGTTTTCAGTTACAAATTTTACTTTTTATTTACGAATTTGATGTGTAAAATTCTAAAATTATTACAGAGTTCTGAAAAGTGGAAGAGTTTTTCAGCAGCTTTAGTTGAATTAATGAGTAATAATTAAAATCAAGACTTTTTGTCATGTATTACTAAATTCACTTGTGAAAATAATGTGCAGTCCTGACCTGTTTAAAGACTATAAAGTGACTCCATTTCATAGATTGGTTGACCGATGGATTTTCAACCCCAAACTTCCACAGATTGTTTTAATCTGAAGCAACCATCAACTGATGCAAAAGGCACTATTATAATGGTGCTAAAGGAGTTTTATGATGTCTTTATTTATTTATTGTGCATCCCTGTGCTAAGCTTATGCCTGCATCCAATAAATTTGTTTTAATGAATATGTATGGGACTTAACTTGTGATGTTCTATTTGTTGACAGGTATTTCGGTCGAGAGTCAATTCAGTCTGCATTTACTACATACGACAAGTCACCAGACTGTGTTGTTATTGTTTTGTTAATCGTTTTTGACCTGATGAGCAAATTGTTTGAACCAAATGTTTGGATTTTGACTGGGACTTTCTTGCGATCTTGGAACTGTTTGAGCTTTGGTACATTAATAAATTGTTAAAAAGCTGTGTTCTTTATGTGGGAAGTAATGCTGTAGAGGAAATAGATGTCTCCAGCTAGTATGGCATTCATTGTGAGCATAATGAATAGTTTTGATCGGTTATAATTTATATGAATATTTGCCAGAAAATGTCTACAAGAATGAGGTCAAACTTAAATAATAAGTTTAAGACTAAACCAATCATACAACAGCATAAATTGTAAAGAAGTAGAGAACAATAAAAACTTAACTAAAACTGCAGCCATTGGTTTTAAAATACCTACTGAATAGGCAACAAAGTATTTCAAGGAATTGACTTCAATTTGTGTGGCATAGTTGGTTGAATTATGTTTAAGAGTTTGAATGTGGGCTATTGCAGGCAACATTGTTATCTCTTGTTGGAAAGATAGCCTAGTTAAGGTAACTTAAGGATTAGACTAATTTAATTCTAGTTATATATATATATATATATATATATTATATATATATTTATATATATAGTATATATATATATATATATATATATATATATATATATATATATATCCTCGCTGCCCTCCGGATATATTGACCATTGCCTGGCTGATCATTCACCTTACCTATAGCAATTTTTAAGATAAGTTAAGCAGCTACTGTTGTGCTGCTGTGGCAAAAGCGCTATATGAATCCACGACATTTTACTTACTTACATCTGACACTTTGCTACCGCAGCAGGGAACTAGCGTTGCCATAAATTACGGATTGTTTACATAGAATATGATAATCCTGATTGTTTAGTTCTAATCGTCCGGCTCTATGCACAGACAGTTGATGATGACGTAATCACCAGTCCATTGATTTTCGATCGTTTTTGGTTTAATTTTATTTTTCAAATTTAATCGATTTAATGTAAAGTAAAAGTAAGTAAAGTAAGTAAAGTAAAATCTCGTGGATTAACATCCAGTAACATCCAGTTACTAATCTGATATGAAAACCGATTTGTCAACATGATACGCACGTAAGCCTCACGTGTTCAGCAAAAATACATCATAAATAGATAAATATCTATTGGACCATAACATAAATTACAGACAAATAATCGTTAACAGTGTGCCGTACAGGCACGTCGGAACGAATTTTCAGCAGGGGTGCAGATATTATTAAGAAAAAAATAGTTCGCATTTTTCAAACCTTACCCTTTCACAAACAAAAAAGGTCTTCACGCACGGAATTTCTTCTCTTTTACTCCTGACAGGCAAGCAGAGGGTGCAGCGCATCTTCTTTCCAGGGATGCGCTGCACCCCCTAAGTTTTTCCAAGGGTGCAGCTGCACCCTCTGCACCCCCACTTCCTACGGGCCTGGTGTCGTATTTATGTAAAACGAAGTGGGTGAAACAAAGCGAGTGTTCCAAATGGACGCAGAGGGTTTTTAACTTATTATCATCTTCTTCGACGTCGTCTTGACCAGCACCGTCTTTAAAATCATCACCATTGTCGTGTTATTGTTACTAGCTAGCTAAAGAGCTTCTATCGTTAACGCCATTTTAATCATCATCGTCATTGACCCCATTTGATGACAGCAATATCGGTGTCATTTTTTCAATTGGCAATTTTGGCATTATTTTGACTTACAGAGTATAATTTGAATGTTTATGTTATGTAGGGACGTAATCAAGTCTCCACAATTTAATCAGAGGATGACAAAATCTAGCATGGCATTTATGTAATAGATTTGTTATTTGTTAAGCCAATTTTCTAGGGCTTTTGGATTTTACGAAATTGTTTATTCGATTAAGTGCAGATGTGCCTCCCGGAATTAAGTTTGTTGGGCTCTTTTTGTGTTCCATTTCGGTCCTGCTTTTTGGCCCAGCCTCTTGCGTATGGATTGATGCTTGTCAAAAGTTTTGAAACGGGAAAGAAAAGACAGAATGCTCGCCAAATTATTCGTGTCTTTAGAACATTTAGGCTTTTCGCCCTGCTGATAAATTAGCAAGACAAAATGGAGGGGTGTTTTGACGTTCCTGCGTCCGCCTATGATGAAACGTGCTTCCTTTTACAGCATCAAGAAGAATGTATATGGACTCGTGGCCGCTGTAGCTGTGGCCCAGCTTATCGATCATTTCTGGTTCTCAGGACTTCTGCCCTGGCAGCCAGCAGCTGCAGAGCGCGACGCCGTACTGACAATCTTCAAGAACCTCATGCTAGCCGTGGGCAGCTTCGTCATTTACGAGTCAGTTTTATACCGACTGGTTTCATATAGGCCTATTCAATTTAGGCCTACTCGTAGTGCAAAACTGTTGCCACGAACGAAAGACCCATCTAGCGGCAGGGACGTAGCGACGGGTTATTATATCGGTATAATATATACCCCCACCCATCAGACTACCTTAAAATTTTAATGTTTTTTAAGATTTTTAAAGGTTTTAAAGATTTATACCCCAAATCACATTATACCCCCAAATCAAATTCCTGGCTACGCCACTGTCTAGAGGACCACATAAGAGTAGCCAGATCATCCCAGATGATGCCTGAATACCAATAAATTAATTCCAGAAATGTCGGATATAATTGAAAATGTGTAGTTTAGAAGTATTTAAAACATGCAAATATGCCATGTACACTGGCAGAGGCGTAGATCACGGATGGACTGAGGGGAACGGTCCCACCCAATAATTACAATTAATTAGCGAAATGGGGTATATAGGCCTAGTATCATTTAATCCCCCCATGTTTTGTGCTGTTTTGCTTCCTTAACGTCCAAAAAAGTCTTTTAAGCAAGAAAGGACATCAATAGATTTTCACACAGGCCTATGTCACATCACCAGAAGCCTCGTCTTCGGACAGTCATGGGGCAACGAGCCTTCTCGTACGCTGGACCCCATGCCTGGAACGCCCTTCAACCAGCGCTACGGAACATAAAGTCGTCCGTCGCTTTTCGTAAACATTTGAAGACACATCTGTTTAATTGTGCTTATAATAATTGACATTAATTGTAATGCGCTTGCTAACATTGATTGATTAGGCGCAATATAAATAGCTAATTACATTACATTACATTACCACATTATAATTAATAAATTAGGATTGTTTGGTGGGTCTATTTCAGTGCAAATGCTCTGAGCAGGCTTTGCGTAGGCCTAATGCTTAATGAAATTTTCGTGACTCGCAAAATTTTCGATTTTCATTGCAATAATTGGTGGGAGGGGGTTGGGGAAATCTCCTGCATTACTTTATAGGGCCCATCGCTAATATTGCTGGCGTTGTCTTGCAGCATGTTATATGTGGGGAGGATTCTTCGGACATCGTTGAATTTGCGGGGCTGTTTACCGGTATGAACCTGGCCCTTGATGAACATCCGTTGGCGTCTAGCATGCATGACCCGAAAGGATTTGCTGTCCATGCCGCGCACACGTTCATCATACTTTACGCACTTATCTTCAGTGCGCAGAGAGTAAAGGTCTACATGAGAGAGCACCTTTGAGTTGCGTTGGGCGTTGGGCGTTACAGAATCATTCCTATTTGACACAAGGACTTGACGAACGACTTAAGAAATATCAGTACTTTAAAATTCCAGAAAGTCATCATTATTTAGTTTTTCTTTAAATTTAACTTGCTATTTTCCTAGTAATTTACTGCTGTCACCATTATAAAGTCATACGTGAGAACAGGGCCTAATGTTCTTTTTGAAGTCTTTCAAGACAACCTGAAATGACTCGGTAAGGTCAAAGATGTGATGAACTGCTGCAGATTTTTGATAGCTTATTGTGTAGCATTTTATTTAATAACTCTGATGTGAGATCATTCATTATTATTATGTATTATCAGTTTGCTGGTTCTTAGTATGGCCCTTTTCTCGTTTTCGTGTTGTTCTTACTATGCAAAGAATACAACCAATTTCAAGACGCCATAAAGCTTAGGCCACCCCCATGCTGATTTTCGTGAGTTCTGGATCGAAACGGCTTAGCAAATTGAATGCGCATTGATCTATAATGTATTAGGCCAATTTTGGTGTCGCATTTAGGCCCTAATCGGTGTTTATTCTAGCCACCTTGACATTGGGGGGATTTTGAAATGTTTGGGGGCAAGGTCTGAGTCTCCACACTGGGGGGGATTTCCATCCCCCAGCCAACATATAAAAATTTGGGGAGGGGGGAATTTTAAAACTTTGGGGGATCCCCCAGAGAAGGCCTAGAATAAACACTGGACCCTAATGACTTATTTACTCTGGATCTAAGCGTAAGTAGGCTATTACAGCTAAACAACTGAACAAGCGTGTCTGGTCAAAAGGCCATCATAACAACATATAATTATTTAAGCGAAATCGTCAGTAAAGCCATCGTTTTACACGTCTCAGTTGAGAATGTCGTTACGTTTCACGCTACGGCCAAACCTGAAAGAAAAAGACAACAATTTAGGCCTACTTGGTAGCCTAACCTCGGCAGCTCTGCAAATAGGGTAATTTAGAATTTATAGATCAAGAATTCTGGGCTTCTGCGCCCAGATATAATTTTCTTTACAACGATATTGCCAAATGAAATCAGATAATTTACGTCTATTGCCAATTTGCCAACACAGGGACATGGCTATTAGCTAAATCATAATATCCTATTGATCGTGTTAGGCAAAATCCCGTTCCTAAACATTTTACGTGGTAAACCGCTAACCGTTTCGCCTGCTCTATACTTTGCTTCAAGCGAATTTGACATTACAGGTATTTAATATATAAAAGAAACATCGCTACACTTCCTCATTTAGTACTTTCTCTATTCTCCAAATTTTAAAAAAAATTACGACAACTTTACAGTCGAATTCGTCTTCACAGGCAACTCCTGGATATTAAAAAATAATGTTTTCTAATTCACAGCTTCTTTATTTAGCTCGTGCTGACAGCCAACGCGCCTTCATATTTCGCTCGATAATGGTAACAGTAGCTGTCCTAGACCAGGATCATTTCTAGGATTATCAATTTGGGGTGTCGGTAAATTCTGGGGTCACCTGCCAAAAAATCTGACAAGCAAACAAGGTCATCCTATAGCTGAGATTGGGGGGGGGGCGGTGTTCGGGGGTGTCGGTCTCAAATTTGGGGGGAGGTGTTGGGTGGGGAGTGTTAGGGGGTGTAAAAATGTCCCTGCTATAGACCCACATAGGCAGACTAGCCAGCTAAGGCAGTCGCTGCTCATTTAACGAACCTTGGTCTGCCAAGAATTGTGTAGAATTGTTTCAGTTCTTCGAGATAGTCGTTCAGTTGTCTTGCGTTGCGGAACTGTTCCGGTCGTTTCGGAACATCGAGAGAAAAGGCGGCACTAGAGCCGGCGGCGGAACCTCCGCCCCGGGCTGCCCCTCCGTGCATCACGAGGTCTTTCAACTCCGGAATGCTGGCCAGGTCTTGCGCTTTCAAGGTCGAGGCGGCCACAAGAAGCAGAAGCCCGACGCAACCTCCGACGAGGATCATGTTGGACGCCGAGTTCTTCAACATGATGCGATCAAACGAAACTAAATGCGTACAACGAAAAATGCTCCAGAAACGCTTGTCGACGGCGACAAACGCATAGGCAGCCTGTGTAGGCCTACTACAGTTATAGGCGAGGCCAAGGTGTATATACCATCGGTGTAGCCACGGGGGGACATGGGGTCCCGGCCCCATATTCTGGCTGAGACTAGTCGTGGGATTTGTGTAAAACCGTTGTGTGTTTGGGACAGTGGCGGCTCTAGGTAGTATTATGAGATGGAAGAGAATGATGAAAGGTCAAAAAACGCTTGACGCGAAGAGGTTTTTTTGCTCTTCAAGACTTTTAAGACTTCACACGCGAAAATGTCGGCGTGTCCCTTCCCCTATTCCGCAATCCTGGCTACGCCACTAGTAGTATATATATACCGAATGCAGTGAGGCAGTTTCAGGTTTGCATTAATTTGAAGCTCCCCTTCTTTGAAACAGGCAAATATATTTTCCTACAAAACACTACTACCCTATATATGCGTTGAGATATTTGATACTTGTAGGGGAAGGGTTGAGGGATTCCTAATCTATACTTACTGACTTGTCCACTCTTTAAATAGTAGGGGCAGGGGAACTGGGAAAGTGGCAACCCCCCTACTGGTCTGAATCTCGTATAGGCCCCACAACCAGTGTTTTATACAGGCCTGTTAGGAGGGGAGATTCCCCCTCCTCCCAAACCTCAAAATCCCCTCCCCCCCCAAAAAAAAAATCCCAGCACTTACACAAATTTTGCATTGAACTGTGTCTTTTGCCCTCCAACCAAGTCGGTCCCCCCCCGAAAGCTTCAATTCCCCTCCAAGGCCTGGAGTCTGGATAAAACACTGCCTACATCCATGTCTTTCTGTCGCTGTAGGCCTACCGTAGGCCTATAAGCCTACTTTCACTCGTCAGTCAGAAATCTCGGTTTTGCAAAAATTACACGAGTCTAACGGCAGATAAACGTTTGACACCCCACTGCGTTAGGCCTAATTAGGCCTAAGCCTACTAGAATTATACCCTTTTCGCATGTGACCCTATAGGCCTGCATAGGCCTGAACGCAAATAGATTTACATCGTAGACCAACCTGGAAGTCTGTCTTGTAGGAGAAACAAAACCTGTATCGAGATATCGCGTGGTCCTTCGCAAGATAGGTCCCACTCGGTAGTTTCGAAGCTGTTGGATCCTCTTGGAGAGCCGCTTTCCGCGAAGTCCAAAGCGCTTGCTGTGCGGGGTTTTTTATATAGCAAAGCGATGATAATCTTAGAGGGCTGATCTACTGCAGAGGAGGGTGAGGCACTGTTGATTATAAAGGCTGTAAGCTTTCCAAGCCGTCTTCTCGACATTGCCCTTCACGAAGAGCTTAGCAAGACAAACGAGTTCGGGACCCGCAAGAATCCTTCTCTGTACCGCTTTCCATTTTGAGATCGCTGCACGGGTGATCGATAGAGTCAACTCCGGCGACTTATGAAAGTGACAACTTGAATTTGCAAGGGAAAATATAGCAGCCTTGTAAACAGGAAGTCCGCAGTTCGATTTTTAATGAAAAATGGCCATCCTTCGAGAGAACATAAATTGGAAGGAGCGTGACAAAATCCGCCGGTAAGGCTGATTATTAAACTTGATATGAAACTGGATTTACGGGGTTTCGTCTTCTCGCGAAATACTATCTGCTTTAAAACTAACACGTACGACCTTCTGTAAAAATACGTACATGTCTATACACTATAGTAGCCTATAGATGATGCAGGCTATGTACGCTTAAAATGCAGCCGCCATCTTAGTAGCAGGTCTCCTTGGTGCATCTCGTCTCGTTGGCGTCACCCAACCGTCAATATTTTGAGTGTTACCAACCAGTGGCGGCTCCACCGGGAGGGAGGCAGGGGGGCCCGTGACCCCTATTGAGTGCCTGCCCCCTCCCAGTGGCCCCCCAGTTGGGACCATATACTTAATGCTATATACATTAAACAGCAAATGGTTGGACCCCCATGATTAGAAGTTGCCACCCCAACGGCCCCCCCACTTGCCAAATCCTAGAGCCGCCACTGTTACCAACTGACCCCTACCCGAACCGAAACTTTCTACTCGTCACCAGTTGGTTGTAAAATATAGGCCTACGCTTATCTATCCACAAATATATGATAGTCTCTTGATTTATAGGCCTGTACTCGGATGTTCGCAGGGGTGTGATGCCAATTTGTGAAACAATAGGTTCGCTGGTGTAATTTATATATATATATATATATATATATATATATATATATATATATATGTGTGTGTGTGTGTGTGTGTGTTTTTATATTAAATCGTATGCATAGGCCCCTATATTTTTAGGAAACATTGATTAAAGAATGTGGATAATCCTTTTCATAACAACTATAGCAAAAGCTCTTAGGCCTATTTCACAAATCTATTTTACGCACTAAAGAGGTTTTTTAATTTCAGCAACTTCCAGGCTTCCTGCTATTATTTGAATGCGTGACTGCTACAGGTTTATTACACTATACTGTCTTTGGCAGGTGAATTATATGTCGAACTCATACCCGCGTCAAATTTGAAGTTAGACTTTC
Organism: Metaphire vulgaris; assembly: GCA_018105865.1. Classification (NCBI taxonomy): domain Eukaryota; kingdom Metazoa; phylum Annelida; class Clitellata; order Crassiclitellata; family Megascolecidae; genus Metaphire; species Metaphire vulgaris. The sequence goes on from CM030832.1 coordinate 4,294,920, forward strand.
CAACTACGTTAGGCTAACACTGGAAATGTTCAGAGCAGTTAGGTAACGTAGTAAGCTGTCATTTTGAACCGGTTCAATCACATCCCTGGATGTTCAGCAAATCCAGGTGTAATCTATTAGGTCCTATATGCAACGTCCTCGACTTTAGACAGCACACTGGCTTGGAACAAAGTTTTCTAATCATGGTACTGCACGTGCTGCATGTAGGCCAACCTAGATAGGCTAACAGTTAAGTTAGCCGAAAAGAAACAATCCTAGTAACAATTATTGTAAATAATTAATTATGCTACACGAACCAAATGAAGCTCGATACTTAGGCCTATGTATAAGAGCGCAATGTCATTTGACAAGCCTCATTTCGCAAAAGTATCGGATGGCTTATATAATATAATAATGTGATTTAAAGTGGTTTACAGTAGAAGGCTAAGTAACACAGTGTGAAAACTGAAAACCACTGTAGTAACTCTCCACATTCAATAGCCTAGTTTTCCGAGATAGCCTTTGAATCCATTTACTGTTTCAATTGTCACTCGGACTCACTCACATCTCGTCCAAACTGTTCCATTTGTCCAAAACCCTTACACTAAAAATGTGTTGCACCCACCACCCCCACTGCTTGAACAATTTGCATTTGTGGCTCGGCAAATCAGAAATTTCTGACCACTGTTCATTGATTTGTCCATTTTGTAAATAACAAGGGAAGAAGGAACTGGGGAGGTGGCAATCTATTCCCGCCCCCACTGGTCCGACTCTCAAGTGCCACCCTGAAAAGCACGGGCGGCCTGAAAAATTTAACACATTAGAAATTTAAAAGAATGCACTTGATATATTCCCCAAAGATGTTTCTTACAAAAATCAGAAAAGAGAAGCCTATAAAACATATATGCCTACTGAACTAAACAACTGATGAATCAACCAGTGGCGTAACCATGATTCCTAATTGGGGGGGGGGCACATCAACATTTTTGGATAAAGTCTTTAAAACGTTGTCCTGTGTTCCTTCTCATATACTACTACATATACCACTAATTAATCCACCCCCAAAGCTACTCAACGGTTTTGCGTAAATCACACGCCACCCCCGAGGCTACGCCAATGGAATCAACTACTGAATTAGGCATCACACATGGATATTGTACTAATCACTGTAAAAAAAAGAAAGTGTCACAAATGAGTTCCTTTTAGACAAAAGGGCTTGAAGTTGATTGATGCCTAACAAAATTCACGAAAATAATATCGACAGATTAAATAGGAGAGATATGCATTTTTACACGATTTTCTGTATCAGTAATAAAATATTCAAAGCTAAAAATCTGCAATACATAGAACCAACAGAAGAGTAATAATTCAGATACAAGAATTCCAATGCGCGGAAAATCAGGCAGTGGCGTAGTGAGGGGGCGGGGTGGCAGCCACCCCCGGGTGCCGAGGTGGGGGCGAGCGCCAAAATCGGGTTTTGGGTAGTAAAATTAATAAGCGACTACCTTTTTTTTTGCTCGCCAAGATTTTTGGGAAGTTGGTCGCTAAGCCACTGAAAACAGGGATTCAAGTAGGCCCTACATATGAGAGCAGAAATTTGTCATTTAGATAGATTGGCCCATAGATTGGCCCGTTTTTAAAAAAATTACAATTAGGTGCCTATGCTGATGACAATAATGAACTTCCCATTTCAATATCCTATCACTGATCTTTAATATTCAGCCACTTGACTGTGTGTTGGTATATTTTGAAAATATGAAAATTCTAAATTCAAAGCTACCTGATTGAAACCACACAGACTGTCATCAATCCACATGGTAACACACAACGAAATATCGAGATGCAAAACAGGAATGCAACAGCGCAACTACGATAGTAGCAGAAACCACACTCGATCACTGTTTGTTACCTTTTGCGGGAACAACTGGAAGCATTTTAAAGGGTTTGGGAGCGACGGATAAAGAATTCAAATGCGTGTCCGATTTTGATTGTTCTGCATGTTTAGGCAAAGCTGGAGACACCCTACCCGTGTCCTTATTAAAACCCGACTTTGAGCTTTCGGCCTTCTGCTGAATCACTCTTTTCAGTTCGTCGTCGAGCCCCTCGGCTGTTTTGCGGTGCGGTCTCGGAGTGAGGCGCGAAGGAGCCTGTTTCTTCCTTCCCGATTCGTCTTCCTCGACGACAACCGAGATCTGAGACTGGTTCCCTGTGGTTGGCAGCGAAAACTTGCGAGGTTGATCATCGGGCGGAGGGTTGCTGTTAAACTCGGGCATGGAATTCTGCTGTGTGAAGTTCTTGCTTGTCGACGGCGTGTTGGCAGCGCCGTGCTGACGCTTCGCATTCGGCACCTGTAAGTGTCGTCGACTTTCGGGAGAGCTACTCGACCGCTCGGCATCCATGGAGACGAGGCGTGACTTGTCTGGGGAGTGCGTGCTTTTGCCGCTGCTTCGAGACGAAGGCGAAGCGGACCTTTCGAGCGGGGGAAGGGGAATGGATGGTCGGGGATAGGTCGTCCCGGCCGGACGAGGTGGAGGAAGGGGAGGGGCCTCCAAGGCTCCCGGACTGGCAAGTTCATTGGCAAGTTTCTGCAGATGAACAGACTTCTACACGAAAACAAAGACAAGAAAATTAATCATATCACAATGAACAATTGCAGAGATAAAAGCACAATAATAATAATAATAAATAATAAAAATAATCATCATCATCACCACCATCATCATCGTCGTCGTCATAATTTAGTCAGTTTATATACCACTGTGCTCTGTTTAGACCAAAGTCACAAAATTTGCAACCAAGTGATTTCAGAAAATTCTGGCAACAAACTGCTTTGAACAGCATGAAATCTTACGTTTTCATGCACACACTATTCTGCCAGATGATCAAAAGGGTAAATTTGTCTGGAGCTCTGCACGAATTTCTGCTTGCCCTGTTCTAGCCTCAATACCAACCCCCAAAAAGGAAGAGGTTCCTAAATACACGACTAAATCAAAAGGAAATAAAAATTCAATTTATTTAAAGATAAAAGAAATAGCAAAAGAACGCACTCGATTCCTGAAATTAGTCCTTGGGGTAGCTGCTCTGCACTTTGGGGTAACTTCTTCTTGAATTGTCTGAAACAAGATTTAAAAGCAAAATATAAATGTTTCCACAAGAAAATTTTCCTTAAAATTTGCTTGATTTTACCAAGCAATATGCTTGCATTAATACTGAATAAATGTTGCTGAAAGGAAATAATTCAAATCAAACATAACTAGACTCACTGAATTCTTTTACCTCTTGAAGAATGTTGATTAAATAATGAATGCTAGTAAAATGACACTGATCATACAGGAGCTGTTTATAACTTTCATGTCTGCATTCAGGCCAGGTAACAAAAATAAATGACTAATACTAGAAAAGGAAACAACCTATTTGGTTATTTGGTGGGACTTACAATATTCAGTATTCAGCAAATATACCGGTACCTCAAACATTATCATTAACAAAGAATCAGTGCAGCTACAGGATCATCATTATCTCTCCATATCCTTTTAATAAAGCATTGTCTCTTTCACTTAATAATCATTATTACTATTACTACTATTATTATTATTATTCATTAATTGCCAGTCGTTGATTATTTAATTACCTGAAATCTGACAATTGACTCATTTTAAATATCAAGAATTTTTGAAACAATTATTATAATATTTGATTACTTTTACACTTAGATAATGCCATTGAAAAGAGTACCGGTAATGAATATAATAATACTGCTGTGCAAGTAAGTACTGTAGAGGGTCACACCTCATCTACGTCTATTCCGCTAGTGGTGCTGGCTCGACTTCGTATGCTACAGGTACTTTCACGACCTAATAAAACAAAATAGCAGTAATAAAAGAAAGAGATAATTTTTCAGTCAAAGTCTTTCTAAAATATCTTTCTAAAATATCAAAAAAATAACACATCTAGAATATGGCTGTGAGATAATTTCAAGTAGCACGTATCATATTCAGGTAGTGCTATAGAAATTTGATCGACTTAACTACTTACTTGCTTAATCATCTCGCACCAACTCCTTACTCTAAACCAATTCATCCCACCCAGCAACACCACATACCAGCCCAACCATCTCCTTATTATCACCTTCCAGTTCCTCGGCCACTTTTCCAGTCATCAAGTAAATGAAATGGTAGATTTTTAATGTTCAAATTTAAATGACTTTAATAATAACTAGTTTTATTAGACAAAATTTCATAAAACCAAACTAAAACTTGAGTGGAAGAAGTCAATCTTACCACTACTAGAAGCAGTACTTGTTCGATCTCCTAATCCATCCACGGGTGATTTTGACGTTTGGTGCTTTGCACCAGGCTAAAAATAATTTGTCAATAATGCTAGTAAATGATGAGGTAAAGAAGTAGTTCTTAACCTTTTTTGAATACGTACACCTGAGACAGGTATAAGTGGGGAAGTACCCCCTATCAGTCTACCTTATATGAGAACAAAAATTGTTATGGTCTGCAATATATTGGAAAAATTATACTGCAACATACATCTGTCACAGATTGTGTACACGCTAGATTAGAAAGTGGTCTTTCTGATACAGTATCTGTACAGTATAGTGTACAGTACATTTAAGCAAATGTCTTCAAAACAGACTTTATTTCCGGAGATAAGACTTGAAAGGACTTTGTAGGGGTACTGTGCACCTCTACAAAGTCCTTCAAGTACCCCAAGGGGTACCCCAAAGAAGTACCACAAAAGGTACAAGTATCCCTGGTTAAAAACGACCAATGTAAAGCATATAATTCAGTGTAAAAAGCACATATAAAACCAGATTGGCAATTTCTGGCTTTTTAGAAAGACACAAAAGGTGCAACTGACCATAATTTCTGGTATGCACTGGGTGGCTATTGCAGCTCCGGACTTCTTTCCGAGTGAAAAAGGAAACCCGTCTTTCTTTTCTTTTTGTGCCTTCCCTGTTTCTTCGCGGATCTTCGCTAGCTGATTCTGCAAGAGGGAGAATGAAAGACACGGCAATTAGAAATTCATCCACACCCTGTCCATACACTCTGCGACTATGAACATTCTCTTTCTTATGCAGACCTGACTTCACAAACTATGTGTTCCAAACAAAATAAGCTTGACAGACAAAAAACTAATCGATCAAATGCTGCAAGATTTGCTAACTCCTTCAGTTTCACTTATCATATATGCTCATGCATTTCAGAAAGTCAAATTGGATAGCCTTTGTACAATTACACAACTACTGTGATTTTCAAACAGGCTTACTTAGCCACCTAAACCACTTCAAATCACATTATTATTATTATTATTATTATTATTATTATTATTATATTAAATTATTATTATTATTATTATTATTATTATTATTATTATTACTATAACTGCTTAGAGTTTTGATAAAATTACTCTGTCTGACTGATCCCCACCTTTTGGCCATAGCTATTTCAAATTCAGACTAAATGCCTAAGAATAAGCAGCTAATGTGGCATCACTTTCAAAAACGCTATATAAATTCACAAGATTTTTACCTACTTACTTAGCATCAAATTAGAGCAACTGAGATACAACAACAACAACAACAACAAAGCATACATGTCATAATATCATTTTTGTCCCTAAATCCTAAATCAGATTGTTTATCGACTTACTTCCTTGTGTTTGACAGAGGCTGACTTCTTCTGATAGCGAATCTTCCACTCTTTGAACAAGACCTCGGCATCGGTCATGGTCAGCTGTTTGTTTTTCACCTGCTGCATGATCTGGATGAGTTCCTGTTGGTTTCTCTGCATCGAAACGCTCCCTCCTTCGACGAACTTCACGGGATGGTGCAGTCTCTGCGCTGGAATTTCAGAAAAGAGTTCTCCACAAAATTTAATCAACAACAAATTTAATGCAAAGCAGTCATAAATCATTTCATTCATGTTTTAAATTTTTAGCATTTAGAAACCTTATTGCAATTTTAAAAACAGTTTCTATACTGCATTAGGCTTTGAGCCAACCATCTTTTGTTGCTGCATCTCCACTACCATCAAATTTCTTGATTTCAAAGGTGTACATATTTATGCCGGTATGCACATACTGATATACATTGAAGACTCAATAGAAAAAGTTATTCTAATCTTTTTAAAATCTGAGTTGGTAGCACAATTCCGTTGCTTTGCTTTGTCTTTTATATCAAAGTTGAGCTCACTTTGCAGTCGGCATTCATAAGGATTTTCCATTGGTTGCAGAAATTTATCTACGAAAGAAGAAGTTCCCTCATCTTCATCTTCATTACTGATCTGTGAAGGAAGTGCTCCACCTCCTGTCAATAATAAATGCATTAAATATGAATACGGGGGGTGCAAAAAAAACCGGACTAGTCACATTTAGGTTTAGCATTTAATAGTCCGGTTTTTTTGCACCACCCTGCAAATCACACAGTTAGGCTAATTAGACTATTTATGCATGAGTTTTCTCATTTTTTGGTCACTTCATACTTTAAGCTGAAGCAGATCTGAAAAACAGCAAACAACGTATAGCATCAAATGCGATGGCGCTATAGAACCTGAACATTGGATTGGCTTGGATCTTAAATCTTGGCTTGGAGCTTGGCTCCATGGCAACACCACGGATATATCAATGACACTACAAATACTCAATTGTTTTATCAGTGGATACATCATCTCCAAACCCCGACAAAAGTACAATCCTAATATGCTATGCTGCCTGACAATGCTACATCAGATTCTACAGTATATGAGGCCAATGAGGAAGCATGACAGCTGGTAAAAGTCACTGAAAGTGCTAAGCTAGTGAGGCACAAAAGATGAAAAATTGAAATATATTGATTTGCATGCTTTTCTGAAGCTATAACTTATGGCAGTTAACAAATGAAAATCTTCTGAAATATTATTTGCATAAAAAACAGGATTTCGTTACTGAATGTACCAGAACTAATACCTGATTTTTGTCCGCCTTTAGATTTGAATCTCTGCTCAGCCATTGCACTTATTTTGGATTCATTAGGAACATCTTCATAATCTAAATCGCTGTCATCTTCAACTGAAAAACAGCTAACAATGTATAACATCCAATGCATTCGTACGTCGTACGACAGAGAAAAAAAGTTTGGTGACTATGTGATGAAGACCCACTGAAATAAATGAGTACACTGAAACTTGTAGTATTTTACAACACGAACACACTATTCCCTCTTCGTGAAAAATGTCCTTAAACAGAGACAGACATTTCAGAGAATTTCATTGAGAAAGTCTCACCTGTCTTTGTTGTTTGATTAAGATATTCAGGAGACAGCACACCTGAAAAGTAAACAAACTGCTATGTCAATGAAAAAAACTAAACAGTGCTAAACAGCACATTTTCAAAAAAATGCAATGATACGATCTAATGGACTGAGATTTAATATTTCTGACCAATTGATGTTAATTTATTAATAGGCCTACTACATGGCTCTGTGCAACCGGGTTCCTGTCAGAAAAATGAAGATAAGCAACATCAAGCACGGCTGATACGTGGATGGGTGACCATTCTAGAATCGAGCAGTGGTGTGGGCAGCCAACCAAGCCGTTCATTGCTTAGGCATGGATATATTGGTAGCATTATCAAGCTGTGAAGGTAAAACATGGGTCTAGAGAAAACAATGGCAAACTACGTTTGATTAATGGCATAAACCTCCTGTGTTGCAGCTTGCCTAGTAGATGGATATTAGAGCCAGACCATATGTTTGCTCAAGTATGGTAATAAATTTATCTTCACATTATTACTGAAGGTTTCCTTTCTGCCAGAAAATAATGACAATAATCTTGTCTGCACTAAATGTGAAACTGTTATCCACAAGCTATGCACACGATTCCAAGTTTTTATAATTTAACATTTCCCATGAAAGTTAAAATGAAAGTTACCACATGAATGTCATATAGATAATAGATAATGAAAATGAAAGACAACATCTGCAAGTTAACTACCAATATTGAATATCTGGATAAATATTATTTGAGAATACAGACCTGTTTTCATTATCATATAGTTATCATACAGCTTCTGAAATGTATCACTCTACAGAAAATAAAATTACAACAGTAAGGATAAATTGAAAGTCATATCAATAACTGTTTGCAAGTAATAAATAAATAAATCAGATTAATTTCTACAAATGAAGATAAGGAAGAGCCATTCTGAGCCAGCAAAGGCAAGTACACAGATGATTACATACAAATCTCATCACATCTGATAAATGCAAACAACTTCATTGAAAATATATTTAATAACAAAAATGATCAAATGTTTACTTTACCTCTCTCAAATTTTCCAGTAAGTTAGCGACCTCCAAATGATTAGTTGACTTAGCCAAATCTTCTGGTAGCGTATGGTTTACATTGTACGTACAGAATGCATATCGGGAATCTGGAAAATCTGTATACTGCTGGCATAGTTTGTGTAGGCCATACTTTGCGGCCAGATGAAACATGGTAGGCAGCTCGAATTCACTCACATCTAATCGAAGAAATTAAACGTTTAGCATCAAATACATACTCAAAAAGTAGTATCAAATCAAGAAGCTTACCAAATCAAAGATAAATATGAATCACAATCACATTGACAGTTTATAATTCTTCTTCTTTCCTTCCTTCTGTCACTCCCTATTAGGTTTGACTATGGGTCTGAATGAGTTCCTTCCACTTCTGTCTGTCTCTAGCTGCCCTGGTCATTTGGATAAAGTTCGTTTGCATTTCTTCTGCATCCCCCTTTAAGCTTTCTATCCATGCTTTTTTGGTCTTCTTTTCTCCTTTTCCCTTCAACATAGCGGTATAGTGCTTTCTTTGGCAGTCTTCCTTCCTTCACTCTTTCTACATGACCAAAGTTTATAATTAATGAAACTAAAGTGAAATATATATATCTAAGTGAAACAACTTCCACGAGCTCTGAATCCAAATAGATGTACAAGTCACAGTCACAATAAGAACAGTTAATAATCTTAAAAACCTATGCGGATGACACAACTACCGGTAAGTGAAACAACTTGCCAGAACTCTGGAATCGATAGACTTTATTAAAGTACTCAAAGGCTGCGGCCGGAATTAAGCCCGAAGATTCGTGGTGCAGAAGGGCTGCCAGGCAGCCATCTAACTCAGTCAGTTGACTGTTGCTCAACAGTGAACACAGCTGGTTAATTTGCTGAATGTAGATCTGATGAATTCCGGAAATTGCGTCCATTGCTGGAGAAGAGTACGCAAGTTCTGCCATCCCTAGAACCTTGCCTTGCAAGTGGACGTAAGCCTTCGCCACGCCTGCACGATGCTCTGGAAAACAATTTGAAACGGTTTCAACAAAAACTGTCGCTTAGTAGCAAATCTTCCATAATATAAAGAAGTCAACATTATCAAACGAACTTGGCTAGCCCTAACCCTATCGAGCAACATAAGTAAACATAACTTAACCCTAATGACAACAGGGTTGAATATCCAGTATTACTAGAAACTGAGAACCAGAAATAGCGTGTGACATTATGAGCCTCCAGAGTAACATTAAAGGGAATAACACAAAGATGGCCTGACTTGGCCTACAGCCATACTAATCAATGCAGCCATAAAAACACACTGAAGAAAATGGGTCAATGAAAATTTTTCTGCTACTGCTATGAGTTGCAGAATAAGATAAGTATAGGCCTACATCGTTAAACCACATCAGACATGAATGAACAAAAATGTTCAAGAAATTCACGAAGCAATATCTGATAAAACATTGCATCATACAACAAAAGCATCAGAATGTATGTACCAATTCACATTGGCAGTATGATCAAATATTTTCAAAACATCTGATAGCAAACAAAAGCTTTTCAGGACATGACAATGCTGTTAGGCTATAAGAAGTTTCCTAAAATAATCATTTTAGAACCAAGAAAAATTTATGAAATTATCACTGAAACTGAAAAAAGACGCTGGCCAGCATTATAGCATAGGCATCATTAAGTTCAACCTAATTTTAAAGTTGCACCAAATCAACAAACTCTGCGAATGATATCATGGTAATGGATATCCATCTATTCAATAATAACAATGACCACTTAACAGCAATTAACTAACCATAATTAGGACCTGAGATATCTAGCATCGTGCAATGCACCAGTGTTTTATCCAGACTCCAGGCCTTTGGGAGGGAAGATTGACTTGGCTGGAGGGGAAGAGACACAGTTCAATGTAAAAATTTGTGTCAGTGCTGGAATTTTGGGACGATTTTGTGGTCTTCGGAGGGATTCCCCCCTATCAGGCCCGTATAAAACACTGCAATGCACTAATGACCATTTACATATCTTAGTCAACTAGATGTCTTGAATAAAACTTCAATCAGTTAGATCTGCCAAATAATTGAAACACAAACAAAACATCCCAAGAACTGGCAATACCTGGGGCCTTAAACGAACAGCTGTACGGATTGAGGTAAGCCGCTGTAACTTTTGTCGTGCTTTCGCCGTAGAAATCACTTTCTACCTCAACTTCCACTTGTATTTCGCATTCTTCGCTTGCATACAGTTCATCGAACGAAATAATGACATCAGTGGTACCCTATGCACATTTGTGACCATTATACATGTACATTCTTAAAGCATTAGCGATAGTAATGCAGATTCTAAAGAGCAATGGATCAATTTCAAGTTTATGCACTTGTAAATGGGCAAGAAAATCATGCATCTGACAGATTAACAAACATATACCCGGTAATAGATATCATTCAATTCAATTAGACAGATGTTCAACATTATTACCACACAAGGTCATTTCAACACAGGCAAAACTGGTTTAATTGTAATTAATGTTGTTAGCTATTATTAATACTTATAATAATAGGTTGACATGTACCGGTACTCTGTAGATATGCAATCGATAGATTCAGTGCATCAACAGCTCATTGATTTTTACTTGATGGCTGATCCAGTGCATAAGCAGCTTCTGTGGTGCTGCTTTTGAAGGCACTATAGAAGTTCACAATATTTTACTTACTTTACTTACTTAGTAGGGTGTCAGCACTGACTTAGATGGGCCATCAAAACTGGGTTTGATCCCCGGGCACTTAATCATACTGGTGTGGACTGGACATAAAAATGGTTTGCACAGAGCTTTAAACTGATAACCAAAGCCAATATAATGCCTGAAAGGGCTGACAAGTACCGGTAAACGACTAATTGCTTATTTATCAATGGGATTGATAAAACTGTGTCATCATTCAGTTATCGTGTTAATGATTTTGAAATGATGGTTTTAGCTGCACAGCGTGGTTAAGCAAAATGCAAACACCACATTGAAAATGCGCAATAAATATAAAACACACGTTTGTGTCGGTTTCATGGTCAGCATTTAATAGAATGAGGAAGTGCACTACAGTTTCGGCTCTCAGGTTAGAAATGAAAGGCAAAAATAGCTGTCACGATACTTCTTAAAAGCAGAAAATGCAGTTAGGCCTACTGAATAAGTTTAGTGTAATCAAAATGTCATTTACTAAGTATTATTTTATTAACCTAAAACTACAACTCTACATTATATAAAAAATAACTAGGAATTTTTAAATTCAGAAACATTCAAAACATAACTGCCTTCATTTTTTGGCATATTTGTCAAAATAAGTACAATTGGAATTTGTCCCTGCCATACAAGAACATTGAACATGGTACAATAGGGATTAATTATTGTTTTTTCTGCCATTTTGTCAAAGTATAGATTCCTTGTCTACCTTGGTGGCTCAGTTGCATAAAGTACAGATGGCTTGCTCAAAGTCGTATAGATGACCTTGGTTCAGTTTTGGGTGGAGCTTTTTGAATATTTGTATTTGTCACTAATGTTTCTTTAAATAAACTCAGAAAAATAAAAAGATGACTCAGTTTGCATTCGTGGGCACTGGTGTTATCCGACATAACTGAAATGCAGGTCTGTAATGTTGATTATGGACACCTAAGCAACACAGAGCAACAAAGATGATCAAAGGATAACATAAACTAACCTATGAGGAAAGGCTAAAACACTGTGTACTGACAACCCTGGAAAAAAGAAGAGAGAGAGGGGATTTGATTGAGATATTACAAAATACTAACAAAGAAAGTGGAAATGCCAAGAGAAAGGTTTGTTTACAATGAAGCAGTATGATCGAACCAGAGGACACAGCATGAAAGTGTTCAAGAAACGGGTTGGGAGACACAAACAGCACTTTTTAGTGCAAGAGTGGTGGACAGATGGAATGAACTGGATGAGAAGAAAGTAATGGATACAACTGTGAACGAGTTCAAAATAAACCTCAGTAGTTTAGGATATTAGATTGGATGGAAACAACAGTGGTTCTCACACAGGGCAGTCCCTACTGAACCACTTTAAACCTTGTTATATTATATTATAACCATATGTTCAAGACATGTAGGATTGTAGGTTCAAGATGAATTTTAATCCAGACTTTGTGAGTTGCTAACGGCCCAAGAATAACAGAAGTCGTCAGATTTTACAAAGACCATAAATACAATATTTAGAAGAGCAATCAAGACCATATTCTTAAGAATCTACAGGGTGTAAAAGTGAAAAGGGCACCCCTTTATGATATTTAATATCTCGGCTGCGCGTAAAGCAATTTCAATTAAATTTATGAGCCATGTACCTGGGAATGTTTTTGATGTATTGACCAAATTTCATGCTGATATCTTTAGTGTTTGCTGAAATATGGCCAAAAAACTAAAGAGACCCACATTTTGAAATTGACATTGGAATATAACGTCATAATAAAGTGATAAAAATATTTTTAAAAGTTTTTTTGGCCCTGGACGTAAAGGGAGTTTCAGGTGATTTGTTGCGGGAGCAGGTGCTCAAAATGCCCATGCACCTTTAGCCTTCACACATGTCGACAAGCGCTTCTTCACTGACAATATCGACTTCTTGATCTGGTCCTCAGGCAAACTCTCCCAAATATTCTTCAGCACAGTCTTCAACTCCGTGATGTTCTATGGCTTTGGCTGATACTTTTGATATCTGTCGAGCATGATTCCCCAGACGTGGAAGTCAAGTGGATTGATATCTGGGGAGTTGGGTGGCCAGTCATCTTTCTTGATGAAATCTGGAAATGTTGCTACAGAAAATTCTGGGTCCTGAGAGCAGAGTGGGCAGGTGTTCCGTCTTGCTGGAATATGAAATCTTCTCCAAGCATATCATGACAGTCCTGCAGCCAATCATAATGCTGCTGTGTTTATCTGTTGGCCGTAAGTAACCCTTGACCTTGTCTGGCGCAATGACAATGACGCAATTTTAGACTTAAAAACTATACAAATTACTATGACGTTATCTTCTGTTTGTCAATTTTAAAATGTGGGTCTCTTTAGTTTTTTGGCCATATTTTAGCAAACTCTAAAGCTATCAGCATGAAATTTGGCAATTGCATCAAAAACATTCCCAGGTTTATGGCCTATAAATTTCATTGAAATCGCTCTACACGCAGTCGAGATATTAAATATCATAAAGGGGTGCCCTTTTCACTTTTACACCCTGTATGGTGGCAAAACCCACGTAATTTAAGTGTTGCCAAGACCGACTCTGACTGTTTTATTAAGCAGTCTCTCATCTAGGAAATGACAATTAAAGTTTTCATGTGAAACTTCACAGCTGCTTTATTGCCATTCTTGTGTATAATGTAATTCTCAGCTTGTAATGTTAATGACATAATTGTCTTTGAACTTTTGAAGGTCTGGTACAAAGCCCAGCGTCCGTAATTTGTTCTACATTCATTAGACGACCTGAAATTCTCTCAACTGCACAGTAGTATTTTTAGTTTTTCACTCCACACCACAACACAGTATAAGTCTCATTGCCTAATATCCACTTTAGGCTGCAAGGTTTAGCACCGCGTAAGGTCCGCGTTTCTAGCACGTTTTGGTCCTAGTAAACAACTGTGAACAGTCAGTAAGTAAGATGTGCAGCAACCCGGAAACAGTCCAAGTGGCACAGCATCTAAGAGCAATGCTGCTGTCAGTTCAACAGCTGTGCCAGTGACATTTTGGGCTAGCATTTACTTTCACCCCAAGCTCAGCAGTAACCCTCTGCAAAAATTTAGGCTAGCAAACAGGACCTAACTAAGACAAACATCATTACAAATAGCAAATAAATTGTTTGGTTTTGCCTAAATGGGCAGAAGGTTCACACAACCTCATGGAGCTTCCACATAATCTATCAATACCCAAGACCAGGAACAGATAGATGTCTTATTTAAAAAAAACAATGAACCATGTCCATCCAATGGCATAATATATATATATATATATGTATATACATATATATATATGCATGTATATATATATATATATTGTATATATATTGTGGGAGTTGGTGGAATAGTGGTAGGATTCTTGCCTGCAGCTGGAGGGTTGTGGGTTCAAATCTGACCCTAGCCACCGTTTAGCGACCTTGAACAATATGCTCACCTCAGACTTGCTCCACACTATGATTCTTCACTCTGCGAATGACTTAAGGAGCATTAAATAATTGGTAATAATAAAAATATAGATATCTCCTGAAATGCACCCTTAAAAATCTCTGAGAACCATTTTGATCAAAAATTAAATACTGTATAGTAGAAACAAATTTTACCATCATATGCATCTGGACAAATGCCAATCCAGAAAAGGTAAATAATAGAATAATAGAAGTTATTTCACACTCAAATTTCAACCAAAAGGACTTAAAGTCTTAGCGTTTACACACTCTATCTCATATATTTATGGAGAGGGGATTTAAGATAAAATATATAAAATACAGAGATGTAAATGTCTGTTCAATAGTAATATATGGGTCTTCTACTGGCCGTTCACCAATTCAGGTTAGGATGGCTCAAGAGGTGGCAAGAATTCAGAAGAGAAGTTGGTTTATTGGATAAAATCTTAGTCTTCGTTTATTTCTTATGCCAGACATGGCATGCCATGCCTGCCAAATTTTGGAATAGTCTGCCGTCATCAGCAACTATGACGAAGACACTAGGAGCATTCACACGAGAGCTGAAAATGGCTCTGTCTGTCTGTAGTTATCTAGAACATTTATCATTGTCAGATACGGTGTACTTTACATTTTTAGGCATTCTAGCAGCACTTGTACAATGGGCCACCCTAATCAGTTCCTGATTATATAATTATTATATCGTTATTGTTATATCAAGACCAAAGGACGTCAGGCACTCAAAATGAAACATGAAAAGTGAAAGCCACCCGTTACCTGCTAATCTCATACTGAATAGGAAATGTCTAGCTGTGGGCAGTTCCTGCAAGTAATGACAATCACTGATAGACCTATAAGCTATATCTGAAATGAAGTCATCCTCTTTCATTCTTTCAATTATCTATTTAACAGATACTAAAGAAATAATCTATTAACTGAATGATTAAGCTATGAGCTTCATTAACCTGTTGACTTGATGATGTCAAGATGTTAATAACTACTGTTATTTTCTATCTCTATACTGGTAAACATACTGTACATAAAGATACCTATCAACAGGAACTAAGTTCTCATTTGGTATCTGCTTTTTTCCAACGTTATCATGATTATAATGATCATAAAGAATTACAACAATTTAAATTTCTATCAATCACTTATTCTTAAATTATCATTGGATTAATAATTCTCTTAAGTGCTCTATTTCTCTGTGCTCTAATGAATATATAATGTAGGAATTTAAAAAATACCTGTCATCATATACCATTGTGTCATTTTTATGACAACACTGACTATAATGCTGCTGGGGCATGTGAATGATGTCACTTATTCATGTGAATTTTGCATTGTGAAATGGCAGAGTGTCTGTCCTATAGGTGTCCCAAGTAAATGCTAACTCTTCTACTGCTGTATGGTGGTACCTCCACCTGTCATAACTGACATTCTTGCCATCTATTTTGGCTGACTCTTAAAAAACAAAGGCAAAGTCTACATCTAACACGAAATGAAGTATTTCGGATGCACTATATTCAGATTTGGTCAAATATAACTTGTGAAATTGGGTTCCAGCAATGTAGGCAGCTTAGCGCCTTTTGTAAAGAGTTCCCACAAATATAAGCAAATGTTATTAATGGTTTGAACCTGCTTTAGAAACACCCAGCCAGACAAGCATATGCCATGAAGTTAAAAACATCCTGTTTTCGCCAATTTCTGAATGTGACAGTGTAGGAAACCTGTCAAGAATGAAGCTTTCTCAGTTCCTTCCTTGTTCTCCTACCTGACTTTCTGCATACTCTTTCATCTAACCAGGTAGCTACAGTACATGCGACAAACCTAAGCTCAAGCAGAACACTTGAATTGTGTTGCATCAAGTGCTCATCCTAATGTTAACACATCAAGCATATTGCATTCTGAAATCTTGAAAATAATCATGGTATTACAACATCGTTTCACACTAGACCTAATAAACGACACTTCAAATCGAATCAGTTCAACTACTTGGAGCAATTCTGCTTATTAAGCTTATTAAGCATTCAGTCAAAAGAAAAATTGCAAAAACAAAACCAACATGCATGCATATCACATCACCAAGATGACAAAATAAATGCAAGCATATGAAAGACTTCTCTTGAAGAAAGCCAAAACCAGCTATAGGCCTACATTATTATACTAGGAGCAAATTCTAAATAAAAGATGTTAGTGCACCAATGGATTCGATGACCAATAGCACAAGTCTGGTGTCTAGACCTAAATGTAATGAAAAATCCACTCAGACCTATCAGACAAGAACATCCAGGATATTTCCAGTTCTCACAGGTTCAACAGTGCTCTAAAATGCTAATTTCTGTCAAGTTTACACCAAAGTCAAATACCCAATTTCGGATATCCAACATCCAAGGGCGTAAAACACGAGGGGCCGGCGGGGGACGGTCCCCCAATAATTAGTAAGAGGGGGACAGAGTATCAATTATCCCCCAAATGTTTTGTGCTTTATGGTCAAATCACTCATTACGGATGACCTTTTTTTGCTCATCAAGACTTTTGGGATTTTGGGAGATAAAAAGGGGGTCTGACCTGACTTTATGGACGATTCTATCCCCCCCCCAATGTTGACGCCAGGTTTACGCCACTGCCAACATCGGATATCAACAGTGAACCGGTGCAATGGTTTGTGCATTTTGCCAGCAGCAGCAGCAGGAGGATGAGGATGGAAAAGATATGATGGGGTCACATGTGGCCTAAAGGCATGCCAGAAAATGAGGAAGCAGGGGCGGTTTGAGGTTCCATAAGTTTCATCAACGAGGAATGAATCAATAGTCAACCAGGAATGAATCCATAATACTCAATGAATCAATAATCTTAATCCAAAACTGAAAATAATCACTGCTGTAACAGTCTAAATGGTTTTATCACAACTTTGATTGATAATGAAATTCCTTAGAAATATCATTGCAAAAGATGTCGCCGATATTATATAATTATGTGTATACAATTACCAACTTTCAACATGACTGACCTCGCAATTTACTTCTCTCGGCAGAAATTTGAACCCTTTCGATCTTCTCTTACGTTTTCCGTTGGGTCTTGCATTGCCTTCTGTCCTACAGATCGTATCTTCTTCGTTGCCTTTGCCGGAGTAATACCCAGACTCGAGTATCTCGACGACCTTCTCCAACATTTCATCGTGCCGTGGATACGACAGTAGACAGTGGTCCTCGAACTCTGGCAGCCGGTCGGCCATCTTGTTCCCGTAAGCGTCTTCCATTGCGAAATCGTTCGGAGTGGTGGCACACAGAAACACAACGACGTCAACGTTGTTGCACAAGTCCTTAAGCGTAACTTTCGGATTTTCAATGTAAAACTGCAGGTAACCAGGAGATAGTATTAAGATGTGGACTTTAGACTGCCTCATGGTCGTCAAGGCCTTGGAAGAGTGATTGCCGAGCTGGAGCAATGCCGACTCCTCGATTGGCTCGACTGCAACGTCAGGAAACACCCGTCGCAGATAATTGTCGAAATATTTAAACCAAGGCTTGCCATCTGGGCTAAAAACGATGCAAACTGAAGCCATGTCTAATGAAGCAGTCTCTAAAAATAAAAGCAAATAAAATGTTTGCAATACAAAATTTGTTTCAATAATAATAATAATAATAATAATAATAATAATAATAATAATAATAATAATAATAATAATAATAAATAATAACAACAACAACAACAACAACAACAACAACAACAACAATAATAATAATAATAATAATAATAATAATAATAATAATAATAATAATAATAATAATAATAATAATAATAATAATAATAATAATAATAATAATATGCAACACATATCAAATTTGGTACTTTCAAAAGTAGGTCTAAGTTATCTAACTAGCCTACAAGCTAAAAAGGCCGGCTAAGCCTAAAACGTATCATAATAAGCTAACCATGAAACAGGACATAGGCTCTAAACACTTTTTAATTATAATTTACATGTAACTGATGAGCTCTACAGGCCACTTTTCTTGTCAGCTCAACTAAAACAGAACAATGAATACAAGTAACCAGATCGGTTTTGCAGGCTACTAGCAAGTAGCAACAGCACGAACTGTGTGTGCGCATCTGAAGTCAGAATTCGTGACGCGGTTATCATCGCGTTACCCTGAGAATAACCAACCTAAGCGCCTATGAATAAGCAGCCACTGCGGTTATATATATATATATATATATATATATATATATATATATATATATATATATATATATATAGTTATACCACCGAAAGAGAGGATGATGCTCATATTTTAAAGGAAGATCCAAAGGCGTAGCGAGGGGCAAGGGGGCATATGCCCCGGGCGCCGAGGTGGGAGGGGCGCCAAAATTGGGTAAATGGGTAAGTGAAATGCATAGTAAAGAAGAGGAAACATGTGCGACGACCTTTTTGCTCGTCAGCACTATTATGAAGAGGGAAGAGGGGCGCCCGCAAGACTTGAGGGGCGCCAGTAGCGTGTAGAGGGGGCGGGCGGGGCGGTGGATCCGAGCGCAGACCAGGGAGGCGTAAAACCGACCCCGGATGACCTATTTTGCTTGGCCTACTGTGTTCAGGCATGGAATCCATTCTTGAAAAAAGATATAGAGATTTTAGAAAAGTGCAAAGACGAGCAACGAAGATGGTCAATGGGTGCCATAAATTAAGCTACGAAAAGAGACTTCAATATTGTGGACTGACAACATTAGAAAGGAGAAGAGAAAGAGGGGATTTGATAGAAACATACAAAATAATGACTGGGAAAGTAGATGTGCCATACGATCGATTCTTTGCATTGGCACACTATAGCAGCCCAAGAGGCCACAAGTGCAAATTGTTTAAGCAGAGGGTTGGTCCAAGAAAGAAACATTTTTAGTGCAAGGGTTGTGGGCAAATGGAACAGTTTGGACGAGGTGGGAGCAGTGTTATTTCTAGGATTTTGAATTTGGGAGTGACGGGAAAATCTGGGGCGTCGGAATTTTTAAATCTCTGCCCGAAAAAGGCTGACAAGCAAAAAAGGTCATCCGAGAATAAAAGTTGGGGTGTCCTTCTCCATTTGGGGGGTGTTCTGAGCTAATTACTAAGCATTTTGTATGCATACCATTGTCACAATACCAAATTTGGGGGTGTCGACCTCAAATTGGGGTGTTAGGGGTGTAAAAATATATCTGGGTGGGAGTGACAGTTGAAACAGTAAACGGATTCAAAGGCTATCTCGATAAACTAGGTTATTGTATGCAGATGGTTGCATCAGTGGTTTTCACACAGGCTTAGGCCCTACTTAGCCTCCTAAACTACAGTGTACTTAAAATCACATTATTATTATTATTATTATTATTATTATTATTATTATTATTATTATTATTATTAAAGCGCTGTATAAACCCACACGATTTTGCTTACTTGCTTACCTACTTACTTACTTTTCCTCCAGTGGCGGCTCCAGGATTTAGCAAGTTGGGGGGGGGGGCGTTGGGGTGGCAACTTTTAATCATGGGGGCAACCATTTGTTGTTAGGTATGTTGTATTAAGCATAGGGTCCCAACAGGGGGCCTCTGGGGGGCCAGAAACTCAATAGGGGAGCACGGGACCCCCTGACCCCCCCTGTGAAGCCGCCACTGCTTTCCTCTAAAGGCAAAGAAATTGGCAAATGTCAAGGGAACTACATCGTCTGCTTGGCTCCGGTTGACCCATGAGATCCACTGCAGTAACCAATTATCGTTTAAATTGTATTTTGTGAGTACCAGCGTAGACTTAGGATCCTGAAGTAAACTCGAGAATGACTTGCATTTTATTCGGGTTTTTACCAATTTGCACATTAAGTTTACTTGCGCAACATGGAAAATTTTTGACGAACTGCTTGGAAATAAAGCCCCGCCTATGACTAAGACAGGGTTCTCAGCCGTCGGCTATCACGACTTCATCGACGCCAAAGTAGCGATCCGCGACCGAACAGATGGAACTTCTTATTACCACCTTCTCGGCCCTAACGTCAGAAGTGATATCGAGCGTAAAAGCGTCGCAAATAAGCAATTACCCGCTTCCCATGTGGCTTCTCAAGGACACCACAATTTAGCGGGGAGGGGTTTGAAAAAGCCGTGACAGCTCTGATGCCCCCACCTGAAGAGGGGGCCTCGGTGGGGATCAAGAGAAGTTGCTGGAGAGGCATGTAAACAAGCTGGTGGTTGCACACCTTTACAAACTCAAAAGCAGTCCGCCTAGGGAAATTGCTGAAGGTCTAATACGTGGACTTATCACAATGGAAAAAGCGGCCTTTGAAAGGTCATTCTTGTTGCGCCGGCTTGAATGCATTACAAATCTTGACATCTTTCCGACAGAACGGCGTCAGAACAAAAAGGTGGGGAAAATCCGGTCATCACGTAGCGGATCTGGGCAAAAATAATAACTCTTGCCTATTGGGACACTCATTGATCTTCGCCTTGGGGGTCCGAAAACGGGAACAAACCGGCTGGCGCTGAACCCGGAAAAGTTTCTGGTTCTGACCCCGAAAGATTTCATAAATCGGTCACCGATGATGTTAACATCGCCATCGACCCTGCTAGTTGCTGGGCGTGACCTTCGACAGTTGTCGTTCGAGCAAAAGAAGTGTCCCGGCCTGCCAGTCAGCTCCGTAGAATCAGAGAGATCGAAAATTCCCGATCTCAGCAGCGATCCGAGTGGTTCGTGCACATGATATCAAAGCTCGATTACAACGGATCCCTTGGTCTCCTGACTGTCAACTGGCTCATTCAGTCATCGCGGCGGCCATTGATCTTTGGAGCAAAGTGGCAGGGACTTGCTCAAAACAATCTACACTGGCTGAAGATACCAGAGCGGATCGCATACAAGAGATGTATGCTTTATCGGGCCCTTAACGACATGCCCTGACTATTTGTCGGCGCTAACACAGTTCGACCCGTCAAGACTCCGCGAGACAGCTATTCCAGCAAACGAAAAATTCTGGTTCCGCCTCCTTCTAAGACGGCCGTGCTGGGTGAAAGATCGGTAACTCGTGGGAACCCCGCTACTGTGGAACGCCCTTCCTGACGAATTACAGCAGCGACTTCTTTTGAATCGTTCGCTTCAAAATCGCACTTGTTTCGCAAATCTTACTGTGATTGATTGTAAATCGCTCTTGCCTATGGCCTTAGTCGTGTTATAGCGTTTGGATAAATTAGCTGATTAATAATAATAATAATAACTGATGTTGTGGCTCGTTTCTTATTAACGTCAAGTTACAAGGGGTGGGGAGGGAGTTTGAAAAAGTTTGACAGTTGTTGACAGGGGGCAAGAGAAGTTGACGTCAACAATTTCACATTTTACAAATAATCAAAAACCCACGGAATACTTTTACAATGGAAAAAGCATGGCAAAAAGGTCATAAACAAAATTTTGACACTACGAACAAAAAGGGAAAAATGGTCATCACCGAAAAATAATAACCTTGTTTTTGGGACCTGTCATTGATCTTAGGGGTAAAAATTTTTTGACGTAATTAACTGAAAGTTGACAGTTGTTGACAAAAGGAGGGAGGGGGTCAAAAATTGCCCAAAATTGTTGACAGAATTAATGGACAGCCCCCAAGGCACTGGTCATTATTATCCGCTTATTATCTCGAAAACTTAAGCCCTAGGCCTACTGTACATGGCTTTTCTTCAAATGCTTAATATTTTCAACACAGTTTCATAATGTGAGCAAGATTCTATAACGACAAATGGTCACTGCATAGCCTTCATCAATTGCCTCACTTGTTTTCACCCCTCGATCTGATTACCGCTAATCACCCATTGTATGCAGCGGCGTAGCGAGGGTAGGGGCGGATTTTCGAGAAAACCCTGTATTTGCGTATGAAAAATTTTAAGAAGTAGCGATAAGGTTTTTTTGCTTGTCAAGAATTTTAGCAAGTTGCGATAAGATTTTTTGCCTGTCAAGAATTTAACGAAAAGGCGGCACATTTTTTCGCCCTCAATTCTCGCTACGCCACTGAAATTCACAGTTGAGTTGCTGACAAGCAAAACATCTCTACAAGTCATCAACGTAGCTCCAAAAGGTCTCCCTCAATTCTCCGAAAAAGTCTGACAAGCAAAAAAACGTTATCAACTCTCCAAAAAAGTCTCTGACTGACAAGCAAATAAAACGTTATCAACTCTCCAAAAAGTCTCTGACAAGCAAAAATATCTAAGAAATCTAGAAAGTGCCGCCCCTAGAGCAAGTGCCGCCTGAAGCGCTTCGCCCCCTCTGCCCCCTCGCTACGCCACTGAGTGCCGTAAGTTAAAGTGAATGCTCCAATGGGAAAGCAACATGTTACATGATTGAACGAGCCCTACGCTTTCAGTTTGCCATAATTTCTGAGCATAATGTGAGAGAAGCGTGAAATTAGAACCAGAAATGAAAAACGCAGTGGCGGCACCAGGCATTCAAAAAGCAGGGCCTAGGCCCTCTTTGACCAGGCCCTGCCTCGGGGCCTGCCAGAAAAACAGTAATTAACTTACACTTAATAAGTTCACAATTTAAAAAATCATTCCAAACGGCAGTCTAATCATTATAGGCCTATATATGCGGCTCAAGTTTCGGCAGGTTCGGGCAATCTTGCTTATAGGCCTACGAAGATGCGTGTCTGAATTATGAATGTGTGTCTAAAGCCGGACCTCTGTATCTCATGCTAAATTCATCGGCTGGCGGCTGTGTCGATGCACGCAGACGAAAGTCACGAAACTGAGATAGAAAAGTTGACAAAGTTGCCGTCTAGGATAGAGGCCTCTGCTGAATCGGAAATTAATGCCCTGCGATTAGGCCCTAATAGCAGGCCTCGCGTTAAAAACATAGATGTAAAAAACGTTGGAAAAATAATTTTAAAAAACGTTAAAAAACGTAAAAACGTTGTAAAAATAGAAAACGTTAAAAAAACGTTGAATAAAAAACGTTACCGATGTTTATCTGAGCGAGATTAGGGCATGTGTCTTACCCACGTACGGGGAATAAACAATCAAGTCACACTAAGCAAAACGATCGTGAAATGAAATAAACAGCAATAATACTGGTATAAATTGCTTACTCTATTGTGTAAGTAAGTAAAGCTGCATGACCTGCCAATAAGCAATCGACTATAGGGCCTACTCTATAGCCAAACAGCAGAAAGCTAATCAATTAGCTCGTTGTAGCTGGTTTTAGAAAATCTGTGTTCTTATTTTGCCAAAGTTTTTTATTATAAAAAACGTTGGAAAAATAAAAAAACGTTAAAAAACGTAAAAAACGTGGTGAAAATAAAAAACGTTAAAAACGTTTATTACATCTATGGTTAAAAACAACAATACGCCGATAATAATAATATTATAATCTACTAGTTAAAAGATATCAGCAAAAACTTTATAATTATTCATACAGGGCAGATCCTACTGAACAACTCTAAACCCTATTACTAGTCTACAACAACTGCTACTGCTACTGCTGCTGCTACTACTACTACCACTACTACTACTACTACTACTACTACTACTACTACTACTACTACTACTACTACTACTACTACTACTACTACTACTACTACTACCACCACCACCACCACCACCACCTCTACTATTACTACTAGCACTACTATAGGCCTACTAATGCTAGACCTATTATTATTATTATTATTATTATTATTATTATTATTATTATTATTATTATTATTATTATTATTATTAAACTCGCACATACGCGTGGAAAACTTCATTATCGGTTTAAATGCTTCAGCTTTTCGTAGCGACGCATATTAGAACATTACAGAACGTATTTGACTGGTCAACTGTCGGAAGCATTTAACACGGGCACGCCGGCGTCTTACCGACTGATATAGCGTAGAAGCAGCCGTGGGAGACCTAGACAACTTTAAATCCACAGGCAGAGAAAGAGATAGAGAGACGCAGACGCAGTTATTAAAGCTAAGCCTATCCGCAGTGTAAGTGTTCTCGTGAAACTACGACGCCAGGAGTTCATTTCAATTTCCACGAGAAACGCGGATACAAATACGACGACGACCAACGAACGAACTCCGTTTAACGTTAACACACTTCCTGCATCAGAACTGACACGTTAGAATATTCCGCTGTGTGGAGAACAGCTGCCGGCGATCGTAGGCCCCGATAGGCCCTTAGGCCCGTTCGCAAAGGCGTTCGCTCGTGTTGCGCCGCCCATCGGGCGCTCTCTGATGGGCAACGACACGGCTTTTTTGAATAAATAAACAACTGGTTAATATAAGCTTATCACAAATAATAACAATAATAATAACGTGATTATTTTCAAGTGGCTTTTGGAGGTCAAGTTAGTCCGTTCGTGTGTGAAAAGCACTTCACATTAGTCTATATATTATGCCCATGACGTTTAATAAACTAATTTAACTAAACATTAATCTTAGATAACTGGTTAGAGGTAGTCTTTATTCAATGCAAGCAGGCTGTCGCCTTTGTGCGGAACGTCTACGCCAGTTGCTTTTACATATCGACATGCGCCGTGCCCACGAATAAATGTAGGGCCTTCAGAAAAAAACACGCATCTAATAATACTAGTGAATTCTATAGTAGAGCCGAGCCTTAAATTACTCATCGCTTTCACACGGATAAATCTCCAGATACATGTATAGACTTAGTGAATTAGTATATCGATAGGCGATGTGGAATTCAATGCTTCAACGCCGCAGAGCAGTGCTTCCCAACCTGTGTGCCGCGGTACACAACTGTGCCGCAGTAACGGTAGAAGTGTGCCGCGGCAAAATGTTGGAAACTAGTCAAATGATAATGGTACTGTATTAATTGTTAACTATAGGGCCTAAGTTCATTTTTATATATCTTCAATGAAGATAGGCATGAAATAATGTTACAGATTGCAAAGAAAATGTGTACTTATGAAGAACGGTAGTCAATATTATACTGCATACCAGACTATTATATAATATACAATACTAGTAGTCTTATACAAATGCATCATTTTAAAATGAAATGTGTGCATTTCTGATGCAGTGTGCCGTTGACTGTATGTTTCTTGGATAGTGTGCCGTGGCTGGAAAAAGTTTGGGAAGCACTGCCGTAGAGGTTCGGGAATAGGGGGCACCATCCACTGGCGTGCAGAGGGGGAGCGGCGGGGCAGGGTGGTGGCCCCGGGCATCCACCAGAGGGGGACATCCAAACTGACTCGGTAACCCTTTTTTGCTCGTCAACGCGACAACACTTTTTCCTTTTTCCACGTGAAAACCGGTCAAATTACGGGACTTGGCCCCGGGCATCCATACCAGATGAGGTCATCCAAATTGATTCGGCGACATTTTTGCTCGTCAAGACCCTAACGCCGAGGTTGCAATGGGCACATCTGCATACCTTGGACACTTTGGCCCCGGGCATCAGCTTGCTTTGGCACGCCACTGACACCGTTACATATACACAGTCGAACTTCGCGTGATCCATGGTGTTACTATGAAGAGGTCCTTGACTCCTTGGCGTGATCTGACTAGAGGGGGGCGTCGTGAACTCTCCCAGAGGGAAGGGGTCGAAAAGTCAAGGTCAGTACTACAGTGTATGTTCAAATATTGAGCCTTGGGGATAGGCCTCTTAATTTGCAGACTATAGGCTACATGCATGCATATGCAGAGTGGTGCAATGACTGATTTTCAACAAATGACAAATCCTACTAAACCATTTTAAATCCAACTATTAGGCCCTATTATTATTATTATTATTATTATTATTATTATTATTATTATTATTATTATTATTATTATTATTATTATTTCACAATTCAGTAGTTTGTTGACGTCGAGACTGTTGTTGCTCTTCGCCTTTCGAGCGTTCGAGGTTCGGCGACTCGCAAACGACGGTCAGAAGCTCCGTTTCGTCTTCGAAGATGGCAGCGGCGGCCCCTCCGCCGGCGGCCCCGGGGATCCTTGTGGACTGACCGGCAACGGTCGACGACCGACTGGACGCCTCGACCATCGGCTCCCTCGCCTGCCTCCACTTGGAACACTTTCCCAGACAGACCCTGTCGATGCCGAGACGGACCGACTGGAACCCGCAGATGACGATCACCGGATCGACGACGACCCTCAGCAGAAGCACGTCGAGCACCAGCGCGTGGACGGCGTCGGGAACCAGCGTCTGCGCGGGATCGACGGTGCCGACGACGTAGGCGGGGAACCAGAAGACGCACGTCGAGCCGAGCGTCGCCCGGACGACGACCGACGCCCGTCGGTAGTTCGTGATCATCGTCTCGTTTCGTCCCACGTACCGACGACACCGCCGCAGCAGGACGTAGATCCTCACGAGTGCCGCGTTCATCGCGGCGAACTCGATCCAGTTGACGGACATCGCCAGCGAGAAGTAGCCCCTAGAACCGTCGAGATCGTCGCCGCCGCTGTAGTTGGCCTGAACTCGACCGCCGCCGCCGCCGCCGCCTCCGCGGCCGCAAATGTCCTTCAGGATCTTGACGCCGACGCCCGACGGACGCAACAGACGCGGCAGGCTGAAGACGCCGAACTTCAACAGACACAAGATGGCGACCGTCGCGACGATCTTCGACGAAGTGAACCAGCGTTCGGCCAGCGACTTCGAAACGGCGATGACGAGTAGGTGAAGAACGATGGCGAACCGGACGGAAACGGCAACGTTCGTCGTCTGTAGGAAGATCTCTCGCAGCGCCGAGCAGGCGGACAGAACGCCGGAACCGACGGCGACACCATCGGCGTTCTCGCCGGCGGCCATTATGTACGTGTAGTAGGGGATGTAAACGGAGGCGGAGAAGAGATCGACGATGGCCAGGCCCCCGGTCAGGACGACGACCGGTCGCCGGCGCCGGAACCGGCACTGGGTGAAGGCCGACAGGGCAAGCAGGGTGTTCTCGACGGTCCCGAATATGGCGACCGTCCAAAGAAATGTCGTGTGGACGCTGGTTGCGCTGAAACGCTTTTGCGACATCGAATTTTCAAACGTACGATCATATTCGGGATACATCATCATCATTATCATCGCCTGGAAAAGGCTATTATGTCAATAGGGGCCTACTAGTATATATTTACAATTTTGAAACGTAAAACTGCGCGTTGGCGTGTGTTTTACATGACGCTGGCTATATAGGGGGGTCAACATGCACGCACACACCGACGCACACGCGCATAGGTTTACGGGATTAAGTTGTGTCTCAATAATCTAACATGCTGATCAATAGAGCTCGGTCCTGATGATAGCCTACCGCCCTACCTGCTATCAATTATGTACATTGTAGCAAACAGAATCTAGCTTAGGGGCTGTCCATTAATTACGTCAATAAATTTCGGGGGAGGGGTTCGAAAAAGTTCGACAGTTGTTGACAGGGAAGGGGCCAAGAGAAGTTGACGTCAACGATTTCATTTTTTACAAATAGGTCTAATCAAGAAATAAGAAATTTCATGGAATATTATTTATTGCAACGGAAAAAAGCCTGACGAGCAAAAAATAGGTCATCACCACCACATTTTGACACTTGATGAGCAAAAAAGAGGGAAAGGTCTCATCACCGCAAAAATAATTACCTTCTCGACTATTTTGGTAACTCGTCACTGATCTTATAGGAGGGTCAAAAGATTTTGACATAATTATAGGGGATCACTGAAAATGGCATGCAGGAGGTCAAAAAATTCCCCAAAAGTGTTGACGTAATTAATGGACAGCCCCTTACGGATATGCCAGAATGAGACTACTATGCCAGAATGAGGCTGGCATATTAGCCTGTGCTTCTATCAACAAAACTTACCCAGAAGTAAGACCTTACTAGGCTTCTCCAGTATAGGGCTATACGTGTAATTATAGGTGCATGACAATTAATGCTCTTTCTAGGCGCACAAAACGTGCGTATATATATATATATATATATATATATATATATATATATATATATATATATATATATCAGGTATATGCATGTGTGTGTGTCAGGCACGTCTGAACGAATTTTCAGCAGAAGCTGCAGATTTTCTTAAGAAAAAAATAGTTCGCATCTTAAAAACCTTACCTTGACAAGCAAAAAAAGTTCTTCACGCATAGAATTTACTCTCTAATTATAGGACCTGTATACTTCTGACAAGCAAAACAAAAAGTCTATCTTCTTTCAAGGGGTGCGCTGATTTTTCCAGGGTGCAGCTGCACCCCTGCACCCTCCACTTCCTACGGGCCTGATATATATATATATATATATATATATATATATATATATATATATATATATATATATATATATATATATATATATATAGGCCCTAAGCTTATGCATAGTTATGCAACTTTGTAGACAATGGCTAAAGGGCGTTTGAATTATAAGTTCACTGTGCATGGATTTAACCGGGAGAAAGGATTATGGCTGAAATCTAATTATCTGCTTGAGGATTATAACTTCGCAGAATTAGTAGATTATACCTAACTGCATACGAACACGCTTGCGTAGACCTAATGGTTTACTGGAGCTCTACAATAGGCCTAGGCCTATGTCTGGACGTCTAGCCTACTGTAGGCCTACGTTGCGCCGTGTGGGTTCAAAAATCGAACATTTGAGGGTCCAATCGAAAGCCAATATTTTCGACCTCCAGTGTTTTTGTTGGGGGAGGGGGTTGGTTGGCTAAGCGATTTTGTCGATCCACAGTGAAAATCGTCCCCGATCGATTGGGCCCTAAACCATTTCAATTCTAAGTCATGATCTCATCTGGGTATTGGCTGCGCGGAAAGACTCTATCCCTCCCATAATCCTAAACGACCGCAAATTTTCAGTGCAATTTTGTTTTTCTGTGGCTAATTTGTGATTTTCAGTTTTTCTCATTAGGCCCTAAAGATAGGCTATTTGCAAGCTATACCTATTTACAAATCTGGCGTTCTTCACAGATTAGAAAGTGCAACGTCGGCGCTCTTGACAACTAAAGCAGCATGTTAAGTCGTTTTGATGCGTATATCTCTAATAGAGATAGGGCTATCGTATTCTCTGTGTTTTGCAACATTCAGGCCTAGTTCTAGGCCTAGTAGATCTTTCGTTCTGACAACTTATGGATGCTTAATTAAGCCTAGGCCCAGTGGCGGCTCTAGGATTTGGCAAGTGGGGGGGCCCTTGGGGGGGCAACTTCTAATCATGGGGGGCCAACCATTTGTAATGTATGTAGCATTAAGTATAGGGTCCCAACTGGGGGGCCACTGGGGGCGCCAGGCTCTCAATAGGGGGCACGGGCCCCCCTGGCCCCCCCGGTGATGCCGCCACTGCCTAGGCCTATAGGCACTCTACAGGCTAGGGACTAGTTAAAGAATTGAAAATTATAGCAGTTCTCAACGGCATAATAGAATTTTGATTAATTATTCGATTATTTTAATAATCGATTAGTTCATTAGGCTACCAGGACTGGAAATGTGTTTTAAAAACATAGATTTTAAAAAGTCAAATTTTTAGGTATTTTAGGTTTTTGTTTTTAGATCGAAAAGTTAAAAAATCTAATCTTTAATGTTTTAAAATATCGCTACTCTCTGCACTGTCTGCAGACGGCAGAACACATAATTATGTGACAACAATATAGAGAAGGATTAATGGTGTTCACTGTTCACCTGTGACAAAACATAGAGAGGGGCGTATGGATGTTGTCATCATGTCATGCCAAACATTAACATCTAAAAAAACTAAAAAGGCACTAAACATGAAAAACATAAACACCTACCTTTAATTTCTAAGAAGTCTAGTTTTCCATCCCTTTTATTGCGCAATTACAGTAATTTAATCGCTTCAGCTCAACTCCAATCCCAGCAACTCTGTGTATTATTACCCTGTGTATTATTACTCTGTGTATTATTACATACTTACTTACCTACATATTTGTATATGTACTTTATGTAGCACCGTAGTTTTGAGAGTTAAATAATTCTTTGCTTGCCTGGTTTTCAAAGTTAGCGGATAATTTCTGTTTGTTCGACGATTTGTTTTAAAAATCAGAATGTTTCTCTTAAAGACAAATCATTTGTCGCGTATTTTGACGACTAATTCAACGCGTAAGATGGCTTCATCTTTATTATAATATAATATCGCTCATGCCTGCTACGAGTATTATATACTACAACTTAATTAGATACTAATTATATTTCACGAGTACTGTCGACTAAGTAACGCTGTTTTAAGCAGTGCAGTGTAAGTTCTGTAAGAGTTTTTTTAGCGCCACGGGATGCTTGCTTAGCACCACATTCTCTGTGGAGGTATCACGTAACTGGCTCCTTCCGTCCCGTGTCCAAGCATCGCTCCAACTTTGGGCCAGTATTAGTTTTGGAGGGACTTCATGTGCATTTCGTTCAGTTCTACTCAACAGTGTCGCTGATTGCTATATCTTCTCGAATTTAGTCAGAACATAGACTTCATATGTAGGCAGGTGTTAGAGGTCCGTGACCGTAGAATGTTTCCCATTTACGTGTCAGCTTTTCAATGGCAAAACAGCCATAGGTTGCATGTTTTTGGACAGCATCTAGTAGCATTACTTGATGACGATCACAGGATTTACATATGACTTTTGCTTGTGCTTCCAGCTGCATTAGGTGTTTAATAGCACGTCGGTGCATCATACAACTGATTTTTACCATTAGTTTAATTTACGGCCACCATTCAAAGGATAGCCCATGTTTTAAGTAATATTATGAAGTTCGGTTTTGGTAAATGTTGAGTATGTTTTATGTATTTGTTTTTTTAATTACTTTTGTAGGTATGTTAAGGTTTGCATCATCAAGGTAGAGTTTATTTTTTGTTTGAAACTCTGATTAGATGATTATTCTATAGTGCTGCACCCTCGTTTAAGGCAACATGATATCTAAAGAAGAAAAATAAAAGAAATATTAATCATGATCAATATTTATGGGACTCTTGAAATACCTCTTGCAAATTCCTGGTCCCTTATCAGTGATGTGACGTCTCTTCTCAAGACAGTCTTGAGACAGTATTTTCAATGTTTTGGTCTTGGTCTTGATCTTGTTGGCCAGTGTCTCGGTCTTGGCCTTGGTCTCGTCATTACTGTCTTGGTCTTGCGATTCAAGACCGAGACAGTGGGTTTTTTCTACTGTTAGTAATAATGTTTTCTGTGGTAGATGTCTTCCGAATTATGGGGCTATACGAGATTGTCACTGTTGGAACCCTTCGTGAATAATAAATAATATAAATATGCTTGTATAGATATATCTATGCCAAATTTTCGTAATTTTATGGCTGATGTTGATAAAAAAATTTGTGAATCCTGTTTTGTCTGTTTTCTTAATGTTTAAAATTACTGTCATGGTCTTGAGCCCTAGTGTCATGGTCTTGGTCTTGATACCTAATGTCTTGGTCACATCCCTGTCCTTTATGTTGAGTTCTAAGGTGTTTTAGGTTTCAAATGTTACACCTCTTGATTTAATTTCTTTGGTGCTTTTGAAACAAGAATGCTGTTTGTTTGATTGATTCAGTCTATTACTACTTAATTAACTACTGGAAACATTTGTCAGCCTTCAGCAGTTCGTCTTCCACTATGATGTGCTTTATGTAAAAGTAATGTGCTTGCTCCTTATTTAGTGCAATTATTGTGACTGTTTTGACCAGCAAGCCAGTGGTGGTTCTGTCACCTGACAGCGGTTCATTTCTGTGTTGGCATCCTGAACCTAGCTTTCCTTATGAGCACACTAAGGTAGAATGCTGCTGTCTATTTTCATTTGAACTGTTCAACTTGCACAAATGATGTACAAGAGATTTTAAGTACAATTTTGTTCAGGAGACTTTTACATTAGGATGTTATGTGCATATAATTAAGCAGTTTTCACAAAGCTGGTAACAAATATTTGTAGCTGCTGATTGATTAATTATAGAATTTTTGGTATAATTGATTAAGATCTGCTGTTTTGGGCGTTAGAAAATTGTTGCTATGACTACTGATTAATATCACCAATTTAGTTCTGTTACAGCATAAGTTTTGTTGCATCTGTGTTTCTTAATTTGTCGTTACCATGACAACTTGTTAATAGTCTTTTGCTTGTCTGTTCAGCCACTGCCTAGGAAAGAACCAGAAATCAAAGAGGTTAGTGTATAATAATTTAGTAATAGTTAACGATAATAAAATGCCTTTTATGACACCATGCACGGGGGAGGGGTGTTGGCAGTCGGAGATTGTCTTGTCTCTGTGCATAAGCCTAATTATATTACACTGGTCAACAAGGTTTTTGTTTCCTGTGCAATTTCTGGTGTTCCAGGTAGATTTTGTCATGCTGATTACAGGAATAATTTTGAAATTTTCCTATCACGTAAGTTTTTTTAGAAAAAGCTGATTTTAAATTTTAAAATTATGAGAATTTTAAAATCGTGGTTTTCGAGAGTTGTCTGAGTTATGGGTATTCAGGTTAGGCAAGAATCTTATGTGACCGCCATAACAGATGTAATATGCACTGCTGGCTCACTTAACTACATGGATTTTGAAAATTAGTATAATTAGGCATGTCCAGACATGCCCAGACGCGCCCAAACCTATCTTCAAGACTACATGCCTAGCATGTATTGTTGCTATGGTTACATGCAGTCCTATATAAATACCAAGCAGCACTATAGTCTTTCTATTTGATGAGATAGAACTGTTTAGTTAAAGGCTGTGAATTGAAGATATTAACTAATTTAATTAAAGTTTCTGAAATGTCGCGTCGATGTCGCAATAGCAGTGACACGTTCTGCTACATCTGTGGAGAGTTTACGTTGAAATCACAGAAGCGGAGTATGACAGCAATCATAAAGAAAGGATATGAGTTATACTTTGGATGCTAAATTGGCGACCAGGACAAAGTATGGGCACCTCATATATGTTGTTCATCTTGTGCTACCAGTCTGCGAGCTTGGCTTGCAGGTAAGCGTCCATCCATGCCATTCGCCATACCAATGATATGGAGGGAGCAGAATAATCATGTAACGGATTGCTATTTCTGCATGACGAATGTTACAGGATTTTCTTCAAAGAATAGGAAGTCTATTGAGTATCCTAACCTTGCCTTAGTTCCACACGCGAGAGTCTTCCTGTTCCAAACCCCGAGTTTTGGACACTGGAGGACGAGGACGAGCATGCAGAAACAGATGAAATGCTACAGATAGGTGATGATTCAGCTACATAAGACCCAGAGTTTGAGCCATCGACATCCAGCAATCCTCATTTGATTTCTCAGGCAGAGCTCAATGATCTGGTCAGAGACTTAGATTTGTCAAAAATCCAAGCAGAATTGCTTGGATCTAGGTTACAGAATGGAATCTGCTCTCTCCAGGTACAAAATTTCAGTATTTCGTAAACGGCATGAAGACGACTCTATTCTTCAAAAAAATCGATAGTCTTAGTTTTTGGACATTGATGGATTGCTTTCTGCTTTTCGGCTGTAAGCACAATCCATCCGAATGGCGACTTTTTGTTGACTCTTACTGTTAAGTTTAAAGGCTGTTTTGCTGCACAATGGCAATTCATACCCTTCAGTACCCATTGGACATGCTGATTACATGAAGGAAACATATGAGAACACGCAGCTGCTATTGAAACATATAGAATTAGATACAACTGGAATATATGAGATCTGAAAGTTGTTGCAATTCTACTCGGTCTGCAGCTAGGCTACACCAAGTACTGCTGCTTTCTTTGCGAGTGGGACAGCCGAGCTAGAGATTCACATTATGTGAGAAAGGTCTGGCCATTGCAGGGACTTGGTTCCAGGACAGAAGAACGTTAAACATGATCCTCTCGTTGATCCGAAGAACATTTATCTCACACCTTTGCACATCAAACTTGTTAATGAAAAACTTTGTCAAAGCAATGAACAAAGAAAGTGAAACCTTTACATACTGACAGAGGTTTCCAATTTATGCTAAAATAAAAGAAGGCGTTTTTGTTGGCCCACAGATTCGCTCAAGGACAGTCACTTTGAGGGCCTTCTACAGGGTGCTTGTTGCCTGGACAGCCTTCAGGGATGTTGTTGCAACTTTCTAACTACAAGTATGTTGAACAAGTTGGAAATCTGACAGGCAATTGCAACATGTCACTGAAGATACACTTCTTCATTCTCACTTGGACTTCTTCCCGGACAATCTCGGCGGCGTCAGTGATGAACGTGGTGAAAGATTTCACAAAAGATTGCCAGCATCGAGAAACGCTACCAGGGAAAGTGGAGTCCGTCTATGCTCGGAGACTACTCTTGGTCACTGATACGTGAAGCACAGGACAGTGACTACAAACGAAAATCTACAGCAAAACATTTCTAATTTTCTCATGTCTTGTCATTATTGCCTAGATCTTTCTGTAGGATTATGTTGCAGAAGACGTTACAATTCTAAATGCTAAATTGTCTATTTCTTAAAAACCTTACGTGATACAGAAATTCTAATTACATATTTGTGTTCAGCAAGTCAAAATCTATTAGTTTCACCAAACTTTGTAGAGGAAACAAAAACTTGCATAAAATTTGTTGACCAGTGTTATTGATGTTGGAGTCATACCGTGGAAAAACAGAATTTAATGTGATTCCTTTTATTATCTTTGAATAAGGATGTCACAGCTGATCATCACAATAAGTCTCTAAGATTTTCCCATGCTTTCAGTGGCCTTTCCTTCTGGTGAGCTGCTTGAAGTTCTGATCCTATACTTTACCCAAGAAATGGCTTGGCATTATTTCACAATTTTTAGTGATTTAATATATAGATAGAACTTCTAATTAATTATTGAATTTAAATGATCTTTTGAGTTGAAGATGCTCGACTCTTTTGCTTTTTGCTAAGGTTCATTTTATGTTATGAGACAGCATTAATGTTTATCTCAGGGTGACTCAGAGCTGAAGGTCCAGTACTTGCTTGAGGAAAAGTACAAGTATCGACCTGACGGTCCAACTCAACAGGAACTTATGAAAATATTTCACACCACTAGACATGCGTTTGACCGAAAGTGAGTTTCTAAAGATGTGTTCTCCTATTTGATTTGGCTTAGTCGACCATTTTCTGATTTGATTTTTAGCTCTAATGACTTGAACAATTTTTGATTTTGAAATATTTATGCAGTTTGGCTTGGTTGCATAAGATATATTTCATTCACTCGTTTTTAGAATATTTTTTCTTTGTGAAATATTTTTGTAATAGGCCATCACGGCGATATGCAAAAAAGAATCCGCCTAAAGATAGAGAAGGCGTCTGATTGTTGCTTAGGCCAACGAAAACGAGATGGAATCTGACTGACTGTTTGAAATATCTATGCTTTTTAAAGTTATTTTCAGGTGTTCAGATTTTGATAAGAGAAATTCTGCCTATCCTGAAATCTTTCTATAGCATAATATGAGCTTTGATGTAATTTCTTAAAAGTCTTATTCAGAGTCCAGTCATGCAAAGAGATTAAAGAGTTGCAAATATCCAATTAGAGCTGGATCAAATATAATTCTGTGCTTCAGAAGTTCAGATCTTTGTTTCTTAGGGCCTGTTAACAGGGCGCGATTTGCAGGGGGAAGGGGGATCCTCCCACTGCCAAACTGCATCCCCCCACTGCTACACTTCTCCAACAACTACATCCCCCAAGCTCAACATATCCCCCCCACTGCTCCAGGTCACAGATCGCACCCTGCCTATTAACCATATTGTCTGCCTCTTTTTTCAAATTGTACAGCAAAAATTTTACGTCCATGGTAGGACTTGTTGACTGCATTTTTTAGTTTTTTAAAGTGAAGAAATTGAAGAAAAGAAAACTACAGTAATTCCCTTTTCTGGAATCCCAGGGTATATTTGAAATAACAATTTCTTAAATTCTGCCTTGACTAGAATCAGCTGTCAAATATTTAGGTAACTAGGCTGTCCTTAACTTTTGTTGATAGGCCTATCTGAGTCAAGCTGTGCAGATATTAGTGCTAATCATAAGTAAAGTAAAAGCTCGTCAACTTATACAGCGCCCTGGAAAGTAGTACAGTAGTAGCTGCTTATTCTTATGCGCTTAATCTTTCTTGAGATAGCTATAGACAAGGTGGTTTATCGGCCGGGCAAAGGTCAGTGTATCTATGAGGCGGCGGGTCAGCTAGGTTGTTATTGCTATGGAGGAAATGACTTTTCGAATAGGAAGGTTTTAAGTTTAGACCTAAAGGCTTGAGGAGATATATAGTGAAGGAATTAAAGGAAATGAAGATTCGGAGCTTATTGTTTGACCAGGTCGTAGTTCAACACAGTTAAAATTGGTTTGGTAGGCTATTTAATTCAGCATGTTTGAACTGTAACCACAGAGACACAGAATTCAACGGTGGTAAGTTCCATATATGTATTGAAATTCGTGATAAATTAGCCTAGACTCGTTAGCTGCATTGACGCTGAAGATTCGGAAACTGAACAGCTTAGAAAATACCCATAATTAAGACACTGATTCAGAATTATCAATAAACCTGCATGTCTGCTTGCTGTTTTGCTACACAGCAGCAGTAATTTCGTGTGTTTCTTGTGCTATTTAGTCTAACAGATGCTTTAACATCAAATAGGTATTTTAACTAGAACGCGAGTTCTAGTGACATATCACACTGAGGTGCTGAACTAAGAGATCAAAGTTGTATTTAAATTTAAAATTAATAATAATAATAATAATAATAACTGGATTTTAAGTGGTTTATTAGGATTTCTCCTGTGTTGAAAAATGTCTGCAGTATCTTTATTGCATAGCCTAAGTCCGAAATTAGGCCTACACATGTCCTGATCCCATAAATACTGGCCCATGCTCTCGACCTGACGAGCTGGTGTTTCTAATCTATTTGGAGTAAGCGTTTCCACGTGCGACAAAAAAGATTTACAAGAGAAAGCACCTGGCCGATTTGTGATGGACAGAAATTGTAGCACCCTACTAGCCAGTCCAACGCGGGTCGAATCGCCGACCGCAAGAAAGTATTTTCCGACCCAGCAGCTATAGCTGCAGGGACGGTCTTTTGCTACCACCGACTTCTCCTTCTGGTCTGATTTTTCACGAACAGATGCTGGTCCCAGAAGATGCAGGCGACTGGGTCTGTGCGTTGTTCTTGTTTGCTAACTGCTACTGCATGGCTGCTTAGAATCAGGAGCGTTGGTTTTTGAGTGGCGCTAGCTAGTCGAGATCGGCGCGTTCATCATCTTTACCTGGCAGTAAACAACAATCCACGGTATTCTGCGATCAGAGCCCCCCGGCAAAGGCTGTGCTCCGAGCGTCGGCTCAAATGTTATATTCTGCTCTTCTTCCGAGACGAATACTGGCAAGCCATTTATCGCTAGTGATCCTAGCAGCAACTGGGGCCCACTTACAGCAATGGCGGCTCTAGGATTTGGCAAGGGGGCGTTGGGGTGGCAACTTCTAATCATGAGGGGCCAACCATTTGTTGTTTAATGTATGTAGCATTAAGTATAGGGTCTCAACTGGGGGCCACTGGGGGCCAGGCACTCAATAGGGGGGCACGGGCCCTACCTGGCGCCCCCCGGTGGAGCCGCCACTGACTTAGAGTATGCGCCTCGTCCAGATTTCAGTTTCCGAGAAATTCTCCAATCGTAAGCCTTCAAAACAACGTTGACTTCACTAGGGCCCTATTTCAGTAACGTTTTCAAAGTCTTGCGTAAATATAAATGCTTGCCACGTCTGCTATAGATAATGGCGTAGCCAGGGTTCCCGAATAGGGGTGGGGTGCACATGGACAATTTTGGGTAAAAATGTGTTTTTCGCACATTCACATATTTCTCTCTCTCTCTCTCTCGATCATGCTATCTACCACCCCCCCCAAATTCTCGGCGGTTTTGCACAAGTTCCAAGACCGGTTCCGGCCAGAGTAAGAGGGCCCTGCACAGTGTTTATTCTAGCCATCTTGACATTGGGGGGAGTTTGAAATGTTTGGGGGCTAAATGTGTCTCTCCGCGCTTTTTTTTGGGGGGGGGGATTTCCATCTCCCAAGCCAACATATACAAATTGGGGGGGGCCAATTTTAAAACTTAGCGTGATTTAAAGTGGCTTAGGAAGCCTAGAATAAACACTGCCTGACTGCCTGTGTGAAAGCCGCTATAGGGGCGCTATTAACGGGGCCCGCTCCGAACCCGCTCCGTCAGCCTACCACTCCAGCGCGTAGCCTAACCCATTCCGCCATCTTCCGCTCCAATTCCTTGTCTTCTCCGCCAAGTGTCAGCTAAATATCGTTCCTCTTGCTTGGAGGGAATGCAATTCCTTGTAAATTTTCTTTTCAGGACAGTTTGCCACTTTGTCGCAAGCAACTCCAATGCCGCATAGAATTCTTCGTGGGGGATTCAATGAATTTCTAGGAAGTTGTTGGGGGAGTGGAAGCAATGAAATCCAGAAAAAGGTTGACAACCAAAAATGGTCATTAGCAGTGTTTTTGGTCAGTAAATAATGAAATAAACCTTGCAAAAAGGTCATCAGCTCTGTTTGGACTAACAGCAAGAATTCCTCCCGTTTGTCGTTCCCTCCCCGACCCGTCAAACCCTCAAAACGCTGACAAACAAAAAAAACTCGGTGGGGGTGCAACCCCACAGTCATTCCCAACGTGGAACCGTTCCTCCATGGCTACGAATAAAATGAAATTGAACTGGATCCACTCTGTTTAACAGGTACAGCAAAATCCGGACCAACAAACAGATGGATTTCTTCGGGCAGCGGTCGACTATAATTTCATATCTCTCTCTCTCTCTCTCTCTGGTATAGATAGGTCAAAGCTATACCTGCTTCTCCGTTAATTCTGCCATCTGCACGTAACGTTGTGGCTCGCCGAAGGATCGTCGGTTGGAACGGTGGGTTAAAAACAAACTCCCTCTATCGGCCACCGCGGACGCTGCTGCTTTCGGCCTATACGAAAGCCCTGATCTTCTAGGCTACATAATATCGGCCGTATAGAAGTTGCGTTTGGTGTTTTATGGACGTGACGTCAAACACAGTGCGCTATATAAGTCGTCGGAGATGCATCTCCGTCGGTTGCTAGTCGCTGACTGAGCAATCGGTTAGAGAAAGAGTTTCCCTTCATCAGTGGCAAAAGTTCAGCTCCGGTAAGTTTCCGTCTTTCGCGAGTTCTAGGCCTAGCCTTCTTGAGTCGGAAATTGATTATAGGCCTAGGCCTACTGTTGCTTAGGTGGAAACCGTGGAATAATCAAGGCTCGTGTTGTTGAAATTTCACTGGCGAAATGCTTGCTTCGGAACAAATTGCAGGGTTTATTCCTAGCAGAGGCGTAGCCAAGGTTCGAGAATGGGGCGGCACCACACAGGCGTAGCGAGGGTATCCGGCGCCCCGGAACAAGAAACATACTGATGGCCAGTGGCGTAGCCAGGATTTCCGGAAGGGGTTTTGAAAAAAGGGGTTTTCACCCCCAAAATCGCCAACAATCGCCTCAAAAAATAAAAATTGCATGGGAATACATAAAAAATTTTTTTCGCCGCCCAAGAGGGTTTAACTTCAACCCCCCACCGTGGCTACGCCACTGCTGATGGCGCCCCTTCAGCTTCCGAAAAATCTTGACGAGCAAAAGAAGGCCGAGTGATTTTGGCGTATTTTTATTTTTCTGTTTGCTTTTTGTTGCACTAACCCAATACCTGAATTTGAAACCCCACTTCGGTGCCAGGGCACGGCTGCCCTTCCCCTAGCTACGCCTCTGTGGCACCATCACTTTACAAATGCCAACTCTTGGTCTGGCCCGATTAGGGTGTTGGTGGAACGTTCTGTACTGTTAAAGCGGGCTATAGGCCTGGTGCCCCAACCACAAAATAGGGTAATTAGCCTATTAGGGACGTCGTGAATATTTCCTATTTGCACTTGGGGGCACTCTGTGTCACAGATTTTGCCCTAATGGTTTACTTCGTTTTCTCAAAAACGCCCAAACTGTTGTTGATTAATCGCACGTGGTTGTAATTTCTCGACGTAGGCCTGAATGATCAATTATTTGTATGCAAAATGTTACGCCCGACAGTGGCGTAGCCACGGGGTTTTTGGGGGTTAGAACACCCCTTGGACGGCGGGAAAAATTTTTCTATGTATTTCCATGCAATTTTTATTTTTAGGCGATTTTTGGCGAATTTTGGGGGTGAAAACCCCCCTTGGCGGTTATCGACGAATTTTTTTTCAAACCCCCCTTCCGGAAATCCTGGCTAACTTTTGAACCTAGTTTAGGCAATTTTTGAAGAGCGCTGCTGCTTTTGCCATGAATGCGATAGGTCCAATGTATAATGCTTTTATGAAATATTTAAAGTATCCCACAGCCCTTTGTCCAATCAAATGATTCAACCCCATTTCATTGATTAGACCTAATCTACAGTAGACTCAGTAGTCTTGATTCCTTTGGAAACTTATTCCTATGGTCGTTATGCATAGCCTATTGATTAACTGAGATTCGTATATTCTGTTCTCTGGCCTGTAGCTTGATATTAGTCTCATCATAGTTGTTTTGCCAGTTAATTATATAGCGGCAATAGCTAAACGAGGAACTTGTCTTTTTTAAACTGTAGTTAGTCTCTTTCCATCAATTACAATTTTATCAGGGGCGTAGCCAGGAATTTGATTTGGGAGGGTATAAATATTTTGGGTGGGTATAAATCTTAACTATAAACCACATATAACCTCATGTAAATCACATAAAAAACTTTAAGGTAGACTGATTTGGGGGGGAGGGTATATATACCGATATACCCCCCGTTGCTACGCCCCTGCAATTTACTAATGTTCATATTCTTGTTTCACGTCCTTCCATGACCCCATATTCTCCAAGCACTGGTCAGGACTTTACGGCATATCTAAAGGTGACCGCAATATCCCCCTTAAATTGTACATCCACTCTCAGCAGCCCCACCTGCCCTCGAAGATCTTCTGCTGCAGTGTTTTATCCAGACCTGTTAGGGGAGATCCCCCCCAACCACAAAAAAATCCCCAAATCTCAGCACTGACGCAAGCTTTTTGCATTGAGCGGTGTCTCTTCCCCTCCAGCCATGCAAGCCAATTTCCACCCAAAGGCCTGCATGGAGTCTGGCTAAAACACTGTTTCGCTGTGTTTGATTCTATCGTTGTCTTCAGGTACATTTGGTCCACGGCATCTTATTTCGCACTATTCGGTGGGACGGTGTAATCCCAGAAACAGCGGCGTAACGACGGGGGTATATCGGTATATATATACCCGCCCCGCCCTCCCCCAAAGAAAAAATCAGCCCACCTTAACGTTTTTAATGTTTTGTTCACATGTGCGACGTTAACATAAGTTATGATTTTGAAATAGCTATGACTAGTTAAGATTTACTGTATAACCCCAAATCAAATTCCTGGCTACGTTCAAGATTTGAATCTAGTGTTACACTAAATTAGGGGGCGGCTGAAGCTCTACCCTAAATCCCGTTAGGAGAAATAATGACCTAGAAAACAGTCTTTCAATGTGGGGGCATGGGCGTCCGCAGAAATTTTTCCAGGGGGTGCAAAGTAGGGTCTTGCGACGAAAAAAACAAGTAATTTTACGTTTTTCATGATCTCAATTTTTCAGGGGTGCAATTGCACCCCTTGCACCTCCCTCCGGACGTCCATGGGGGTACCAATATGATGTCAGATAGTCTGAAAATATTTACAAAATCTCGGGATTTGAGTCTAATATTTCGCTAAAATGCTCCTTCTGCGGCTAAAATATTATTGCTAAATGCATAAACCTACGACCCAGGCTACGATACTAATTGAGCGCTGTTATTAAGTCTTTCAAGAACCATAATTAAAGCTCTGAAGGAAATGAAGCCGTCGTGCTTTTAGTAAAAGCGACGTGCAAAATGATTT
This sequence comes from Metaphire vulgaris, assembly GCA_018105865.1. Taxonomy (NCBI): domain Eukaryota; kingdom Metazoa; phylum Annelida; class Clitellata; order Crassiclitellata; family Megascolecidae; genus Metaphire; species Metaphire vulgaris. The sequence goes on from CM030832.1 coordinate 4,337,153, forward strand.
TGTCGCTCTTTTGACGAAATTTCCATTCTGAAATAATTGGACAATTTTATCAGGACCTTTTCGAAATTGAAACTGTCGGTTTCTTTCTCGATCTTTATTTCATCTTCTGTTCATTTCTTCACGTATATTTCAATTTCATTCGCATCTTTTCAACAATAGAACTCATATAAAACATTTAGAATTGAATCTCTCCAATAAGCCAATCCGTACGGAATTATCCTCAGTCCTTTTCTTTCTTGCAGTGGCGGCTCCACCTGGGAGCCAGAGGGGCCCGTGCCCCCCCTATTGAGTGTCTGCCCCGCAGTGGTTTCCCAGTTGGGACCCTATACTTAATGCTACATATATTAAACAACAAATGGTTGGCCCCCATGATTAGAAGTTGCCACCCCAACGGCCCCCCTACTTGCCAAATCCTAGAGCCGCCACTGCTTTCTTGCACGGTTGGAAAGGTCGCAGGTAGCTTATATATTTTTATATCTTCTCTGTGCGTGTCCAATAACACTTCTCCAGCTGTCGTCACGACGTCAAACTTATTAAAAAATATTATATATGCTCGTCTAGAAGCTATCGTCTCTTGTCTCTACCACTGCACTTCGCCGGGGAAGGGGGAAGGAGGAATTCCCCCTCTCCCAGTATCCTCCACAATCCAGTCCAAGTCCCTCACCTGCCGTCGAGCGCTGTTTCCCCATGCCACCGCCGGCCGCCGCTGACTGCTATACTTAGCCGGGCAGTCGAAGCTCAGAGAAGCCTCCCCATGGGCCGCTGCAGGTTCCATTTATGGAGCCCGTCAGCTGGTGGGTAAGGCGCGGTTGGCGGTGCGATGGATGTGTGCCGTAGGTCCGGACACCGACCGGGCCCCAACCTGGCAGCTGCACCTGGCTCCGTCCGTAGCTGTTCCTGGCTCCGTCCATGCAGGTGGAGTGCTTTATATAACCATTTGTCGTTCGTATAAAAGCGGGACTCTGTGGTGTTTAGTATCTCTGACCTTCCAGTCTCTTAGGATACTTGGGTCCATTGTTCCGTAGAATTATTTCGCTCCTGTTGGGAAGATTTAGGGGCGACCGGCATTCTAACGACAGGTTAGACGAGGAAATTCGTAGCCTATATAGCGCGTGCTTTTAAAACAATTCTTAACGGTTTTTAGTTGCGATGTAAAACAGCCAAGAGTCATAATAATAATTAATTATTGTGAAACACGTTTAGAATAGGCAGGGTTCACTCGAGTGTCGCTGATGTCATTTGATAACTACAGTATATAGTTGGTTATTGACGGATTGGACGAGATCAAATCATTTCTATGCAACAATTATAGGTTTCTTTTTCTAACCTAACGAAGATGGTCAATGGATGCCATAATTTAAGCTATGAAAAAAGACTAGTATTGTGGATTGACCGCATTAGAAAGGAAAAGAGGACTTGATAGAAACATACAAGATCATGACTGGGAAATGTAGGCTACGATCGATTCGTTACATTGGCACACTATAGCTGCACAAATAGGCCACACATGCAAATTTGTTTAAGCAGAGGATGGGGCCAAGAAAGAATTTTTAGTGCAAGGGTTGTGGACAAATGGAACAGTTTGGACGAGGTGGCAGTGACAGTTGAAACAGTTAACGGATTCAAAGGTATAATCTGGGAAAGGTTTAGGTTACTGAACGAAGAGAGTTAGCCTACTATAGGTCTAGTCTATAGTGGTTTTCATGCAGGCTAATTTAGCATCCTTAACCACTTTAAATCGCACTATTATTATTACAACCTTAACGATATATAAGTCTAATGATGTTTTTACTTTGAATATAGAGATTTGTTAAATGGTTTGAAGTTCTATACTCGACCGATTCGGATTTTGACGTATTTCAAGAACAATGAAAGTGTTGGACGATGAATGTTTTGTGGACAGTGATTGAAAATGAGACGAGAACGGCAAATAATAATAATAATAATAATAATAATAATAATAATAATAATAATAATAATAATAATAATTATTATAATTAATAATAATAATAATTATAATTATATTATTATTATTATTATGCACTTTTATAACACCAGTTCTAATACCTAGAGAGTTTTCAATCTAGAGGTCAAGTCTATCAAACGATAACCGCCTGTTGATAACAATTTGTGGGGTATCTTAGTTAATTCATAAATAGAGGGGGCACGTCAACATTTTCTGGCGATAAAAGGAAGGCTTGACGAGCAAAAAACTTCGTCGTGTCCGAAGCGCTTTATTCAATCTATCACGTATCAAACGATACCGAACAATTTGTGGGAACTACTGAACGGTTTGCACAAATCCCAATACGGGTCCCATCCCGAATGGAGGTGGGACCCCGTGTTCTCCCCTTTGGATACGCCAATGAATGATAATAATAAATTAATAATGATTATATATATATATATATGTATGTATATACATGTGTGTATATATGTATATACGCTGCAGTCTTTACGTTTTTGCTGCCATAGGCTGAATAAAACTCGAAGATGTCGAAGTTTTCGGCGAAGCAGAACTTTCCCGACTACAAAAGCCTGCACCACAAGTGCATGGTCGGACGCCATCTGACCGGAAGAGGTTTGCAGGTTTTATCGAGAGAGAGAGAGAGAGAGAGAGAGAGAGAGAGAGAGAGAGAGAGTCATGGATGCATATATAGAAGTGAATTTTTATTATGCCACTATAGGTACGAGTCTCCTCCCCACATTTTGAGAGGCTAGACTGGGGAAGGGTAATAGTTTAGAGGTTGGACCTCTTTCTCATCCAAGTTTGCACCTATGCAGAGATTTACAAATAATTTGGAGTGGGGTGGGAATATAGTCGCAGATTTCTACTAGACCTATAGGCTCTTGCTCCCCCCACTTTTGGGAGAGGCTATCATCAGAGAAGGGCCGGAAGATGTAATGGCTGCCCCGCCCCCACTTTTTCATCCAAGTTTACGCCAATGGGTGGGGTGGAGGTACTTTATAGTTCGTAGACTGTTTGGGGATCGCAAGTTAGGCCCTACTTGATTGAAAGAGAAATTCAAACTGAACTTAACCAAAAGACCCTTTCGTATTAATAATTGTACGACTGCACTAATACTGTATTACTACTTTAATGAAGATGAAAAAATTGGTCTTTTCTGGAAGATTTTAGTCTGCTTTAGTATTCTATGCAGCTGGTGACGTTCGGGCAATACTGTGTCCCTGTTTCAATGTTAAACCAAGTTGTTGGGACTAATAATATTATGGCGGCCATTTTGACGTTGTAGATGTACGAGAGACTCTATCCTCTTCGTACCGTGAACGGTGTTTCCATCGACAAATGCATTCAGCCATCGGTTGACAATACCGGACGCATCATTGGACTCGTAGCCGGAGACGCCGAATCCTACGAGGTAATAATAGGCCTCAAAAATAATGGACAATCCGGAGATGAAAGAGAAACATCCTTTCTGCTACAGGAATATCAGTGACACTCCAGAGATTTAACGCTGTCGCCTTCCGCGGAACTTTCAGTACATAATAATAATAATAATAATAATAATAATAATAATAATAATAATAATAATAATAAATAATAATAATAATAATAATAATAATAATAATAATGACAGAAATAAATATAATGGCATTATTATAATGGCAATCCACTAGTTCTTATAAGTTATAGGCTTAACACAATGCACAGATGTACAGAAGCATCATCAATCGATGGTACTTCAAAATCCATTGGCGAAAGACCATCTCGATGCCAGATAATAATAATAATAATAATAATAATAATAATAATAATAATAAATATAAATATAAATATAAATATAAATATAAATATAAATATTTAAATCATTTGAATGGTCATAATAATAATAATAATAATAATAATAATATTATTATTATTATTATTATTATTATTATTATTATTATTATTACTATTATAAGCGCCTATAAGGTAGAATTTCTTTAAGTTGGGTTCGAGGATAATAATTACTCTGATGAATTTTAGCTAAAACTGAAGCCTACAGAGATGCTGACAGGCCTACTTCTATAGGCCTACTTCTATAGGCCTATACATGAGAATAGAACTTTGTTAAATTGTTTCCAGGTTTTCAAAGAGCTCTTCGACGCAGTCATCAACGAGAAACACGGAGGCTTCGGACCCAACGACAAACACCCCCCACCGGATCTCAACGCCAACGCCGTTAGTTGCCCTTCGGTCCCATGCAGAATATATAGAAGATAGTGGTGGTGGGGCGGGGGTGGGGGGGACCCAGAAGAGATATTTTCAATGTCGTCGAGAAATTCAAGGGTAGATTTGAACTTGCTACTCGGCGGCTATGAATTACCGCTAAGACACGCGCCAATATAGTTTCCAGTGCTAGGACATACATGTAAATGCGTGCGAGGACTGAGCAAAGAGATTTTTGGGCAATATAAAACAAAGCTGTTGTAAAATTAACAGGCGTCTATGCGGTCATCGACTGCATATTTGCCTTACCTTAAACCGACGGTTTGGAAAGCTTATTGGATCGAAGAGAGTCTAGTAAATGACGATATATATATATATATGTGTGTGTATATGTATATATAAATATACAGTATGTTGCTTTGGTCGGGGCGTCTTATTGAAATTCTATGTGTGCTGTAGCTCGTCGGCGGTCAGTTCGATCCGAAGTACGTTAAGTCTTGCCGTATTCGTACTGGGCGCAGTCTGAAGGGCTTCTGCCTTCCGCCGTCCATCAGCCGGGCGGAGCGACGCGAGGTGGAGCGCATCATCGTCGACGCTCTCGCCGGACTGTCCGGGGATCTGGCCGGAATCTACTATCCGCTGAAGAAGATGACTCCCGAACAGGAGAAGCAACTGATCGCCGTATGGCTCCTCTCTCTCTCTCTCTCTCTCTCTCTCTCTCTCTCTCTCTCTCTCTCTCTCTCTCTCTGTCTGTCTGTCTGTCTCTCTGTCTCTCTCTCTCTCTCTCTCTCTCTCTCTCTCTCTCTCTCTCTCGCTCCGTCGAACGTCGTCGGAGCGCATTCTTGACCGTCTAAGAAATGTCGCGAATCAGTGTTTATTCTATGCCTTCTCTGGAGAGAATTTCCCCCTCAAAGTTTGAATTTTCCCCCCGTCAAAATTTTTGACATTTTTGCAAGTAGTATGACCTTTCTAATGTCTGTCTTCCCCCCCAATTTAAATTCCCCCAATGTCTAGGTGACTTGAATAGCCACTGGTCGCGAAGACCCTGCGAAATTTCAATTCGACGTTAATTTTTGTGGCGACAGTTACATTCAAAGTGTTTTAAAGTTGAAACTATTCATACAGTCAAGTGCTGTGGCCGATCTTTGTTAATTATTAGGCATACGATCTTTGTCTATCACGTATAACTAACAATCTATCATCTTTCAGATCCGATCTTAAGACATACCTGTTTGACTTGGCTTATCCCCTTAGATCCCCCTTGCTCCCTCGCCGTTTCTGACTGATCTTTCCCGCTTAACTTGGCTCTGGGCCTAATTCAATTTGGATTCGGTGCGCCATCGGCTGATGCCCTGGGCATTATGTTAGTGGCGCCACAGAAGTTTCTTGATTGATTATTTCTATTTGGAAATAGCTATACACGTAGAGGTGATTTGGATGACCGGTATGCCTATATATCGCGGTATATCGTCTGTCTGTCTGTCTGTCTGTCTGTCTGTCTGTCTGTCTGGGTATGTCTGTCTGTCTGTCTGACCTATGATTAAAGTTGAGCGTATTTGACTAAGGCAGTCTTGTAATTCCGATTTTGCAGGATCACTTTCTCTTCCAAAAGCCGACTGGTCATCTGATGGTCAACTCCGGAGCAGTGAGAGACTGGAACGACGCCAGAGGAATCTGGTCAGTCATAGGCCTACTTCCATTCGGTCGAATAGACAATTGGGCCTATTACAATAGAGGTCTATTAATCAAGCGATTTCGCTCGCTTAGCTCTTCGATCGTTGCCTTTTTAACCGAAAAGTTTTTTTATTCTACAAAATTTCGCACAAAACCGCATGCACATCTAATTATGTCCTATAGACCACTCGGGGAATTTTGAAATGAGGGTGAACTTTTCCTCCTTTTCCCCCTTCCTTTTAATTTGGAGCGGCACTAACTCCCCGGCGTCGATTTAGAAAAAACTATAGCGGTTATCGGATTAATCCCACTTCCAAAGTTTTTGACCTGAAACTGCATGGGATGTAGCAGAACAACTGAACTGAATTTTTCGACTAAGAATAATCGACTCAGACCAGTGGAGCCAGTGTTTTTATACAGGCCTGTTAGAGGGAGATTTCCCCCCCCAAGCCTCAACATCCCCCAAAATCCCAACACTTGCACAAATTTTACATTGAACTGTGCGTCTTCCCCTCCAGCCAAGTCAACCCCCAAAGGCTTCAATCCCCAAAGGCCAGGAATCTGGATAAAACACTGAGTGAAGCCTTAAACTCTTAACTGGGGATCCCTGATATATCCGTCCAATTTACATTGAGTTACAGTTAAATACACGGTTAAGGGGTTAACCCTACGCTGGACTTTCTTGTTGTATCGAAGGCACAATAAGGAAAAGACCTTCCTGATCTGGATCAACGAGGAGGATCAGGTCCGCGTCATCTCGATGCAAAACGGAGGAGATCTGAAGGCAACGTTCGAGCGATTCTCGCGCGGTCTCACCGAGGTTGGAGCTTACAATTAAACGTAGAATAACCTATGTAACTAGGCCTATAGCCAGGGGCGGTTCTAGGAATTTTAATTTGGGTAGGCCAGTCAAAGGCCATGAAAATTTTGGGTAGGCCATTAAGGCCAAGCTTGGACCGTGTCGATGTATCAAAGTTCATAAGGTTAATCCCACCTGAAATTCTGTGGTTATAAAATACAATAGCCCATAATAGGGATGTGCCTGTGAATTATATATATATATATATATATATATATATATATATATATATATATATATATATATATATGAGGCCTGAGGACCAGGGTGACCTAACCAAGAAAGTAACATTTTGAGAAAACGGATTTGAAGTATGGAAGGAATCTGTAAAATCACTAAGTTGTAATTTATTAGCTTTGACCAAATATAAGTGGAATATTATCAAGTGCATATAAACATGCAAAAATGAGTGCTTGCAAACTATGTGCATGACAATGTTCAAGGTTCAAGGTCAGGAGAAGGTCAACTTGACAAAGTAGCATGTTAAGACTCCGACAAAAATTTGCCATGCTGCCAGTTGCATCAGTATAGGCCTACTTTTGTGTTTTCCACTATGCAAGAGCATCAGAATGCATCACGCTTGCGAAATGTTTCGATAGTTTGCTGTCAATATTTTCCAAACCACGCAACCCAGTCTCCGTTAAAGCAGATTCATCATTCCTGGTATCCTGATCGTGGACAAAAATGACGGCTCAAAAAACAAACTATGGCAAAAATTGCTTGTAACTGAATATTCCAAGAAATGATAGGGGCCTACCTGTCATGCAACGAAGAGTTAAATGCTCGTGAAACGCTGACCAGATTTTGATTTTGGAAAGACGCGCAGTTTAGGTTGCACAGGTTGATCGTTATAATCCTTCTGATATCGGCCACAGTAGTATGAAAACTTACGCAGACCACCTGAGTCAACTGGTGCTACTTGTGAAATTGATAGGCCTACATCCGTTGAGTGATATTGAACGTCTTGAGATTCGACAGTTGTCTTTGTAGGTCCAGTTGAATCGTCAGTCACCATGTCTTCTACTTCTTCGTTGCCACTAACTCGAGCGCGTTTAATTAACCAGAAATTTATCCATCTAGGCCTATAATTATTATAAGTAATTTGTATGATAGGCCTAGACTGTCTCTTATATGAGCTGCAATCTTAAACGGACTGAACTTAGCTCAGCGTCACCGTCTTACGCGATAGTTACTGCGGCTTCTCCATCTCTGTTCTGTTAACCAGAACATACATTACATTACACCAGATGTCCGACGACGTTGAGAATTGATTATCAAAACAGTCATGTCATCCATGTCATCAACCGTCAGATAAGGCCATTCATTAGAGGGAACTTAATTATGGACAAAGAGGAACTACTCACATCGAAAACGCCTAAAAGTTTCTGCAACACTTGGAAGTCTGTGTTACGGGGATGAGGAAGGGGGATGGTAAGGACTACCAATGACAGTAGACCTGACACTGAGGAGGGTGGGAAGAAAATGTGCGGAGACTGTTGAACGACCATTGATCAGTCGGTGGTGGTTGATCAATTACATAAAGTTTCTTGAGACTTGACATCTGGAAACCGAATGGAAAAGAAGGTATCTGATGAGTGGCTGGGGATTCAAATTGGCCTTACACTACACTCGACAGCCTCGTGAGGCCATACGCACTAATTACCCAGCCACACAACGCATTTTGGAGGGAGGCCAGCTATACTGTTAGGCTACAGGGTAAACCACAGGGGCCAAATTTTTTGGGTTTGCAGGCCAGACAAAGTTTTGGGTAGGCCATGGCCTACCCGGCCTAGGCCTAGAACCGCCTCTTTAGCGTTCCAAGACGTGACGGGCTATAAGTTAAAACACCCCATTTAGATCCAAAGACCATTTGTACAAAAATAAGATATAATAATTTAATAATAATAATAATATTAATATTAGGCAGCGACTATGGCAGGGTTATTTCAGATTATCAATTTGTGGGGGTGTTGGGTGTTGGTATATTCTGGGGTCACAAAATGTCTGTCAAGCAAAAAAGGTCATCCGGTTTTCAGATTGGAAGGTGTTGGGGGTGTAGGACTCAGATTGGGGAGGGGCTTTTTGGGGTGTTAGTGGGTGTAAAAATATCCCTGGACTAGAGGAAGAGGGAATAGGCGTAAACTTCTATTGGGCATTTAGGTTCGAACCCCTCCCCACTTTTCAAGAGGTTACTACAGGGAAGGGAAAGGCATATGGTTGGGCCTTTTCCATCCAAGTTTACGTCAATGGAAGAGAGCATTTGTCAATAAAATATCACGATTTTCAATTGAAGATTTGTTAGCCTGCTAATTTAAATTTCTGACCCCCACTCCCCCGCCATGCGCACCAACTATATCCTTGGAGAAGGATGATCAGATGATGAAAATGATGATTAATCTTATGTTGTTGTTGTTGTTGTTGATGATGATGAGAAGATGATGATGATGATGATGATGATGATGATGATGATGATGATGATGATGATGATGATGATGATGATGATGATGATGATGATGATGATGATGATGATGATGATGATGATGATGATGATGATGATGATGATGATGATGATGATGATGATGATGATGATGATGATGATGATGATGATGATGATGATGATGATGATGATGATGATGATGATGACTATGTTCTGTTGATGTTGAATATAGATTGCGTCTCTGATGAAGAAACACGGACATGAATTCGCGTGGAGCGAGCGTCTTGGATACATCTGTACCTGCCCGAGCAACCTCGGAACTGGACTCAGGTGCTCCGTTCACCTTCAGCTGCACAAACTGAGCAAGGTAGGCCCTATAGTATAGGCCTATGCACGTGCATCATCTATATATCAACAGACTGCGTTCTTCTTCTATCTTATATTCAAGTAGAATGCCGGTGCCTAAGTTAACCTTTTCATGATTTTGAAAGGAATGCTGCAGAGTTTTCATACAACAAAGTTGTTGGAATAACAATCCATATCGACAAGAAAGGGAGTCGCACACAAACAGATCGGTCCCTGAATATTAGGCCCTATTACGCCCAGTGGCGGCCCTAAGATTTGGCAAGTGGGGCGTTGGGGTGGCAACTTCTAATCATTGGGGGGGGGGCCCAACCATTTGTTGTTTAATGTATGTAGCATTAAGTATAGGGTCCCAACTAGGGGGCCACTGGGGGGCAGGCACTCAATAGGGGGCACGGGCCCCCTGGCTCCCCCGGTGGAGCCGCCACTGATTACGCCCCACTACAAAATGACCCCCTAGAAGTTGAAATTGAAATTCTACTTCTGCCGTATGTTAAATTTAAGTAACCTCGGTGCATTTGAATTCCTCTTGTCAGCATCCCAAGTTCGAGGAGATAATCCTCGGTCTTCAGCTGCAGAAGAGAGGAACCGGAGGAGAGCACACGGACGCCGTCGATGACGTCTACGACATTTCCAACAGAGCTCGTCTCAAGAAATCAGAGGTGATTGATTATCCAGTCTCTGCACCTGCATGCTGCTGAGAAGCCCAGTAGGCCTACTCGCTTGGGACAGCCAAGTAGGCCTAATGCAGCCGATCAGTATGATTAGCCTATGCAATCAATCAGTCAGTCAATCACTCAATTAATTAGGCTGTTAGTCAGCCATAGAATTTCTTTAGCGCCATTATAATATTGCGTTTAGCATCAGTCGACGGTCGGTTCAGAGTGAATCGCAGTCAAAAATTATGTCCGTGATAGGCCTGTTTCGTGATTGCTAATCTGTAGGTACCCTCACAGTGGCGTAACCAAGAGGGAATTGGGGGGGCCGCTAAACTCCCTTTGGCTGCCCGACCAAAATTTTTCTATTGTGTTATTATGCAATATTTATTTTCGGACGCGGTGTTGGGGGCTAAACCTCCACCCTTGGCTGCCCTACCTCAAAGTTCTTAGCGCTATAGAGTCTAACAGCTAGCGCAATTTTTTGCTTGTCAACATTGATTGGCAAAGGAAAGCAAAAGAGAGGATCACCCCAGGATGACCTTTTTTCGAAGCTGTGAATGCTCATAACCCCCTCCCTTCCGGGAATCCTGGCTTCGCCACTGTCCCTTCATAAGAGCTTGGTTGAAACTATTAAAGGAGGGCATACAGTGGAAAAGAGACGTGTTCCAAGCCACATTTAGGCCTACGGCGAGAAGAAAATGAAAACAGCGCTGTTTTCTTTTTTTAAAATTAACACAGAGAGAATTCGTTCAGCTTGTGATCGACGGAGTCAACAAACTGATCGACTGGGAGAAGCAGTTGGAAGCCGGAAAAACATCGACGACCAGCTGCCAGCCAACTGCAAGGCCTAAACCGCCCGTCGTCTTCGAATCCCGCCGACCGCCGGACGCACGCCATCGTCGGCAGCCCCTCACAGTTCACACGCACGCCCTCTGACTACAGTCTCCATCGACTGCGACACTTAAAAACTAGTACTACGATTGCTACACAAACACACACACACACACACACACAAATTAATCTGGCCGCAGTCTTTGCGATGGGCATTTTCTAGACAGATCCCTAATCTAAAAGTTCTAAAACCGAAACGTTTGCTGTGCTCGGAGATACTGTACGTTTATTACTGGCTTCTAGACCCAAATGATAATAGATTAAGGCTTGTTAGTGTTTTAGCTTCGAACGTAGCGAAAGGATGCGTCTGGCGTAGATAGATGACTAGCTAGATCTTTCGACGAGTTCAACTGGATCACTGTAACAGGCTTTTAAGCGCGAACGTCGTGTTTCTGCACTTAATTAGGCCTACTAGGCCCTAGGCCCTAACCCTGTAAAATCTCTCTCTCTCTTTCTTTCTCTCTGAGTCTCTGTCTCTCACTGTTTGTGTGCGCGTGTTTTAAAATTCTTCAAGTAAAACGGAGTGCCGTGTGATAGAAATAAAGCGATTGTGTTTCTGGATTAGTGTGATGTTGAAACTATTTTCCTATTCCTCGAAAGTCCTCATATTCACTCAGTGAACTTTTCACACAATAACGGAGTCGTCGGCGTATAGCCTGCTGTCATTCTCACATCAATTTGTTTTGCCAGCCAGGGATATTTTTACAGCCCCCCTCTAACATCCCCAGCACCCCCTCCAATCTGAGACCGACACTCCTAACACCCCGCAAATCCGAGGGCAGGGATGACCTTTTTTGCTTGTCAGACTTTCAGGGGACCCCAGAATATATCAACACTCCCCCCGTCAAATTGACAATCCTAGAAGCAGTGTTTAATCTTGGCCGTTTCCGGGAGAAAAATTGCCTTTCCTCCCTCAGAAATTTCAAATTCCCCCGGAAATATTGGAATACTACATGGACTAGCAGCGGCCCCTAGCAGAATTCCCCCGGCTTTGTCAGTTCCCCCCCCCCGGTTTTTTCAATTTCCCCCCGGATTCCAGGAGTATAGATTAAACACTGCCTAGAACTTCTAGGCTAGAAGTAACCCTGTTGCCAGTCGACCCCGGCCATTTCCAGAACACAGGAACCATCACCTTTGCACTCCAGTTGCGGCGTGCGATCCGTGATTTATGGACGACGCTTAAGAGAGTACGACATTTGTGACGTAGGCCTACCTTTAGGGGAGGAGAGGTCCGAGACTTGTGACAGTGTGGCAGAGGAGGGTGTTAAAAATTGCCAAAAATAGCGTGGCATACAATATATGTTTATTCTAGCCACCTTGACATTGGGGGATTTTGAAATGTTTTGGGGGCAAGATCTGAGTCTCCGCACTTCTTTTTTTGGAAGGGGGATTTCCATCCCCAACCAACATATAAAAATTTGGGGAGGGGATTTTAAAACTGGGGAGGGATTCCCCCCCCCAGAGAAGGCCTAGAATAAACATTGCGTGGCATACTTTATGGACGGCCTCTTGTGGGTGTTGACGTGCCAAACATTAAAAGGGGCTGTCCATTAATTATGTCAACAATTTTTGGGCAATTTTTGACCCCTCCCCCTTGTCAACAACTGTCAACTTTCAGTTAATCTCATAAATAATTACGTCAAAAACTTTTGACCCACCCAAGATCAATGACAGGTCCCAATAACAAGGTTATTATTTTTTTGCGGTGATGACAATTTTTGTGTGAGTGAGTGAGTGAGTGAGTGAGTGTGTGTGTGTGTGTGTGTGTGTGTGAGAGAGAGAGAGAGAAGTGTACAAGATGGCGGCCTCCTTAGCAGCTGCTGAAGCGCTGTTGTCGTCCGGCAAATACAAAACTCTTTTCGCTGTTCTCAAAGGTCTTCGCAATGGCGCAGTGTAATTAGGTTTCATTTCTATGTCAATATTTCATAAGCTTTCGGTATTTATCTCTCTGCTGCTGTTTTATAACAAAGCGTTTTAAAATGTACAACTATTTTGGTTTAGCCTATGATCTATCCCCCTTAGATTGCTGCCCCCTAATCTGACTTCTTTTTAGCTTGACCTGACTCTAATTCGGATTGGGTTTGGTGCGCTATCGGCTGATGCCCTAGGCATTATGGCAGTGGCGCCATAGAAGTTCATTGATTTATTGAATGTAGTTTATAAGTACATAGTAGTTTTATATTAAAATGGCTGTGATGATGATGATAATGCATTTCTATAGCGCCAGTTTAACATTTCAGTGCGGAGAACTTCCACAATTTAGATACCCATCATTTATTGTGGGAGAACCTGGTTTACAGATGCAGTTTCTATAGCATCAACCCCCACTATTTTCAATCTCACAATTCCACCATTGGTAGATGCCACTTATCGCAGTATTCAAAATGATAGGAAACTAAAGCATTCTGAAGAAGAACGAATGCTGTCTAATTCTGCGTTAAATCAATCATCTCAAAATCTGCAACCGTGCTTTCTCATATGCCTCATCAGAACTTTGGAACATGGTCAAACAACAAGCTCCACATCCTCAGTTCCTTTAATTCCTTCACTTTCTCCTCAAGCCTTTAGGTCTAAACTTAAAACCTTCCTATTCCAAAAGTCATTTCCTCTATAGCTATAACAGATTAAGTGCTAAGAATAAGTATAATGTATTGACCCACCAACTCATGGATACACTGACCTTTGCCCGCTATTGCCGACAACCACACCTTGCCTAGAATTTGTCTGAGGGAGATTTGAGGCTGTACTGTTTGAAAAAGATTTAAGTGCATAAGAATAAGCAGCTATCTGTACTACCTCCCAAAGCGCTATATAAATTTGAGATTTTACTTACTTACTTACATGATTATATCGTGGCTGTGGTAACATACAGAGCAGCATACTACCTATGTTCATATAGTAAAAGGCCAATTTTGCCAGAACCAAAGAAACGTTGAACCTGTGTAGTAGAGGATGAGTTATTCTGGTTATAAATTGAGAACTAGTTTTGCCCTGAAAAAGCAAGAAACACTTACTGACTTTATCCTTTAACTAAAATCACAAGCATAAGATAGAAAAGCAGTAATTAAGTGAATCAATGTATTTTTAAAAAAACAGAATTGTGCAGTCTATCCCTTCCAGAGGCCATAAGTAATTAGAGGATGGCTGGTTCCATGCTTAACTTAATGAGAGACCAACTTAGACTGCCACTTTTTAAGCTTACTTTTTGGCGATTATTAACACATCACACACATCACTTACACTTATACAGGTTAAGTGATGTGTGTTTATTATTATTATGCAAGACAATTTTTTTAAGCGCAGTAAACATGTCAATCGAGGCAAAGCAGTAATTAAGAGGATAACATGTAATTATAACATGTAATTATAACATGTGATTTTTTTAATACAATTAGTTTGTTGGGAATTTTCTCTTGACAGATATGGAGCAAAAATTCGACTTCCTCATGCCCTGGTTATGACACTTTTATTCAGAGGAGGAAGGTGTGTGATGTTTGCTTCTGCATTTAATTCATCTGTTTGTTTTTAATTAAACAATAAATATAGGTTTTGATTTTAATACCCCAAAATTATCCTTTATGCTAATTTTCTTGCATTTCCCAGAAAACTTTATTAGGCTATTGAAATGCCAACAGGTTATGTACCATAACGAACAGTTTTAAAAGTTTCAAAACAGTCTCAAATGTATATATATGTATATGTATGTATGTATATATATATATATATATATGTGTGTGTGTGTGTGTGTGTAATTGTTCCATATTAAATGCTTTCTTTTGATTACAAGTAAGTTAATCGATTTTAATTAGGGCTTTTTGGGGAGCCATAAAGTTTTGGAGGAATCACATGCCCCATCAACACCTCTTTAGTGCCATTTCAGACAATCTGAATATTAGGAATATTATGGTTAAAGTTTCAAAGCTGAACTATTTGTATTGTTTTTAGTTTGTCAGAACAGGTGCGTGCTATTCTGGAAGCAACATGGATTCATTCAAAGAATCTGGCATCATTTGTGTTCATCTATAAAGCACTGACTGCTCTACTTCGTAAATTTGATCAACATCCAAAACAATACCATTCATTTGTGGCTGCACTGATTGGTGGCTTTACTGTATTTGGAAACTTCAATAAAGTCAACGAACAGGTTTATTTGTTGTGGCATATGTTTGCGAATATGTGTTATATAAACACTAGCTTTGACCAGTCGACATTTTAATAATTAGGCACTTCTATAGCACCATTTCTAATACTCAAGGGTATCAATCGATGGTTTTAATTAACATATTAAAATGGAACAGCAATAAGATTGAGGAATCGTAAAATTTCTTTAGCACCTTTATAATGATACATTTGGGCATCAGTGTTCACCAAGAGTGAAAATTGTGTTCATGGTAGTTCAAGGTTAAAAATCCACTAGTCAGTTCATAGTCGTTGCTTCTGGATAAGGAATGGAAAAGATGCGAGTTCAAAGGTTGAGACACCAAGCTGTGTTGGAAGAGATTTTCAGAGCCTGTCATTTTCCGACTTGTTTTTGCTTTCAGATTAATCTCTACCTACTATCGAGAATTATCTATGGACTGGCCAAGTTGGGCGTTGAAAAGGGCTGCATCCCAAGACCAAGCACAAACGTTTTCCCACTGTTTGCTGCATTGGTGTGGGGTACTGTGCTATGGCTGTTTGAGCACAACCAGACTACATTACAGCCATCACTACAGTCCTCGATGACTTACTTATATCACGACAGCAATGTCTGGCATGGGCTTAAAGATTTTATAATTTACAATAAGCTACCATCAGACTAATGTAACTTATAACTTAGGTCAAATCTATAGCAGATACTGTATTATTCCTTGCTGGTCACCCTATTGTAAATTTACTAACAAGTGCATAGACATGTCATGCAAGCAGGTATTGCTAATCACTCTCTCTTAGTCTTTTACTATTTATATATATATATTAAATGACTTTTTACCAGGATCTGAATAAATTGCTTTAACCTGCACCTGTATTTAGAAAAGTCAATGTACAAATTAAACTAGACAATACAAATTAATCTGTAAAAATGTATCAATGGACTACATTTCATGTTTCATTAGTTTATACTATTAAATTTAAAAGCTTCAACACTAAGACAGGAATCTTATATTTGTGGATTTGAACATTGTACAAAGCAATCTAGGAATTTGATCTTTAAAATCATCTCAGCTTGAATCTGTAATTGTATCTAAAAATGTTATGGTTATATCGAATCTTGTCTTTAAAGTTAACCTTAAAAGATGGTTAATAAGTGTCAGGTTTTACTGTTATTCATTGCAAATTCATTTTAAAACATCATGGTTACACTACTGATCAATTTTCAAAACCTAATCTGCTTGAGTGATCATAACACACAACTGTGATCTTCATGAAATCCTGATGTTTCAAACAGCAATAGTAGTTTGTAAGTGAAATATGCTGACATTCGCATCAGAATATTTTCATTCAGTCTTTGAAGAAGTGGCTTTTCCTGCTAGTTCGGCCAGTTTCAGTTGTTTGCTTCTTTCCTGTTCTATTTCTTTGCTAACATCGTCCTGTATCTTTTGCCACTTTTCAACTAAAGACGACACATTCTTTTTCTTCATCGACAAGCTACTTCCAAGCAATAGCTGTAATCACAAAAACAGTCTATGGTCAATTAATTGAATATGCAAAAAGAAGAGACGTTAAATGCCGATGCAATATCCATAGTCAAAATCCTAATGCTTTCATAATGAAGTCTTTAAAAGCTACCTTTGACTTCTACTAAATCCACATGATTGAACGAGTAAACCAGACTGAAATAACCATGGTTTGGCATGGCATCTGTTTTCACGGATCCCCAACACAAATACGCTTACCTTCTCTTTTTTCTTTTTCTTCTCTTTAATCGGATGCGTGATTTGTTCCTCCATCGGAGTGCCGTCGTATTGGTCATCGTATGTCAAAGGCTGAGCGGTAACTGCGGAGGCCGCCGACGCGCCGTTGTCGACGGAACCCTCTGGGCTCGCGACAGCAGGAATGCCAGGCAGAGGCGGGCTTCCAACCGTAAGCACCTGCAATATTCTGTCCAGGGAGTGACTGATGAGCAGTTACCACAAAGGCTGATTCAGGATCGCTAGTTGTACTTTCTGCCCAGTCGTGGTGGTGATGATGATGATCCTCTTCATCTATGGGTTGAGGTTCATCGTCCAGGCAGACGCAGTCGTCATCGTCTGCCATTTCGTTGTCGGAAGTCTGGACTGGAGAGTGCTGTGGCATCTCAGTTTCCGAACATAGACTGGAAGGTGGCGGAGTTTCTGGAGGAGGCGGAGGAGGATTGGCTGCCCACGTGAGGAGGTCGCTGGGGATGCTAATGGAAAGATCAGGATCTTCTGAATGACAAGATGGTTCACTTGCAGGAACTGCAAGTATTATCCCATTATCATCAGATATCTGAAATCAATCAATCAATCAATCACTATTTTATTTTTTCCTCTCAATATCCAAAACTTAACATATATATCAAGAAGAAACAAAGAAGAAAAACTCAACTACTGTAACACTTAACTAAATACACTGACAGTAAGTATTCTTAAATTGCTTATTTTTAAATTTTATTTATTAAAAATTAGGAAAAAAGGTTGACCTAGGGGATACCTATCCCGTAAATTGGTCAACCAAAAATTATTAATTAATAACTAAGAAATCAAATAAAAGTAATTATCAAAATTCAGATATTTCACTGTCAAGTATTTTATGTCATGGTGAATCGTTAATGTTATTAACATCTTGAAAAGTAATTATCAAAATTCAGATATCTCATTGTCAAGTATTTTATGTGAATCGTTAATGTTATTAACATCTTGACTCGGATAGCACCATAAAAACAGTCGAACGCTAAAGTCAATGGCATTTTACAGAAGACCATGGTATGAATGATTCTGCAAAATAAGTGCATCTTTCAACTTGTCTTTAGACAATGGTATTATCAAAATTATTTCATTTTTCCAGACAAAACTATTGTTTTCCAATCAATTACCTAACTTCAATGCATTGAAAATAGATTGTGCCATCATGTTTAGAAGAAATTACTGTGCCAATAAAATTAACCAATGGTATTACCATTTTTACAATAATATGGTTCAGCAATCATAACAACAGAATTAGACCTCTATGTGAACAGTATGTTCATGTGACTTAGTTGAATGTTATTATGGCCAGTGTTGTCCAGTAACAATGTAGAAGTAGTGCGTTACAATACTTAAAGTGCAATTCTGAGTACTGTAACGAAGTACACAAGTTACACAGTATTTTTGCTTAAAAAGTAACTTATTGGGGAGTACTTTTTTACATTTACTTGAGTAACTAGTTTTATAGGTACTTCTTACTTTTACTTAAGCAAAAAATGTCATTATACTTGCACTTTTACTTGGGTGCTCAAACTCAGTATTTTATACTACACTGATTATTATGGCATTATGTACCTGTAAATTGGGATTGAAACCTGCAATGACGCTTGATTTCATAATGGTTTCTGTGCCTTCTTTGAATGCGTTTGATGTTCCCGGATATCTGCAGCTCTTCTCTTCATCTCCGCTAACTTCTGGGTATCTCCAACTAGTCTCACCAGTGACAATGTTATTATAGAAATATCGCTTGAAATCCCTGTAATAAGACAGAACCAAAACATGTTCTGTCAAAATAAGCTCAGCACTATGTACCGGTATATGAAAAACAAACTGAACTGCAAAAATCAATATTTAATCAAACAATCATATTCATAGAAAAAATTCTGGGACAGGAAAGTGCATTGGCTTAGCGAATTCATACAAACATCGCTAAATTCAGCATTCAAAATTTTTATGAATTTGAAATAACTAGGATTAGGCCTACATCTTGCACAGGACAGTTGAAAATACTGATTGTTCATGGTCTTGTTTGGACCAGTTTAATCATTTAGCAAAATCATCATAAGTGTTTCACAAAAATGAGTTTGGGGCAGAAATTTATCTAAATGACTACATCTAGTACCAGATGAAAAAACAAGGCATTTCATAAAAGAGTTAAACTGATGAACACAGCAGATTTACACAAACAATTTCAAGAAATCAGGGTGCGTGGAGAGGAATATATAAATAAGGAAGAACAATGGTTTCCTCGATGACAGGTTTGTTGCAACTGTTGTCTATCTCTGTAGGATCCTTGGCTCATCGCCTCGAGCACCTGAAATTATCTGTACATTATATAGATTTAATTTCACGTGTACAGTAAATTAAATCGTTAAGAACATTAAGAATGACTGCATAGAATAATAGCACAAAATCACAAATACTAATAACTGAGAAAATGTGGTTCGTAAAACCCTTAAAACCAAGAGTGAATGACTGGATTACCGTACACATGAGGATTACGAGAATATGTAAGTATTTACACTGTAATTGGTATCTGTTGTCCTGATTCAATTACAAGAGCCAAGGGCAAGAAAAAGTTTAAAACTGAATCACGTAAGAGAAAGCACTCCCACTCTGTAAAGCAACCCAAGGTTGTCTTTGGCTATGCTATTCTTATGGTGCTATATAAATAGGCCAGTATACATACATACATACATACATACATACATACATACATACAAAGCAATGTAAGATTGGACAAACAGTAGAAACTTGATACAGACTAAATATACGCACACAATGTACTGTCCAATTTACTATTAGGAGAGGTTTGGCCCAACTGGGTATCAACTCAGTATATTTGTGCTCATCTCAGTAAAAGCAAACATAGAAAATTGTCCAGAATTTTGAGCAAAACAAAGTTGTTGCCAACATTTTTTAAAGTTAAGATTTTATGTCTTGGCTAAAAGGTACTTGGTTCTCTAAATCCAGTACAGTCAAATCCTTGACTGTAAACATTTAAAAGCTATAAGGGTTATTCCATGTTTTTTACACTCAGAGGTAAACTGAAGGGCCAGTGACTTCATATACCATGATAACAGGCAACTGAGGGTGCTTGTCAGCACTGCCTTTCCTTCCAATGGATAACTAGCTGATGTACTCAGTCTTAGTGGAGTTAATTGGGTGAATGGGTGTGTTTGATGCAAAATGCAAACAACTTGTTCCTTTGAATTACATGAAAAACTCTACACTACTTTGGGCCATCCAACTTCTATGCACCTAACAGAATAATGTACCTGTTCAATATACTGTACATCTAACTTGGTTTGGCCGTAAAACAAAACAAAGTGCAGACACAAAATGACGCCGTGTATACACAAACAAAATCACGAGCACATAGTCACACCGTTGAGGTTTAACAAAGACTATCAAGTTTTTAAAAGTAGAATAGATAACTCACTTGGCATTTCCACTCTTGCCATCACAATCCACTTCTCAATACTAACTGGAAACCTTCATCACAAGTTGATCTTTACGACATCTTCATCTTCGACAATCACCAACAGCTGTTCATAGAAATCCATGGTCTCACAGACCACAGATATCTAGAACAAAGCCTACTCTTTTGATTCCATTTACATGGACTCTGTCAACTACATTCAAGCTTATCTATACTGTGCGTAAGTAAGCAAGTGCTTCGCCGAAAGTTTTTGCGTCGCCAAGTAATAGCAAACGCGTTAATTTGTTCGTGGAGCCGCAAGATTCGCGGTCAGTTCAAGCAGTCGTTGAGTGTAATCCTTGGAGAGCAAACGATGTCAAGTGATGGATTGGTGGTCTATCGTCTTAATTGCTTGCTTGCTTGCGTTAAGCAGGGCCTCGGCGTGCTGTCAGAAAATCAAATGAGAACCAGTTCATACCTGTCCCAACAGCACGACCATCCGGGCGGGCAGGATGTTTGTTCATACTGGCGTAGCACACCGGCCGCCTCATGAAGCTTCTGAAGCACATAGTCTGTGTTAAGACCACCAAACTTCCAATCCATGAGCCTTGTCTAAAATTTGCAATTCAGTGCTTTGTTGACAACAAAACCAAACACCGGTCCACAATTTAAAAAAAACTGAAAGAAAAATGCAACTAATCATTACTTAAGCACAATAAAGTTGGCATGGCTTTGACTGTTAAGAGAAGGTTTCAAGTCTAAGGTAAATTTTAATGTACTGTTTCATCAACTCATAATGAAACTGAAAATTTTCCTTTCAAATAGAGCAACAGATGCGTTTTGTATGCAAAGTCCTTACCTCCATTTGTATAAGAAGAACCTGAAGGTTGGACCAATCACATGGCGGTACTTCGAGGAATTGGAGTTTCTCCATAATTGTTGACGAGATGTCGAGCACCTCTGTCTATCGGGCAAGAGAACAATTAACGATGAATGAGTCAGGCAAAGTAATTCCTTCTTTAACCCCTTAACTGGGCAACTATTTAACTGTAACTCAATGTAAAATGTACAGATATATCCGGGATCCCCAGTTAAGGGGTTAAGTCAGCTGGAAATATTGCAGAAAAATTGAGAGCATGAACCATCATTCCTCACTTGAATTACGAGACACTCTTCTGAAGCCAAAATACAGAAGTGATAAGAAAATATGTCTATTTTATGCTCAAGTAGAATAATGGTCTTTAACTTACCAGTTCATTGACCTTGAATTTTATATCCTCTTTAAGCGAAGCAAACGTTCCCCCCACAAGATGACTGGCATCAAATGTGTCTGCATCAAAGAAAATTTCATAACAAAACTAAGTGCAAGCGGTAAAAACTTCAAGCAAAAATTCATGATATTCACAAAGAAATAATTACTGATAATTTCATAGAATGGTTTGGAAAATTGATTAAAAATGAAACTTCAAAAAACGATTCGTTTAAAATACAAAGTCAATCATACACATCCAAAAATCATACAAATCCGTCAATCGTACACAGTCGTACACACCTGTTTTCTGACGTTTAGCATAGCTGACACTTGGATCGTCCATGAACTCGGGTTTTCTTTTCCTGTCTCCACTGTATGCATCTATTTCAGTCTAAACGTGCAAAACAGAATCAAACGTGGTGTAGAAAAAAGTATCGTATCCATCAACTAGGCTGCCATTTTCTCTTTTTGACTACAGCTACAATTCCATAAAGCAGACGATAACAGCATTACGATCTATTGCAAAAGCTCTCTTACAAAATAACCATTCACCCAAATCAAAATTTGCAGTAGATTCGCTAAAAAAAACTGTGTTCGCTGGTGATTACTTCACTTCATCTTTAACTCATAGATTTTGCAAACATACAGAAAATTCAAAAGCACTAACCTGCTGCTTCTCCAAAGCCAACTCCAATTCACGATCAATTTCCTCGATAGCAAAATCTGCATCGTCATTTTGATCAGCTGCAAATTTCTTGTTTACATACTCGTAGTGCGTAAATACCGGATCCTCAAGTTCTCTGTTTATAAATTCCTCTTCGTCGTCAATTTCTTCCACGTCTGGTTTTCCCGGCGACGCCGCCAAAATCATCACGGCGTCTCGAATCTTGGAATCGACTTCCAGATTTGTATCGGCTTTATTATCGTGACCGTCGCCCGACTGGTCGCTCTGCAGTTTAACCTTACTGCCGGAGTCGAGCGGCTTGGCCTTCGGGTCGGCCATCGGCTCTCTGTTCTCGCGAGAAACAGTCTTGTCGCCGTGCTTGACCGGCAAAACTTCTTCCTCGCCGCCGTGCCTCTTTGACGACTTGTGGTGGTGCTTCTTGACAGGCGTCAGCAGAACCGAATCTCCCTCGGCAGTCAACGCCACAGTTTCGGGCGTCACGGAGACACTGCCGTGCTTTCCGTCTCCTCTTTCCTCATTTACGGGCACTTCGACAATCTGCTTTACAGGATCTTGTTCTGGCTCTACCACCAGATCATTCTGTGCCTGCCTTTCGAGAACCTCATCCGGTGGCTTTTCAGGTCCATAAACAACAGGAGCTCCATCATCATCGGCTGCTGCTTCCTCTTCTTCCTCCTCAATTGGCGGATAGGAAACCAAAGGCTCAATTACTTCGTCTCCATCTTCAACTTTCTTCCTGCGTTTACTGGAAACAAAGCCCAAACTAACAGTACACAAGCCACGCAAGTCTAGCGTTTATCATCATTTATATGAATAAGTAGAAAAGACATAAAGAAATGTCCTACATTGAATTACATTACACATGTCACAGAATACTATCTGGTGCTGAAATGCGCGATTACAGAAATCAATCAAAAACAGTGATAAATGACCAAAACCATGACGAGAAGATTAAAATGTCAGGAACATATTTTGAAAATAAGAATCGCAATTCACAAGTCAACATATACAGCACATCAAAGATCAGAGCACCACAAATCAAAACAGGCCATATTATTGCACGAGAAATGCATTCACGCTATCTATTCCAGTGCAAACTTACCGATCTTTCTTCGTTGTCTTCTTGCTTTTCCTGGTTCCGTGGATCTTCCTCCATTCTGCCATTTCCTTCTCATACTTTGTCAACAGCCTTTCGTATTCCTTGTGGCGGAGAAGATACTGAGAGTATCCCGGAGGAATTTCCCAGGTAACGTCATTTGTTTCCGTATTCCAGTAATAATAGCACTGCGTGCCCTCGTCCAGACAATACTGCCAAACTGTCGCTGGTGCTTTAGGAAAACCAAATTCATTACAGTTACAAATAATGTGAAACATTAAATTTCCAATTAATTAATTAATTAATTAATTGAAAATTTTACTTTTGAGAAAAATGACCGTGTGTCTTCCCCGACAAGTGAGAAAAGTAAAACCTAGATTTTTAATCCACGATGCACAAAACACTTAAACATTGCACACAAATGAAGCAGTTTCCAAAGCTGATTTTGCACCATCCAAGCTTATGTTAAAGAGAAATGGCAGAAATCAGATTTAACTGCAACATGCATGCTTCATACTCCTATTTGGCGATTCTTTTCATCATCTTTTGGCTAACATTGCCCATGATGCTAAAATGTTAACTCTTCATCATGATGCTGCTTTCATTTTGTTCAGTGCTACATTAATCGCGGGGGAATAATTAATTATGTCAATCATAACCCTTAACTCAACTAGTTCTGCTGTAGTTTTGGCGCTAGTGCAGAAGTAAGTTATCTTACGTTGAGGTTCAACGGGTGCATTTAAATCGTCCTCAGAGGTTCCAACTCCATTTTCAACGTCACAATCAGGCACCGTCTCGAGAGACTTTTCATCTGTGGTAGCGTCTGCGGTGGCTGGCTTTTCCGTTACCTCCAGCGACTCAATTTCCTGCATCAAATTAAACAGCGTCTCACGTTTTATCACCAAGAAAATTACACCGAAACAAATTTGTATGCAAACTGATACACTCCAAAGTAAGACTGATAAGCAACTTCCTATATCATAAATAGAAAAGTTCTCCATGAATACCATAATACCTCCATAACTGCAAATTGCTAACAAAGAAACTAGAAGAAAGTCAAAACAACACTACAAAGTGTAAAACAAGATCAGTGCATAAGCACAAATAATGAGTGCAACATATATGATATAGAAAATTGAAAAGAAATTCAAGAAAATGTTGAAATTGAAATAATTTAACTTGATTTCTTTTTAAATGAAAAACTCAATTAACATGAATTCAAGTTGGTTTCCCAATAAAGACAACGAAAAAACATCCAAGTTAAAATTACTTTCATAGATGCATTTCATATTCAGATGAAAAAACGTACAGCCAAAAAATCCTTCAATTTTGTATCGATATCGTCTTTGACTTCCGATGAAGCAACAGGAACAGCTCCAGTCGGCTCAGTCACCGTCGGTTCGTGGCCTTTCACCGCTTTTTCACCAGTTGCCGCAGAATCGCTGACTTGAAAGGTTGGAAGCTGAGTGTCTGTAGCGGCAACAAACTGTGGCCACTGTTTCTTTTCTGCACAAAGAACAGCATTTAAAAATTCACATTCACGTATCAATTCCTTTCAATAAATCAAATATGCAACAGATAAGCTTGAGAAACCTGGCAAATTGTTGCTGAATCAACTACTGTGAGACTGTCAATGTTCAGCCTATTTGTTCTTTAGGCAGCAAAGAGCAGTAATGAAAAGGCACATCAGCAGTACAAGGAGTGCACAGTGGAGTAGTGGTAGGATTCTTGCCATGCAGGCGGAGGGTAGTGGGTTCAAATCTAACCCTAGCAACTGTGCACTCCTGACTTACAACACACTTCTTCGCTTTGTGACTTACCATACGCTAAAAAACATATAATAAGAAACTAATAATAATGAAACCCAGAAACTGGATGAACCTGCTAAACAAATCTATACTAATAAATCATAGAAGCAATAAAAACCTTTTCTATGGTCATTTGTGTGTGAAGCTGATTCTTCCTCTAGTTTTTCACCACCGTCGTCGTCGTCTGAATTGTCGTCAGAGAACGAATCCATTGCATACTGGCTCATAAGACCACTCAAAGCATTCGGTGTGGCTGATAACAGAGAAATAATGCACAAAAGTCGAGCATATTTTCTGCTTTCTAACATGTAGATTTAATGTGTCTATTTAAGCTGGAAGATAAAAATACCATGCATAAACTTTTAAAAAGCCATAATCTTCCTAGCTAACTAATAAATAAAATATTTTATTTTATCATAGAATATGATTGGCCAGTCTAACGACTCAAAGAAAGAGAAATATAGAATTTTATAATATATATTGGAATATTGTACCTAAAAAATCAAAAAATCAACATTTCAATGATCGCCACCTAGCCAAGCTCTTCCTATGGTTAAAATCACGCAACTGTGACCATTTGTGACGCTGTAAAAAACTGCGCAACTTCCTCAAGCTACGAACAATTGTTACCAATAGCAAAGTTGTCGCACGCCCACCCTCTGACGCTGCAATGACTCAAAATAATTGTAAAAACGCTAAACCGTGCTAAACTTTGAACATCAAAGGACTAAACCGTCTACCAATAGTCAACCAATGAGAACGCTTGAAGGTAACAGACATACAGAATAAGGATTTTAATATTATAGATTGGAATATTTGGAAAAAATCAAAAAATCAATTT
Organism: Metaphire vulgaris; assembly: GCA_018105865.1. Classification (NCBI taxonomy): domain Eukaryota; kingdom Metazoa; phylum Annelida; class Clitellata; order Crassiclitellata; family Megascolecidae; genus Metaphire; species Metaphire vulgaris. The sequence goes on from CM030832.1 coordinate 4,363,216, forward strand.
ACCTTCTGGTTTCACCACTTCGTCAGCTGGTTTGTAACCAAATCCATAAGTTGGTTGTCGCCTGGGTTCATCTTTCAACTGAACGACTGTTCGCCTCTGCCCAAATCCTCGTTTTCCTGGCTTCTGCATTTATTTACATAATAATGGTACAAGCAATTCAATTAGAGATAAACCTGCCAATGAAATTGACAAGCAGAGATCAATATTTATTATAGTGCATTAGACGATTAAATATACAAGAGAAAACCTATAAAGCAAAAATTATTATCAAGAATAATTGAGTATTTGAGCGCAATTTTGAGTAGTTGTGAGTGCCTCGATGGTTCACCTATAAAAACAGCCCAGCATTAGGTGAACTGCCAACCTGGGTTCAACCCCCCCCAGCCCTCACATATCAATGGTTACCATATGCCCAGATTTCCCTGGACAACTCCTCTTTCTGAGCCCTGTCCGGGCAGCTTTCCAAAAAATAGCTAATTGTCAGGGTTTTTCTCCATCCCAGGCATGAGGCAAAAGTCCAGGGGCCCAGCGATCTGTAACACATGGAACATCATACATTAATATCCTGAAACGCCAGTTCTTCACACTTGACCACATTACAATTACCAAAAACGTCTTTAAAAGGTCATCGACATTTTTTCACACTGAGTCTGGAAAAAGGGTCATCGCCAGTTTTTCACACCGAAAAATACCAAAAATGTCTGAAAAATGTCATCCTCAGTTGGTTAAAGTGGAGACCGGCGTCCCTATGTGTCCTTCCGCAAAATAACCTAACTACCACACTAGAAACCAAAACACCAAGAGATCAATCATTACACGCTTGGGAGACGGCTTAACATACAGAAACATTGTTATAGCACACTTCATACCACATATATATAATGCGGTTTTCTCATAACGTCTAGCACAGCGTCCCCAGCCTGGTGGAGCGTTGTATGGATTGCTCATAACGTCTTGAGCAGCGTCCCCAGCCTTTCTAAGTTATATCTTTATTTCTTATTTTTTACTTTTATTTTTCATTTTCTTGTTTTCTTTTTCTATATTTTTTGGTCGATATTGGGCTATTAGGTTATTTTGCGGAAGGACACATCGGGACGCCGGTCTCCACTTTAACCACCCGGTTCATGTCCACGTGTCAGCGAATTTAATTTTAATATTTTTTATTTATTTATTATGCGAGGTCGGTATGAGTTTTTATTTAGCCTGTTATTTAAGAAATGCTGTCCATGTCCACCATTACGAAGTGGACATTAATATGGCCTGCGCGTGCTAACCCGTTAATCCAACGACTAGTTTTGACTGTAATATTTAAAAATTCTGTATCATTATCAAAGCGCTATATGAATCAAAGATTTAAAAAGTTTAGTTTTGACTTAAATAAACGGAGATTCTTAATTACAAAAACTTCGACGGCATGCCCAGCATTTCTTAAATAACAGGCTAAATAAAAACTCATACCGACCTCGCATAATAAATAAATAAAAATATTAAAATTAAATTCGCTGACAAATCTTTTAAATCGACGACGAAGGCAGCTGCGAGGCAAAATGCTGTCATAAAATAACTGCAGGAGCGAAACTCACCGACGAACGATGAGGAAACATGGCTCGGAAGAATTTTATAATCCACAGAAAATCCTTCAAAATATCGCAAAAAACAACGATCAGTTCAATGTAAACTTTCCCAACAGAAATAAATAACTCTTCGTCTCATCCACTTTAATAGTCGTCCATCTTAATTTCGATCGCCGGCAAGGGAGGGCGCCACATAACAACCACCCGCTTCTATGGGGCCACGTAATTCTGATTTTGCTTTCCGATTTTGATTCTTCGATTAAGTTTGAATGAAAGACTTAATTAGATGGCGTGATATACATTAGCGTGTGGTCTAGTGCAGTCTATCGGGTCACGTTTTAGTAACGCCAGGGATAGAGGCACTTGCTCTTAGTGGTTTATAAGAAGTCAATCTGAATATAAAACTTTTCCGTCTCTTATTCAATAACTGTATCCTTCCAACTTAACACTTGTGGATTCTGCAGATATTGCAGTTTGGGTCAGTTGATTCCAATAGCCACTGCTCTTGCAAGGAAGACTCAATGTTAGAACATCCATATAATTTCCGTCTCTGCTAACGAGTTCTCAACTGATGGCCCCCAAATCATGCTGGCTATATTGGTTTGATTCAACTGCATAAAAATCAGATTAAAAGAAAGCAGTAATGTTCGAAGGAGCTGGCTTCTAAGTGTCATTGTTAACAGATTGAAATTGCCTCGTTGTATACAACATCTATATGACTATATATACAACATCTGTCCAAATTGCTTGAAATATTTGTATTGACAAAAAAATATAATTATTTACAAAATCAACAACTTATCAAACAAGAAATAACAACTTGTTCTTTTCTTATCATTTTGCCAAGGCATATTAATAACAATAAATTGAAAACAGAATAAAAATCTGCTTAGTGTCACTCTTAATTAGTGATAACCTCAAAGAGGTGTTAAAATACATTGTATGACATTAAGTAGGGTTGATGCAAACCGGAGTTGAACATGCAAATAATTATGTGGCAGTGATAGTGATCGATTACTAGGTGCCACAAATTCTATGATTTGAATGCAGCCATATACTTCTCTTATTAGTGTTGACAAAGTGCTAAAGAAATGTATACAAATATAAACAGTCAGCATATCAACAATTTGCTCAAAAGTCTTAAATCATGGAATTTACAACATTATAGAATCAGAGACTTATTGAGAGCACAATATACATATAAAAATCATAGCCCTTAAGGCAGTGAAATATCACACAATGTTGTATTAAAAAAATTACACAATGTCGTATAAAAAATCAATAAAGATTTAGAACAGTAAACGATAGGAACAGGGCTTTTTGCATGCTCACATTACGGAATGACCGTATGTGTATTTTCCACCGGGGATACCAGAGCTGCATATTTTGGGTCAACATTTGCAACTTCAAAGTGAAAGTTAAACAAAGCCTGTAAAGTTACAATTAAATCACTTAACAAAGAATTAAAAATCAAAGCAAAATCAATATTCGTATTCTGTAATTTCGCGACACAAGTATTTGCTTTATGACAAATGACATGAAATGCAGTTACACACGTCGAAATATCCACATATTTTTCTAATCAACACTTAATACGCCATTAATAGAAGCTCAAGCACCTTTACAAATACGTGAAGTCAATGCTGATACACCATACACATAAAGCAATATTGGCAAAAGGCACTTCCAACATCACAGATGCCTACAGAATTAACAATGCAAGAAATTATTCTAACCAGCAATATCCAAAAACGTTAATCCATTTATGACGTCCACACCAAATCTGTGGCTTTTAGAGTTAGACTCTACTCATAGAATTTTCCTAAATCAGCCATCTTCTCTGCAGGGACATTACAAATGTACAGTGTCCACGTGCACACCTGCGCGCACATGTGTGTGTGCTCACAGTTGAAAGCATCGTACAACAATCATGCTGAGGCCACTCCAAGAAATTTAAATAATAGATTAACTAAAATTGATAACATCAATTAAAAAACTCATATGGAACCAATGCACTTATATTACTTAAAAATTCAGTGACCCGCACTTGTTAAACCACAAGTTTTACAATTATTTTCAACAAAGAATCATCACTTGCTACTTCCTTGACAAATTAAACGGTAGAAACATGCCTAACGGATGTTTGCTGATCTGCCTGTTTCAGAACAGTGGCTATCATTAACAAACAGTTTAGCAACATTTTCTTACTTTCAGAGACAGGCCTGTCAGAACAAATTTTCAGCAGGAGGTGCAGATTTTTTCAGGTAAAAGCAGTAGCGTTATTTCACACTTGTCTTGGGGTGAAGATAATTTTTTTGCAATTTTTGGCAATTTTAGCCAATTTTGGCAATTTTTGGGCCAGTTTTATCAAATTTTGGCAATTTTTGGTCCAATTTTAGCTGGAAGGGGATGCAGACAGGGTGCAGAACATCTTCTTTCCAGAGGTGCACTGCACCTGCTAAATTTTTCCAGGGGATGCAGCTGCACCCCTGCACCCCCACTTCGGATGGGCCTGTTCAGTGATCAAAAACAAAGGGGCTAATTTTGTGAGAGAAAAGATGTCGATTTCGTCTGTCAGAAAAGAAACAACCAAAACAAATCTGACTCGTAGGTCAACTAGAACTTCTCTCGCTGATAATTCCCGGAAAGAGGTATAGATAAGGCTTAACAAGACCATCCGTCAGGCTGGCAATCTGACCTTTCAACTTCATTGCAGTATCGGTTGTGTTTGGTAACCATTGTGATACAATACCATTAACCTGAAGTGACACAAAAAGACAAAAACAATCTCACAGCATGAACTAACAAAAAATGAACTGCTTCAACATTGCCGAGACAGGCAAGTGGCAAAATTGAAGTGATTACAATGAAACAGTTAGTAAATTCACAAAATGAATAAGAGTCAAATCCAAGCTTGTTATTCGATTAGATATTTGATATGCTATCATTGAAAATTTATTAATTCCAATAAACATTTTTAGAACGTTTCCAAAATTCATAAAAATATTCAACAATGTTACTAAAATGTCATAAAATGAGGCAACCAAATTGCAGAATAAATATTGTGATTTCCTTCTAGACATCAAATTTCATGATCTGTATGAAAAGTTCATTATTAAGGTCACACTAAAAGCAAATCTATGCACTTCTTTGAACCAAATCAATTAGCATCCACATTGCAAGAACAGATTTACTAGCAATGTAGACTCTAGTGTGTGCCATAAATAAAAATAAAAGAGCTATCTACGGCTTCAGTGCAATCCAACAAATAAAATAATTTTAAAATAAGTTTGAATAGCTCGCCAGCAAACCTTTCGTAGCATTGCCGAGACATCCATGTGGTGCGAATCCTCCATAAAAACTCGAACAATTGCATTTAAATACCAGCTACCGTTCTTCGTGTTTCTGAAGGAACGAAAGCCTAAATAATAAATAAATAAATAATTCACTAAACTCTCTTAATGCTGCAATTATTAATGCCAGATCTACCGCGCTGTCACAAACTTGATCTCTCAATCAAGATTCATAATAACTTTTAGTATTGCATATGCGTATGTTCGGAATTCTAAAATTTTTGTACGCTGCTCCGGGGATATTTTTACACCCCCTTAACCCCCCAACACCTCAATTTAGGTTGACACCCCACAAAAAGTTGGCAATGTGACAATGGTTGCATACAAAATGCATACTAATTAGCTCCGGACACCCCCAATTTGAGGTCGACACCCCCAAGTTCACAATCCTAGAAATATCCTTGCGCTGCTCGTTTTTGCTTCAATTAGGAGCAGATGGTCAGATGAGAACCACTGGCTTCATTAATTGAATAACTGCGTCAAGATCCGAATACACAATGATCATTATGATTTTCCTTACCACTTTGCGTGGGAAATCCAACAATAAAGTCTTGAAGATTGACATATCCTGGCGGATTGGCGTCAGTTTCTGTGACGTCGTCTTCTTTGTCCTCCTCCTCCTCCTCCACAGAATGATTTTCCGATTTACAATCTGATGCATCGTAATTATCTGAAAATAAAACAACCTGCTTTGCTACACAAACTAAAATGGATCAAGAACCAATGAATACTTTAGACAAATAATTAATATCGAATACTTAACAAAAATTGTCCAATCTCAAGTCCTAAATTATCTAAATAAGTTAGGAAAGACCGGGTAGTGCAGTGAAACAACCTGCACTTAGCAAAAACAACAACAAATCGACAACAATAACAGCCAAAACCATTTTAGTTATTGTTAAAATAAATAGTCATTAGCACTACCACAAAAAGAAGACTAAAGTCTCATTTTTCAAATAATTTCAGTTGAGTAATCAAAATATACACCTCCTCTGCATGCCTGAAAGAAGGCAAGCTTAGGTTTTCCTGCTAACGCCTGGCAGTTTGAAATCTGTTCCAGAATTTCAGACGTAGTGACCAGCTTGCCATCACTTCCAAAGATGACTTCGGATTGTACACCGCCGCACTTCTCGATAGCACCGTGACTCATAAGAAACAAGACAAAACACTGATCGCCGACGAGACAAGGATCGCTCAGAATGTCTGCAAGTAAGCTCCGAATGTCCTGCAAGAAGATTTCAATTACCACGATTAACTAAGTTAACGCAACTGCCTTCAAGTCAAAACCAACAAAACCTGAGGTACAAAATGCATCCAAGTCTTATGGCAAAAGCGCGACATAAATACGAAATCTGTACTTCTAAATGGCAGTGCACAAATCCTATCTCAGTCAGCTTGGCAGATCTGATGAATGAGGAAATATAATATCAAAGCAATCTGTTCACTTGGCCTGTATGCATCTAGTGAATTACCAGTACTTATACTAGAGAATATACTAGACAATATTTTGTTACATTACATTACAGAATGAGTTTTGTGTGTTTTGATCCATTACCTGTGGTAGTAGGCCAACAGGCAATGACTAGTGAAATGAATGGAGAGCGACGGAGACAGAGAGAGAGATATTAGGGCTTCGTAACATGCAGAAATTATCACCAAAGTTGATTTTTATGGAGATATTCATTACTGGTGGGGCATCCATAAATGCCTTGTTACAACAGATATTATAAGATGGTAAGTTCAGAGTAACGACGCTTTTTAACCTCTTCAGTTGCTTGAAAAATTACAATTAACCCTTTAACTGGGTGTCCCGAGTAACGCTCGTCCATTTTACATTGAGTTACAAATAGTTGCCCAGTTAAGGGGTTAAAGCAGTTTGTCAAAGTGTAGACTGCAAACATTTCAGAAGATGCATGTGACAAATGCATAACTAAGAGTGACAATCTTTATGGTCTAAAACTTAGTTTCAGAATCATTTTCAGACAGCATATTGTCTTCTGCTGCAACTATCTAATGGCACATGAATTACGACTGTAATATATCAAACAAAAAGAAATAGGTGTCGTACATCTGCAGACAAGTTCTTGCGTAAGATAACATCAAAATGAAGTTCCCGAAAGAGTTTCTGTACGATTCTCTCATCCACTTCGGCTCCTTGACGAGGTTCTTGATTAATGGTCTCAGAAATATTGATTATCAAGCATCTGCCCCGACAAACTTGGTTCATTTTATACGCCTGTAATTCACAACAAGTCAACACAATTTTATGACTCTGTGTTACTTAGTGCATACATGATTTGGATAATGTAAGATATGAGCAATTACATATAAACAAGGGGGAAAAACAAGACGATTAAAAAACAAGAATATCTTGACCATGCAAAATGAGAATAAGGAAAAGAGTTTGAAACTCAAATTTCCAAATGAAATAACACAAATTAAGATTGATGCAGAGAAAATAATAAAAATAAAATAATGAAATCAGACATTCAAAAACCCATTTCAACAGCTCCTGTGGTGAACAAGAAAACCATGAAGTCTGAATATACGGTAATTCAAATAAAGCCTCAATGCCTCAATGAATCAATCAATTATTCAACTTCTATGGTGCCACTATCACAATTCATAGGGTATCAACTCATGACTAACCAAATCAAAGCCAAATTATTAGAGCCTGGTCAAGCAGACAGGATCAAATCAGATCAGAATGGAAAAACCAACAGTAAGTAGATAGGCCAAGCCAAACAGGTATAGATCAAGACTCGATCTAAAAGCTTACAATGCTGCAGTCATACAAAGTGTTTCTGGCAATGAATTTCAAAGCCTGCTGTCTATAAAGGATAGAAACAGAGAAAGTGAATATTAGCATACAGTTTGTTTTTTGGAGTCGTAGAAATCGTGTTCACACTGTTTAACAACGATATCTTCCAACTGGATAAGCTTAGCAGAGTCCATTGGAAGTCTTTTATCACCTTTAACGTCAACATTAAAAAAAACAATTATGGTTTCATTAAAATTACAAAGACAAGTTACCGAAAGGAAACGTAATTAATTATATTTATGGTAAAATCACACGGCAACTGACAACCAGAAAATACGACAACGCTCAAACACATCGACACCAGTGCCATTAAATTGAATAATTATGAATTTAAAATAGAATTTCTTCTTACCAGATGGTACTGCATTGGGAACAGCTCGAGCTTTGGCACCACTGACTTGGTCCTTCAGGCATAACGAACCGTTCTGAAGACTTTCTCGGAGCGGTGAAACAGACGATTCTTCTGGGAAAGCATAAAAACATTCAAAGCATTGACACCCAACACAACTCAATTAACTAAGATTACAATATGCATCCACCTTCAAATATATTTTATAAAAAACTGTGCCAATTGGCCTCACATTCTTGTACTACTAATTTGTCACTTTTTCTCCAATTTCATTTTCAAAAATTTTATTAAAATTATCTTCACAGAAAGTTTTAAATGGCCCATTTAGCTATAAATTTAGCATCGTAATGCTAGACAAAAGTGGAGTCAAATTGCCAAGAAAATTACATACATTAATTCTTAAACAGCAAAGATGTCTAACCTCTTCTGACGTCTACTCCGAATCCTTCAAAATCACCAACTACAACATAAACGCAGAAGTGACAAAGATTCATATAATATCTATTTGAAAAGCAACTAATGCACTGTGTAAGGTTCTATTTCCATGTTTTAGTAAAAAACATTGCATAACCGTAATTTTTTCAGCAGAATGTTGAGAATAGTAGAAAAATCAGAATAAGCGACAATTTGCTTTCAATTTTCATACTACAGAACTTTACCAAGTGTTCGTGGTCAAAGGATAAAAGTTAAAACAAATTTGGTGCATCTCTTTAGCACAAATACATACCTACATTACGAGAGTATGGCACTGATGATAGAATGTCTGTAACTAAATATTTACTGACTACATGACTCTGATTGCATTCAGTCAATGCATCGCAGAATTTGTCAAAGTCTTCGTCCGGTCTTTTGTACAATATGTCTAGTAATGCTTCGTTCTTCCTGAACGGATCTGGATTTCTCTGCAAAAGTAACACAAAAAATGTGGCAGATTATCAGATCCACATAGCGTCCGTCTTTTCATACAGCAGCTCTGATTATTCCCAGCAGAGGAATGGGTTTGCACAAAACAAGCATCAGAAAGAGAGAGAGAGAGAGAGAGAGAGAGAGAGAGAGAGAGAGAGAGAGAGAGAGACAGACAGACAGACAGACAGACAGACAGACAGACAGACAGACAGACAGAGACAGACAGACATACAGACAGAAAGCTTAACAATGCCTTATCAATTTCTTCAATTCATAGTAACATTTAGCACTACTAATACTCCCACAAAATATTAAACTATCAAAAGAACATTTACCGTATTCATCTGTGCAAATGGTCGAAATATACCAGTAGAAACACACAGCAAACATCTCATTACTACAATTAGCCTCAGTTTTAGAAAGGCAACAAGACATTTTACAATAACTACATAAAACATCAATTTTGATGGATTGTTATTACATAGTCATGACCAGGGTGCGATTTGTGACCTGGAGCAGTGGAGGGGGGAATATGTCGAGTCTGGGGGATGTAGTTGTTGGGGAAGTGTAGCAGTGGGGGGATGTAGTGGTGGGGAATGTAGCAGTAGGGGGGATGCAGTTGGGCAGTGGGGGGGAATATTCCCCCATTCCCCCTCACAAATCGTGCCCTGGTCATGACTGAAGCATGCCAGTCTGTCTCTGATGAATCCATCTATGTATGTATCTGTGGCCAAAACAGCATATTCATGAGAAGAACATTAGAACATCACACACAACATCTGTTGTAAAAAAATGGCATGTCACAGTACTGTACATTCTAGTGATGCTTTAGCAGAAATGCCTACTGATTAAAGTAATCCATTTTCACAGTGTAAAAGTAAAAGCATAACAAAACTTACGCATATCGCAACTGCCTGACGCCTGGTCAGTACATTTTTACTCTCCAGATGGTTTATCAAACCACTTTCTGGGTCTATCTCCTCAACAAGTTCTGGGCGTTTTAAGGTCAGAATCTTTTTATATTTCTCTTTCATACCTTAATTAAAACAAACACATACTATTAGAACAAACAAAGAAAATGACCATTCACAACATATTGTCTTCATTAATAGAACAAGAACAGAAAAAATCTTTTAAGTTTTTATCATGAAAAAAATACAGTCTACAGACTGATGAAAATGACGATGCTATTTCTATGGCCAACACCAATACCAGTTTCAGTATGAGGCAAGTATATATCATTCTAAAATCAGCACCCGGCACAGTCGCAAAGTAAAACAGAAGTTGGATCAAATTGATACTGAGACTAAAATTGTCATTATTTAACCATAAGATACACACAACACCTGACAGCAAAAATAGCATACATATATAACTATATGGCATACATTGAAATATATTACCTGCAATAGGGATTTTGATATACACTAATTACAATGCAAAACAATAGTTATACTGCATTGAAAATAACCTCATTTTCTCAATCAAGTGTCTTCATAAATGTATCTATGAATATATAACATAAAGCTACTCATTGACTATGTAAACCATTCAGACACTCCCAAAGCTAAATAAAATAAATGTTGGTTCTGATTTGTCTTTCATAATTTCATGGTACAGCAGTCAATCAATCTATTTGACAATAAAAATTCCGTAGGATTTAAAACAAGAACGCAAACCAAGATAAGACACAGATGAAACAAACAAGCGTCTCTGCATTTTACCATTATCCGATGAATGGAAAGATATCATTTTCAGCAATATCATTTTCACTGGCTACTCTCTCAAACTGAAGTTTGAATAGCCATAACATATCAGAGATATTCAAATGAAAGACCGGTGAGACAAATACGGAAAAATAGCATAATTAAAGCAATGACTAACAGGAAAAACTCACAGTTTCGAAAGTTTGTGTCATCCTAAATGCTCAGTCACGATGGCACAAACGCGAAGACCTGAAAGGCTATTCTATTACTGATACGATCCCAACCGCTATTAATTCTTTTGGGCATTAACCTGGCGCTATAGAAGTGCATAATAATATTAATGTTATTTCCTTTTTAACCGCCGACGCACAGGTGTCCGGTTCACGGTTCAACGTATATAACGAATATCAAGTACGTTTATTATCATAATTATTATACTAAATCTGTTTATAACAATCGCTGTCAACATAAAATCTAGTACGAACCTGAAATTACGTGCTAAAATCGTTAAACAAGAAAGCCGAAAAGCGAAACAACTTAACAGGATGTGATTTACATCTGGAGATGGGTCGATCATCGAAGTATTGGGTATCGATGACTACTCGAGTCGCTACTCACGGTATTTCTCAAATTGAATTCCTCTTATAATATAATAAAAGTGTCATTTCAAGTGGTCTAGGCGGCATTAGCCTGTGTGATAATTGCTATAACTACTCTTAACATTTAGTAAACCAGTTTCATAAATATTTTTTTATCCACTTAGTGTTTCAAATGTTAGGCCTACTACGGATTCACGTGGGAATTCAAAGGCGATGCATTCTAATCTAAAGGAATATCAAGACTTGCAAATCGATCATGAAATTTTCGATCAATATTAAGACTGACTTATATGACAGCCCTTACAAGTGACACCTGTCAAAGCGCCCTTGTCTTAGACCGGTCACTGCGCTATACAAATTGTCTTAATAATAATAATAATAATGTTCTTTCCCGTTATCCGGACCCCAGTAGAGGGGTGGTGTATGGGCGTTAAGGTTAGGAATAACTTAGGATTAGGTTAGGGTCTGGTTAGGCAGTGGTGACGCCAGATGTTTGAGAGGGGGAGTTATGGCTAGCACGTTGAGTCAGATGTCTGTGTGAACATACCAGCCTTCTACCTATTTATAAATTTGAATGTGCCTATGCACAAATTCACTCGTGACCACCCCCCTCTGTACGCAAAATCGTCTAAATCTCAAACCTCCTTCCCTCGGTGCATACGTACTATATGGACGGTCCCTAACACTTTCCTTTTACAATTTTTATGTGGTTAGGTTGCTCTTTTCCGCTGTCTGCCAGATATTTGACCAACCAAGTATTTTCAAATCAAGACCTTAAAACATGCTTCAGCTTCTCTTGCTATATTTCATCCTTGGAATTGACCTGAGCGTTTGAGAATGGATTTGGTCAATTGATGACTTCGAGTATCAGAACTGGTGTACTTAATTGTTATATTGACCATTCATGTAACTATCACAAACACAATTAATAAGTTATTGCAAACTAGTCAACACAAAAAATGTATGCCATGGTGATTGAAAAGAACAGTAACAATAGCAGACACTGTCTTAGTATAGTTTGTCATAGTGATTCCAGTAACAAGTATAATTGAATCAATTGACTTCCATTTCATTTTGAGCTCTAAACTCTGAGAGGTGCAATGAGTCTGAAAACGCCCTATATATTTTAGACTAGTACCACAGCACAAGAAAAACATGTCACTGAGTTTGCAAGGATATTAATGGGTTGGACAAGTTTCGATTTTCAGCATTAATTTTGAGTGAGAAATCAACAACATCATATCCTTGTGTTGTGTGACTGAGGGAGATCACGTCGACATGGGTCCCCATGAAGTCCACTATGTTTTCAACATTGATGCCGCCACTGGACTCTACAAGCACACTCGGAAATGATTTCTTTAAGGTCTCGGCCATCTTGTGCAGTGCCTACAATAGCAAACTTAAATATTAAAGTCAGTGCTGAAAGTCTGTGAAAAAAAGATGCAGGAGCTCTCTTCGCACTGAGGTGTGTTAAGCATAGCAGTGGTACCTTTTGTATGTGCACCCTTGTTGAATCTGAATAATATCTAAATTTCTATAGCACTTTATAAACCTTAGCTTAATAGTTTTGCAACAAGTACACAGTGCTTTTACAATATTTGAACAAATATTGAAGAATTATGGGAGAACATTTCATGGCCCAAAAAGGTGTCAGAGTTCAGCTCCGCTGCACCAGCTGACTTTCAGCCCTGATTAAAGTGCAAGACACTTCTCTATGTCTTTTTTTCAATCAATCAATCAATTTATTTTAAACAGCACTTTTTCATTATTTTCATCATTCTCACCATAGATATTTTTAATAAATTATTTGAACAATTCTTTTGATATGAGAGTTCCAGTAGTCTGAATCAAAATCCATATAGCATACAACATCTGAATTGGCAAAAGGTGTACACGAGTTCTACATTCAGACCTTATTATTGAGGCGTTCTTTGGTTATCATTTTTGGGCACATTAGCTACAAATGTGCAACATATTAAACATAGCAATGAGTAAATATTAAAGTCAGCTACAAAGTTTGATGATTTAAACATCAGTTTTTAAAAAATATCCATCATGAATTATAGAAATGAATAAACAACTTTCAATAAAAAAAATTGATTGATCTCTCACCAGTACACAAAGAGAACTTTATTCATAGTTTTAGAAAGCTCATTTTAAACATGAAAACAGCAAATGTTGGAAATAAAGTAAACTGTCCAGTGACCTCTATAATTAAGACCTCTATATTTAAAACAAATATAGCATTAAAAGGAAAATGGCAAAACATTTTAAGGAAAAATTAGATGTGTTGCAAGACAAGCATGAGGCATCATATTTAATGAATAAAATATTATCTGGCCTCCAGTTAAGCAGTACTGGTACTTGCCTGTGTTTCAAAGTTATCCAACATGATGATATCCGCTCCTGCCCTAGCTGCTTCCAGTGCTTCCTCCAGAGATCGACATTCAACTTCAACTTTTGTTGAAAAGCCACAGACTGTTCGAGCATCTTTCACTGCCTGCATAAAATGATGGTTGCAATTTATCATAGTTTTCAGGAAAAAAATATCTAACAGACACTGCACAGACCTAACTCTATCAATAGATGCTATATGCTACACAACTACACTGCTCTGTATGAGTTACAAAATTGGGATACTGGTGTTAAGATCCAGTGATGAATATTCACTGGTACTAATACCAAACATTAGCCTACTTTACAGACTGTAAATAGATGTCCCAGTTATGTTTCTTTAAACAGCAATTTTTCATTATTTCTGTTTCTTAAACACATGACACTGATTCATCTGAATAGTATTTTTATGTAGAAAAGTCATTCTGTCTTTAATTTATGCCTACATACTCAGCAATGACTGAAATGTACATAATCAAATTGATGTAAATATGGTTTAAAGTACAAAGTCAAGTTTCATCCTGATCCCAAGCTCATGATCAACCTCTTTTTAACATGATCTGAGTCTCTGAGAAGCAAATTTTTGCAACAGGTATTGCTCAGCACCAAATTCCATAAAATGACTAACAGGGTCAACAAAATGACATTCAAAATTTAGTCTACCTGTGTAACATTACCAGCTGACCAGATATGGTTGTCTTTCAGCATCACCATCGACGACAAGTCATACCGATGGGTGGCTATTCCTCCAACCAGCAGTGAGTACTTCTCTACCATTCGGAAGCCAGGCGTCGTCTTCCGGGTTCCTGCAATCTCTCCATGCCATCCACGCTCTCGTCCCAGATCCGCAAGTCTTCTTGCATACGTGGCAATACCGCTGGCCCGGCACAGACAGTTGAGAGCGACACGTTCCCCGAGAAGAATGTTTCTCACCCGTCCAATGACCGTCGCCGCAAAACAGATCGGCTGAAGGAAATCTCCTTCCACGGCATTCCACTGAACGCTACAGTCGAGACCGTTGAATATGGCGTCGAAGAAGGGCACCCCGGCCAACACACCGGCGCTCTTGCAGACCAGCACTGCCGTTTCTACCTTGTCTCCTACAACGAATCCTCCGTAGTCGAAGTTTGGCGTGTCCTCCATCAGCCACTCCCGAGCAAGGTCCTGCAATCGGATGGGATGGAGAAGTCCTGAAAATTTGACACCGCTCCTCTTTGGTTCTCCAGTGCTGTCTGAATTTGCCATTCCACAGACGAACAATTCAAAATAAACTATAGATCAGGGTCGCAACAATATCTGCTTCGGACGATGAACAAGTAGTGTAGCTGGAAAATGGCTCTGGTGCCATGTGACTGAACTTTGTCACAATTACTAATTTCACTCAAGGTTCATAGCACCGAATCCTTATCAAAAGTTGTACTACTTAGGAAGTATTGACACTTGTACGCATAAACAACCGATTTTTATGTACCATTCTATATATTTATTTGAAAATTAAAATAATGTTACAGAAACAGCCGGTAGGTGGTCTTAGTTTTCTATGAATCCATAAACACAGATTGTAAAGTCTATGTTAAAATGGCGTCGTCTTTGAGGTTGGGGAGCGTGTTGTCTTCGACCGTGAAAACGAAATTTCATTTATTTTGCTCTTTTAATCCTCGAAGTTTCGCTGATGCGCCGGGAGGAAAATACCAGGAGACGGAAGGCAGCGCTTCGCTTAAAGCGGGCGAGAAGACGGATACTCCGCCGCCGAGCGAGGATAGTCGTACCCCCTTAAGAACCGGTCTGACCAAGGCAGTGGATATGTTCGACCGAGTGAGCCGAGGGGACACCGTTTCAACCACCGTCGGCGGTGATCCAGTGCCCGTTGCGCCGCCCCTTTCGTTTGCTGGTCTGTTGAGGAGATCACCGTTGATGCAGATCGGAAATCCCGAAGGTAGAGTCGTCGTTGGAACAATATTCGAAGTGCTTGACGATGATCTGTACATCGACTTTGGAGGAAAATTTCACTGCGTCTGCAAAAGACCTCGATTTAAAACCGAGTTAGTGTCGCGATTTCAACGTTTAAGTTATCGTGGGTGTTTACTGACTTGACTATTTATATGTTAATCAGATGCCACAGAATTAAGTTTAGAGTGCATTTTTTAAAGTGCTTCAGAAATGGAGATGTGAATTCTCTGGACTATTACAACCACGAGAATTTACTCACCTGATGGGTAGTTTCATTAGTTCCACTGCAGTTGTCAGTACCACTTGTGTTTGGTGCATTCTGTCATGGTGGATTTATAGTCAAATCTACCTTGTTAGTTTTAAGCATACTATAACATCCGAAAGTTTATGGTATGGCCAAGACATGTGGTTATGCAATCCAATCAACTTCTATAGCACCAATTCATGATGTGCAGAAGCGTCTGTTTATATTACACCAATTCCTGATCGCATAAGAATCAAGTCCATATCTGGGATATCCAGCCAGAGCGTATCACTTTTAAACGCTGCTCGCTGACCTTCCGAGCCTTGTATGATCCTTTCTGCCCGGAATATCTTTCGGCCGGAATATCTTTCAGCGTTGATACGCAGGCCGGTGATGACAGACTGTCGCAAACAGCTTCGTTCTAGCAAACGATCTCACCTCTACGTTCCCCCTCCATCCAAGACCGTGAAGCTTGGAGAAAGATTCGTGACTCGGGGCAATCCTCTCCTTTGGAACGCACTTCCACTTTCAGTGACCATGGCAGCCAACTTCGAGTCATTCTTATCGAACCTTAAAACGCATTTATTTCGTATATTGTATGACTGCCTTTTGTAAAACCTCTTGCCTTTGGCCTTGGCCATGCTATAGCGCTACATAAATTATCAAGTAGAATAGAATAAAATAGAATAAGTCTTTGGCGGTTAAGCCATGGCAGATAGGTGGGATTTGAGTAGATTCAATTTTGCAAAACAAATGTATAGGTAAATAGTTGTTTTCTTATAAGAGCATGTTCATGTTGTAGGCAATATAGAAGGGGAGCTCAAGTCAGATTACGTCTCACAGATTTAGAGATGGCATCCAGATTCCTTGGGGCTGCACGTGACATTACACTGCTTGAGGCAGACGCAACATTACTTGGATTGTATAAACCGCAAATCAATAGGACGATGAAAATCAGCACAAAGGCACAAATACATAGAAGATTAATGTCATTCAAACAGTGACTTGATATTTTATTATCTTTTCTGGTTCAATGTGCTTTGGAATATTCTATTGACTGCTGGTGATGCATACCTTTAAAAAGTGCAAAATAATACTGAACTATTTACAATTATGGATTTAGTTATATTGTTGTTGCAGCAGTATTATTATTATGATATAAACCAAGCCTTGATATAGACTATTCTTGTGGTTAATTTTTTAACAAACAGTGCTATATTATGGAAAGCAGGACAGATTAAGTAAGTTACAACTATAATGTTCAGAGTATAATCATAGCAACATAAAAAGTAAGTACTGTAAGTAGTAAAGATCTTCCCGAGCTCTCAAGGCTCATGGGGTGGCGCTGATCAACGTTTCCAAGGCCCTCAGCCAGGCAACTGGTGCAAGTTACATGATTTGGAGCCAGTGTTCTTGTGTAACGCTAACGTGCCTGTTTACTCTGCAGATTAATCTGCTACTCAGCTGCCATCACCATCTGGTGAAAGAAAGCCAATTTGACCTTAGGGCTCCTGCAGGTCTCGAACCCGCAACCTTCTGCTCCATCGTCCAACGCTTTTACCACTCTGCCAACTTCCCACCAGTGACGTAGTTTCAATTTAACTGAAACAATAGGATTTCCTGAGGTCAATCAACAATGCTACAATATACTAGTCATAAAATTTTCAAGTAACCTATTGAAATTGAAGATATTTTTATATAAAACTGACAAGATATTAAAAAACTTCTGAAGCACTATTTCCTTGTTTTTATCAGAGCCTGTTTTTTAGTTTATAGCAGTGCTTCCCAACCTGAGTGCCGCAGCACACAACTGTGCCATGGTAAAATGTTGGAAAATAGTAAAATAATGCTGCTGTATTAATTGTTAATTATAACTTGAATTATATCTCTTCAGTGAAGTTAAGCATGAAATAGTGATACAGATTGCAAAGAAAATATGTACTTATGAAGAATGGTAGTAGAATGGTAGTCAATATTATACTGTATACAAGACTAGAGTATGATATATAGAATATAGTACTAGTAGTCCTATACAAATGCACCATTTAAAAATGAAATGTGTGCATTTTGGCTGCAGTGTGTCGTTGACTGTATGTTTCTTGGATAATGTGCCATGGCTGGAAAAAGTTAGGGAAGCACTGGTTTATAGGTATGATACCAAATGGTTGTCTATCCTCATTGCTGAAGGTTGGAAGCCATGCCATCATCTCAAATGCTGTTTGTAGGCAGAATGACATTGACAAGGTAGCAGCAATTGTTTTATCTTGTTTTTTGGGGAACATTTTTCACTTGTCAGACAAAATACACAGTTCCAATATAATGTTTATTCATAAAGAAACCAAGTACAATCTTTGTTTAAATACATGTTTGCAATCATTTTCAGTAGCAGTGTTAGTAGATTGATACAAACAGTATTTACAGCCCAGTCAGCTTCAAAATTATTGAGAATGAGGGTTAATTACCCTGTAAAACAAAAGTTTTTCCAGTTATAATATAACTTGTATAGAGTTAATGCACTTATGGTATATGAAAATTCTCATAAATAATCAACATTTGACATGTATATCTGCTTATTTTTGGGCATGACAATTGGATAACTATTGCATTTGATCATGTAATTATTTAAGAATTCAATTCCCATCAAGTCTACCGAAACCTAGCAGCAACACATTTCAAAATGTATGCAAAATGAAATTAAAATACTTGTGCAGTTTCCTACTCATAGGCAATTCAAATGAATCGGATGGAAAGTGTTGCCAATGAATTAAATTAGTTCAGACAATGCCTCAGTAGTACTGGTAAATGCAATAACCTCATCCAGCTTTTAAAAAATAAACATAGAAGATCATATGCTAACATCATATCACACATGGAAATAAATTAAATATGATATGCCTTAAGCTGCTGTAAAATAATTTAAACAAAACAACATCAAAGTTTATGCAAAATCTCTTTAAAATAGATTAAATCCTTTTCCAGAAAGAATTGAAATATATGAGAAAAATTCCATATGCAAATTTGTGTTCAGCAAATAATTAAAATATTTTCCAATTGAGCCATAATCAGCCATACAGCATTATTAGACCCAAATTTTAAACTCTCACCCACCATGATCTTTATAGAAAATGTTACACTATCAACACTTCAAGTACTAATAATGAAATTATAGGAAGTATCCATATATTTCCATGCTAGGTCCTATATGACCCATGATAAATGGCTACAGACCAACATTACATAAAAGTGATAACTCCTGAAACTGTTGCAAGCTTATGGCTTTAAAAAAAATCAATCTGGCAAGTATGTTTTGAACGCAGACATTTCCTAAGCGCATGAAATAATCAGTAGAGCCAAAAACGACCACTCGATCACCAGAAGACGGTGTGTACGCACTGCAAATAAAGTTGGTGTAATTTATGATGTTACACAAAAGTGCTGTAAGCACTGCTGGAAACTTCATTACCGGGCCCGTGCTGTTAAACAGCTATATTACGTTTCAAAAGGCCTCCCTCTCATATAGTAAATGGATAATAAAACAATAATAATTAAAGAAATAACAAGAATAAAAAGAGGTAAAGGCTAAATTCTGAAGCTTGCTGTTTTTCCATCAATGTGACTGAGTCTCACATAGACATCAGTTCCCATTCCCTGCATGGTTTCCAGGTGAATTGTGCCTCCCAAATATTCAACAAAGGCTCTACATGCAGGAAGTCCAAATCCATAACTACAATACAATAAATCATAAATACAGGAGCATATCTATAAGTAGCAAGGTAGACCAAAAAATAAGTAATGCAATCCTTTCTACACACAATTCCCCTCAAGGAATTTACATAAAGTAAAGAAGTATTTGCTGAGGCACTAGAAAGCATGAATACATCACAACCATATCTCAGAAGCAATGCTCAATTTGTTACACAACTTTAGGCGAAAAGTAATCAAGCTAACTGAATTATAAATTTGTTTAACGTAATCATCTTTACAACAATACAAGCTACCAGCAATTAACAATGAAAGATGAAACTTAATAAGTAAGATAGAATTAAATAAGTTATACCCATGAAATTTCCCTGAGGATCTGTTCTCAACTATTTCTTCAAACAACGAATGTTGTTTTCGAGTTGATTGATCCATTTCGTTAGTCGTAAAGCCATAATTCCATATCTTCTTTAACATGTCGTGTGGAACACCTCCACCGAAATCACTTACTCTTAAAAAATCCAGAACAATTAAAAACAGCTAAAACAAATTTATTACAAACCAGTAGAGATATCAAACAGAATTGAATTATAATTGTTAATCAACTACCACAGCAAATGTCACAGTAAGATTTTAAAATGAATTTTGATTTTAAAATGAATTTTGATAAATTGGAATTTCTCCATTTAAATCAAAAATAAATGAATAAATATACTCAGCATAGAACAGCCAAAAATTATTGAAACTTTGGATTAACAACACATGTCGGATGAAAGGTCATGTGTGAAACCATTCTATTCCATTTTGTCACAGAATGGAAAGAATGGCATAAGCTAATTTATTTAAATTCTACAATTTACTTCATTTGATGATGATGATGATGATGATTGATTTCTCTGCCCCAAGGCAGTCTAATTGGCTTTTACACCACCCAGGGATAAGACAAGTGAGGTGATGGTTACCTGTTGCCTTCTTCATAGATCAAATTTAATGGAGCGAACAACCTGTCCAAGGTTGCTAGGGTAAGAACCAAACATGCAATGCTCTGACTGCATGGAAAGTACCCTACCACTACTCCACTGTCACCAGTTTGGTTTACACAACACGAATATTATGCAAGGGTAAAAGAATAAAACAGAACTTGTACCTAATTATGAAATCCGTTTCATTGCTGGCCAAAGTTATCACAACCGGTGGCAACAGTTCAGCATCAGTGTTAGGATGAGATTCGATGACGGATCTATTTAAAAATCAGAAAAACTAGTCAGCCGCACAATTTAAAATGAAAATATTACCTTATATTGTTACTGGCACTCAATGAAGCGATTTGAGCTTAGCCAGCTGAACACTTTAATAGCTCAGCCTGAACTTTATAAGCTTGTAGAGACTTGGAGATTACATTAAAGAGATATAAGCTACAGTCAAACAACAGACAGTATTGGTTTGATAACAAGGCACCAAAGATGAAAAAGACCCTGTGTACGTGTGTTGTGTGTATGTATGTATGTATATATATATATATATATATATATATATATAAATGCAGATATTGCATATAGAAAGCAATTTTCAATAAAATAGTATCCATCATTCAGTCAATGCAAGTACCGCATGGCATTTTTTAACAACTCGTTGATAATGTAGTCAAGTGGCTGTGGAATGTAAGGGAATGTAATTGCAATGTGGCCTTTCACATGCACTTCAGGAGAAAACCCATATTTTTCATCACACATCAATCTGCAACAACAGAAAATATGAGATAATATGTAATTTTTAAAAAATACGAAGAAATATCATAGAATCATATCAACATCATAACCCAACTAAATTCTAATGATAAAAAGCATCCAATAGTTTTCAAGGTGTTGTAGTCTATAATTCTCACTAAAAAGTAGGAAAAATACCAACAAGTTTGCACATCATAGGCAAGTGGGACAATGAACAAATTACGTGATTATAAACAATGTGTGTTGCCAAACATTTCTCTGTATCATTGAACTAAGTCTATATATCAGACCATATACACAGAGAACATCACTCCAATAAAATGTATATTGAATTTGGTTGATGTATCTCCCACAGCTCATTCAGCTATGGAAAATGTTCTGAAGTAATGCAGAAAGCAGTAACAAACAAGATACTGTACAATTGCATGCATAACCCAGCTATGCCGCTTATAACAAATTATAAAACATCGTCACTCTCATCAACCAGAAAGACCAAAGTAAATAGAGTAAAGACTAAACAAAACTAGAAATGAATAAAACTAACAATTATTAAATAAACCATAGTGCTTAGGAAATCATAATTATCTCACACTGAAGAACCATGACTGTATGCTAAATGTACACTTACTGGTCTTGGATACAATAAAAAATCTTTGATTCATTGAAGTGACATTATACTGTTCCACAAATCACTGCTTCTGCAGGTTTTACCCAAAGAAATTAAATCTCAAAATTTTCTATTATACACTATATACTATAGACTATGTACTATAGACTATATACTATAGACAGGAAATGAGGCTCCATTCAATAATTACAAGTCTTCAATTTACCTGGTAAATTCTGCTTTCTTCTCAATAAAAGTCTTAGGCATGAAATTTATCTGAATGACTCCGATCTGATTTGACTACCAAAAAAAGAAATATCACCATCATCAGATTTGATTTATGCATTTCAAAGTCAGAACTAATTTTTCAAAGCAAAATATTTTTGTTAACATAAAAAATTACCCTGAGGGGTGAATAAGACCAAACACAACCATTTACAGAAGAAAATTGAGCTTTCTGTCTTATTTCAATTGATATTTAAAAGAGCCATAAAATAACTAGCATAATAATATACTGACCTTTTCTACATGCAACTGCAGATGATGCTCACAGAGGATACGTATCGCCAAACGCGACGTCAACAGTTTATCGAGAAATGTCTTCACCAGACTCTCATCCTGTGAACATCAATGCAGATTTCAGTGACCAATAAAAGAGAACATTAAATAACCAACATCGTTGAACTCTTCTGGAGTGAATCCACGTTAGCAGTTCTACAAAATGTCTTCTTCATTTCTTCATAGTTTTCAGTCATGAGCACAATGTCTCAGTTATTACCTCCAAACAAATTATATATATATATATATATATATATATATATATATATATATATATATATATATATTAAGATACACACACACATCAGACCATTGTATTTCATCTCTTTGCACCACAGACATTCTTTCACATCAAACCTAGCACATACCAGGGTTGAAAACCTTGGCTCTCTGTCCACCCGTTAACATTACACTAGAACAATAACACCCATCCATGTTCAATAAGATTCCTAATTTCAACTGAATGAATCCAGATACTCGTGGCATAAAGGTCACGCAAAAATCGTACAACATAAAAGTGTTTTTATTATTATAATAAGGTATTTTGGCCACAAGTTTTAATAAATGTATCGCTTCAAGCTTCAAGTAATAAAGTAACCAGCATGAATCGAGATTAAATTTAAACTAAGTTAATAGGATCTCACTGAAGCAACATTCACCGGAATATGTCTCATCGTCTCTTTGAAAACCCTCGGCTAACATCTTGATAACGTCTTTGTGATCTTCCAGAAGTTTCGTCAATGTATGACTGTAACGAGTTTCTGTTTCAAAGTCGGTAACCTAGATGAGAAGACTTAAAAATAGAATGGCACTGCAGAACGACAGCATATATAGCGCATCAACAGTGCATCTAACAACTTTCTAAAACTGCACATTCCAAATTCCATAATATGAAGCGGCATTTTGAAGTGATTTTGTCTGGACAGTAAGCCAATCAGTGGTGCTGAGCTTACCCTAAATTATCAAATAGTAAACACCAAAACATAATTCAGAACCGAAAAGATCTTGCATCTTTATAAAAGAGACTAATAACCAGTCTGAAATGAATCCATATTAGCAGTTCTATTAAATAGGTATGTCTTCTTCATAGCAACAGGACAGTGCAGACAATGGAGGAGATCCAAGAAAACAAAGAATGCTCTGACTTGGTCATGTACACCTTATGGAAAACAACCAGATCCCATAACAGGCAATGGACTGGCTGCCATAAGACAGCTGGAGAACATTCTGCATTGCCCGATGTGCTTCCAGCAGGAGGACAGACTAAGTACTAAGTACATCAAAGCTATCTGTCTTGATTGTCTGTCTTACTTATAACCTCCAAAAAATTTTTATCTTTATTTATTTATTGTCTCATGGTAATGTCATTTCTCTATGTCCAGCCTGTGATATGTAACCCCCGGCCCAGCCATCTCTGACTATTTTCACTTAAACATGCAACCATCTCAGTCTTTTAATCTTACAATACCTGTACTGGCTTCTATTCCTAGTTATTAGTTGTGCTATTATCATATCTGTTCCGACTATCTTCAGCCTTTGCAGTCAATGCAGGGATATAAGGGAGCTAATGCAGAAATATAGGGAACTAAAGCAGGGATATAGGGAGCTAGAGATCACACAGCTTCTTTCACAATTCTCATAAATTTAAAAATTCTAAAATAGATTATAATTATTAGCACCTATGTTGATATCCCATATTGTACAGTAAAGAAGTAAAACTATATAAAATGCAAAGTAATTAAATCAACAAAGAAACAAGAAAGGCTGAAAGGAAAGTACAAAAATTATTTTTACAACTTACAGCTGGAAACTCATACAGAGAGTGAAAAGAACTGATATACAACTCATGCTGAAATCAACAACAGTCATAAACAAATATTAACATTACATTTATGCTCTCCCTCACTCTCCCCTCTCTCTTCCTCCCTTCTTCTCTCACACTTAATTTTCAAAGAAATATTTATGAAAAAAATTTACAAATGCATGTATCATATGTTGGCATCGAAAAAAGCTCTTATATCCTTTGTGTGAATTCAATATAATACACAAATGAAATTGTTTTACTACATGTTGTAACTGCTTCAGCCCTAAAGTCAATGAGATAAAAATTAAAATGAATGTGCAAGATTTTGAATCTAGATTTTCACATTGTTTCTTTAGTTCTAAATTGTTTAAGTGTCAAATATGCACAAGACTACAACTGCATTCAAATTAGGTAAGAAATATGGCATTTTAAACTTTGTAGTCTTTCTTTATTGCCATTCTTTATACAATGGTATTGTCAAATCGAATGTCCAAAACCCACAAAGGATTCAAAACATTGTCCGAGCCATCCTAAGCTTTCAAGCATTGTCATAGTAAACTTGCTTTAAAATTAAACTGGCTGCCTTAGAACGAAGAGTTGTATTCTAGATGGGTCTCTTGGTTCATAAAACATTATAGACTTGTCAACTTCAGTATTTGAAGTTCATGCCAAACAACCAAAAACATTGCTCTTGAACAAGGTTTGTTCCAATTCATTGTTCAATGTAAGTAGAACCAACATCAAATTTGGTAACAGTGCATTTTCTGCTGCAAGCACAGAAAATCTCACCGTTTCCCAGGTCTGTTTCCCTGACCTCAAGAACCGAAATGACCTTTTACAATTTAACCCCTTAACCGTGTATTTAACTGTAACTCAATGTAAAATGGACGGATATATCCGGGATCCCCAGTTAAGGGGTTAAGGATTCGCTGTGTATTATTGATCGATACCATTCACGTATTTGAACTGGTCCTACAGAATTCACAAAAGTATTAGTAACATTTTAAGAATCAGTCAGAGCAAAATAATCACTGAATAAATAATAATTCAAAGTACTTGCAACAGAGAGAAGAGAAGGATTGCATCCAACAATAAATGGCAGCTGACGAAAAGCAGTGATGCAGTGCGCTAAGCGAACGGGAAGCTCTTTATGCAAATATTGAGCACTTCTCTGCAAGACAACAAAAGCCACACTCGTATCACTCATGCCATCATCAGCATCACTGTCATCAGCATTATAATTGCCATAAGTGTTGTCCTAGTAACTACTAGCACCATCACTTCAACCAAAATATTGATTAATGTCAGCAGATATTATGCAAATGCATAAACAAAGCACTAATCATGCATGGAAGACAACAGTTGTGACTTCCTTGACATAGAAATCTACTTAGACTCCAGTGTTGTCTCACTCTTAACATATCTAACCAGAGATTACAAGCTTCCCAGCCATCTTCACTTACCAACAAATGACTACCGTCAGAACTTCTGCCAGAATATAACAAAGATGAAGGCATCAAACGTATAACAGGCTACAACATAAAAGTCAAGAGAAACAAATTATTCTACTGAAAATATTTAACTACAAAAATCTAACTTTGGTCACATTAAAATTTGATTAAATGAATCCAATAGAACAAATTTTCACTGTTTTATCATCAACACAAGCAAATTTCAACCCTACAATCAAAGTCAATACATCATAAAACCAAGCACGGAGTTCCAAAATAATGCGATAAGCTTTTTCTCATCTTGGTAAAATATATGCCACACAACAGATTATAAGTTTTCATAACTACTCATCACACACAAACACACACCAAATTTACAGTTGCTAAGGGAACACAAACCAACATTATTGATACCATTGAGGATTGCACACATTGGGGACTTGGTAATTTACAGCTAAATTCATGCAATGCAAGCCCTCCTAAACCAAGCCAACCAAATGTCAAAATAGCTGCCAATTTCTGGCGATGGTTACAACTATTTTTACTTGTGATCTGAGATCCAACCCAGCCGAAACGGGACAGGAGTCCTCATTGTTGATAACAAATCAGGCTTCTAAATGACAGATCTATGCATAAATATAAGACACACTCTTGCCTTCCATTTATTTGCATTTCACTGAATACCTTTTTGGCGGCATTATCGATTGCAACTTGATAGTAAAATGAGGTAACAGATCTGGCTCTTTCAGAATCAGTAACGGCCGGCTGGTAAATCAGATCATCGGAGAGATATCTTTTAATAAATCCAAGTCCAAAGTCAGTAAGTCTGGATCTTGACGTCCTCGCAAGCACAAATGCTCGACGAAATGGCATCATTTCTGCTTCAGGAAAAGTGAATCACGTAACTCTGTGAAAAAGATGAAAACTCAGTGCAAACTACATAGCGCATAAAATATACATTCAAAAGAATCATTTACTGAATGCAAATCGTGACAAATTTTTAATGAAAACCAAAATGTGCATAAATAGTTTATCAAAATAGTTGATTAGTAATTAAATAATAATTATTTTAAATAATAATTAAAGTCAATTGTATAATAACAGATTGTGTAATTATTAGTTAGGCATGATGTCTAACTTATGTTATCTGCGCTTGTGAATAAAGATTTCTGTTAATACAGACAAGAAAAGCTTAGGCAAGGACCAACAACAAACTAACAATCTCACAAAGAAATTACTTAATAAGAACTTAATCACATAATTCAAATTAAAGATTTTAAAGGATTTAGATTTTGATATTAATTCGCGTACACGAAACCATATTTGTCACGCAATTTCCTGAAAACCTTGACATGCAAAAAAGTCATCACCACCTTTTCACACTTGATCCGTAAATCTGTAACTATTCCGAAGTTTTTACGGAAATACGAAATTTTATCCGATGGGCTTCCGTGGAAATATGCAGTGATGTTAATCCTTGTCCTGGTCCTTGTCCTTAAGGACTCCTTAAGGACCAATTTGAAGTCCTTGTCCTCGTCCTTGGGAAGTCAGTCCTCGTCCTTATCCTCGTCCTTGCAGATCGGTCCTTGTCCTGGTCCTTGTAACTTAGACCTTTTAAAAATCCTTATAAGGACCAAATTACTTGTATACCTTTTTCAATTGTACTGATAATTATATTCCAAGATAAGAGTAGTATGTGGATTTATATTTAGGCTACATACTTGCTTTGAATTACTCTAAAATGTTTAGTCATTGTTTCCTTTATAATACCAGTTGAGGAGTTGATTCTTTAGCAGAATTCTTTGTTGCCCAGCGACGTCAGTTCCAGTTGAACGAGTGTTTTTGCAAAGTGGTCTAATATTGTTATTGTTCATGACAATTTATATAGCGCCGTAGCATAGCAAGGGCCAAAGTCAAAGGCGCTTTACAAAAAACATGGGAACGAGATGTTAAATAGGTGAGTCTTTAATTTGATTGCAAAGTCCTCTAATGAAGTGGCCGCCGACACTGTAGCTGGTAACGAATTTCAGAGGAGTGGGTTTCCTCGGGAAAAAGAACATTCGCCGAAGTTGAGTGTCTTCGATGGAGGTGGGACGTATAATTTTCAGAATCGTATCAATCGTATAGAGTCAATTTTCAGTAATGTATAACTCATAATTAGACCTCACTGTGCGTGCATGACTGATTAGCTGCTGGAAACACTTGTTCATTTATTACTATTATTATTATTAAACTTGACAATTTCTTAAGCGTAGCAACATAGCTAGGTGGCTAAAGTCAAAGGCGCATTTGAAATGCAGCATTGCTGTTGACTAGACTATGTTTTACAACATTCTTTTTTCCTTTTCTAATTTTGTGATTCGAATTGAAATTGTGTTTGTTTTTTCCTTTCTGACTTTTTTGTCTGACAGAAGTTGGTCCTTGTCCTTGATCCTTGGGGGTCAGTCCTTGTGCTTGCGGGGTAAGTCCTCGTCCTTGGAGGGTCAGTCCTCGTCCTTATCCTCGTCCTTGGGGGTTCGGTCCTTGTCCTTATCCTCGTCCTTGGGGGTCGGTCCTTGTTAACATCACTGGAAATATGTGTACCGGGCCTTTAAAACTGTTAATCCGTCACTGTTCGGCACAGTCTATGGCGGCGATGACACTTTTGAACATCGGCTAAAACAATCTTGAAGGGAATAATACCTTCAATCGAGTAAATCATAAAACGAGTACAGTTTAAATTTACTTCATATGTAACATTACAAATCAATCTTTCAAAGAAACTACCTCGGTCACCGACTCAGATTCTTATAAATTATCGCTTTAGCAACGCGTATTTGCGGCATATCAATGATATCACGGATTTCTCACAGCGTAAATAAGTAAGCAAGCAAAATCTCGTAAAGTTTTATAGCGCCCTATTTTAATACCGCAGCAACTGCTTATTCTTAAGCGCTTAAACCTATTTGACATAATTTTTAGCCTAATTAAACGCTTAATAATTCCTTTCCTCCACTTGTCTTATTCCTTCCCTGCCAACTGGTCAGATTCAAATAACACTCATTGAAACAAAAACACCGACATTGAACAACTTTGAGCAACAACATTGAACAACCAGTGGCGGCTCCACATGGGGGGACCCGTGCCCCTATTGAATGCCCTCAGTTGGGACCCTATACTTATTACTACATAACTATCAACAACTGGTTGGTCCCCATGCTTAGAAGTTGCCACCTCAACTGCCCCCCCTCCCCCACTTCCCAAATCCTGGAACCGCCACTGTGAACAGCACCAACAACAAGGTACCTACAGAGTGTTGCAAGGCGCAATTCACACAGGCTTACTTAGCCTCCTAAACCTGATAAACCACTTAAAATCACATTATTATTATTATAATGTTATGTGACTGTTGAAAGTGTGAAAATCAGTTTTTGCTCCATTGGTTTTCTTTCACTCTGCTGTAAGTTTTGTCCTGTACAGTATTTTGATGACGAATACTCACAAACTGATTATACATGTCGGCAGTGTTGTATGAAGTACTGAGTTTGAGTACTCAAGTAAAAGTACAAGTATTATGTCATTTTTTTACTTAGCCTAAGTAAGAGTAAAAAGTACCTATAGAAATAGTTACTCAAGTAAAAGTAGAAAAGTACTCCTCAAAAAGTTACTTTTTAAGTAAAAAGTAAAAAGTACCGTACGTGACAGACGGAATCATCAACAACTCCACATTATCATGCTAAATCACATTTTTATTACTACTTTTAAGCAACACGCAGAAGCCTCAGCAGTCAACACGTACACATTTACACCATTAACTGCATTAGTATAAGTGCATGGTTTCACAAAGCCGTAGCTAGGGGGCAGGGGCAAGCTGTCCCGGGCGCCGTCCTCGAAGGCGCAATTTGCACACTAAGTCCTGAATTTTTCATACCACTTTCCTCCGGCGTGAAAATAATGTTTATAAGTAAAAAAAAGGTCATCACCGGTTTTCAGACTGTCACAGGTTAAAAATTTGTATGTTGTACGTTGCCGTGAAAACTCGGGTAAGCAAAGAAAGGCCATCACCGGAATTTAGGGGCGCAGAATTTATGCCTTAATTGCCCCGGGCGCCGACTGCTCTAACTGCGGTTCTGTGATTGCATGTAGGTCTAAGAAAGATCAAGTTTTCAAACAATCTGTCAGTCATGCGTGTACGTTTGTTGGTCATTGTCAACCCTGTACGACTAAACACGGGAAGTTGTGAAGAATTAAACAGATACTCCAGTAAATGTATCGAAATTTGGCGATGAGAAATTTTAATTGTAACGAAACGTGAAAGACATAATGTAACGAAGTAAAAGTACTAATATTTGAATAAAAACTTACTTCGTTACAAGTAAAAAGTACTGGATAAGTTGTGTACTTCGTTACAGTACGAAGTACTCAGAATTGTACTTAAGTATTGTAACGCGTTACTTTTACTTCGTTACCGCGCAACACTGCATGTCGGGTTATTTGTAAGTGTGGCTGCTTAGAAGACGATTTGTTATAGCAACTCCAGCTCTGTGACAAGTAGTCTATAAGCTAAACATGGCATGCAAACCAATTATAGTTTCCACACTCCTCGCCAACAAACATGCCAGAACCCATGATACAACATCTCGTCTACAGAAGTGAATTTAAGCAGTGACGATACAATGCTCTATTGAATGGGCTATTAAGGTTTATGATCGAATATACAGAGACACTGTTTCAGATTTTTGGACTTAAAACACAAAAGGCTCTTTTGACAATTTCAGACTCGACTTAGCTCAAGGACCCTAGGCAAACTGTGCAGTGAATTGTAAAATTTTTAGAGCATAAAATTTCGTCTAGTGAGAATGCTCAAATAATTTTAGGAAGGGTATCACATATTGAGGCTGGCCACTGGCAACCAGGCCTAGTGACATCACGTCACACATCCTGCAATGCTTTGTAAATAAATAGACTGGTACTAAATTTATTATCTGCTCATCAGCAGGCAGGTAACCAGCATAAATCTTTAATAACAAGCTTTAATGTAATTATGCCCACGAGATTCAATAATGGCTCTGACAAGAAAACTGTTAAGAGTTCTGAAAATTAGATTAGGCTATAGAGCAGGGGTGAACAACCTTTTAAAGATGAAGGGCCACATTTTTCCGTTCCGAGAATCCGCGGGCCACATGCGCTTTTTATTTTTCTAATTCACTTAAAATCACTATTATTATTATTATCATCAGTGGTTTTCACACAGGCCTACTTAGCCTCCTAAACCACTTAAAATCACATTATTATAATGCAGAAGTGGTACGTTGACACTTGACAGTAACCGTTAATATTAATATTTAATATGGTTATGGATAAGATTTAATTCGACAGGACTAATGGCATTAATAGAATTTCTGATAAATACAATCGAACCAGTAGGAAAAAAAATTGAAATGATTAGTACTGTAATTTACATGTAGAATTAAAGGTTAAGGTCTTGTTAATCAAGAAATACTATGACCATGTTCAATTATGAATTCATAAAATTTAAAATCCAAAGGTTAATCGCCTTTTTTTACAGCCAATGGAGTTGTTGAGACTGAACGTCTTTAACAATCTTATTCGTATTTTTTGGCAGTTCACTTGTTGCAACTTTCAAAACCGAGCACTCAATCTGAACCTTAGAACATTTGTGTTCAATTTCATTACAGAATATGTTTGTTCACACAATTAAGTGCTCACAAATAGTCGCAAAGGCTTTAAAGTGGCCCCGACGGCTTTCTTGCTTTCATGTTTAATAGCGCTACAGAAGAAGTCATTCGTTCCAAGGGTAGGCCTATAAGTCACCATAAATTCAAGTTATTTATGACATACCATATTACACAGATGTAAGAGAGCACAGGACGAATTCTATAATGCTTTGTTGAACTGATAGCAGAAATTTGTGACTTTCTTAGCAGTAAGGGTAAAATAATAATTAATAATAATAACAAGGTTTAAAGTGTAGCGCTAATAAGAAAGCAGGAAAACCTTCGGGGCCACTTTAAAGCCTTCGGGGCCACTTTCCATTGAAATCCTGGAAACGTTCGCGGGCCACAAAAAATCGCCGGCGGGCCACCAGTGGCCCGCGGGCCACGGGTTGTGCACCCTTGGTATAGAGCTATATGTATTATATTCATAGCAAACAAGTGAATTAAACACTGAAAATCTACACACATGCATGTATTGTAGACAGAACAAGAGATTTTGTTAAAATTATCACAGAAACATACAAAACTAATCATATTGGACAGAGAAGGAAAGTCCAGACAATTTCCAAAACTATAAATTCACTACCATGTTGACCAAATAGCTGTAAGAATTAATTCTGATACGATGCATGGCCACGATACTTTTGCCAGTTGGCCTAGCATTAGAATAATAATAGTATGTTCTATATATCATAAGATTTCTGCATTTCAAAGCAAAGGTTCATTACTTGAAAGATGCAATGAATCAAAGGGTACTCATTTCAAATGTTCCTTTACAATTGAAATGACAAGCTGGTGGTTTCAAGTCACTCATTACTGCAGAATACATTAAAATTAATGTGCAAAATGTATGTAAACAAGGGAGGTCATATGGAGTTCAATAATTAGCTCTGAATCTCAATTGGTAAATAAATAAATACATAAATAAGTAATAGCTGGTCTGTCATTACAGAAATAATCAATACTGATACTAACGGTAATGGCAAATCGTCTAGATGCATGAATTTCTACAAAAGTGAACAACAGAGTTAGAATTAATAATATTGAGATAGAAAGTATCTTTTATTTGGGACCTGGAATAGCTTGTCAGCAATATTTTTAAAAGGTCTATGTTTTGCAGTAACCAGAAACAATTATAGTCATACAAGTGCATTTCTCTAAGTTGAAATGCCTAATTGTATGCAAAATACGTTTAAGTTTATTATTGAAAAATAAACTGGGTTTCTACTTTCTACCCAGAAAAACCATCAATTTGAAGAATATAAATTAAGTTGCAATTACGTAATTTTCCCATACACAAAACCTTGTACGGTACATGGTTCTACAAATTGTGGCCAGAACTCAAAATTATTATTGATCCATGAAACGAATTCAAGATTCATTATCATCCAAAATTCTCTGATATGGGCTTCAATTTCATTTTGGAGCCTGAGCAACTGTGACTGAAGTAAAAATATTAATACAGTAGTAACTGAAATGTCAATGACAGGAGCAGCTATAACTGAAATGATAAAACTGGAATCCTTCAGGTACAGATCAAATTTTGAAGGTCATCATGGCTAAACATCATGACAAATGTATCTATGTCAATATCTGAAGAAATTCTTCACCATATAATTTGAATAATGAATTCTAATACTTTACCACGACATCAAATTCAATATACTTTGATAGGCTTCGTTGTTAATTTATTTCTTGGCCGAGTGAAACTCATTGTCATTTTAACAATCATGCATTATGTATATAGGCATAAGATAAAGGAGAAGAACTGAAGGGTTAGCACCGTCGATTTTTCATGGCATGGGCTGAACGAGGGCGGTTTCTGATGTGGCTAAAGTTTGAACCAGGGACTTCATGGCTGACAGTCCAACTCACTAAAAGGACTATCAACCAGAATATGACAAATGACCTTCATTTGTTAAAGGTTGGTAACAAATTTTTTGAGTCACAAAACAGAAATATTTATATGGAAGCAACAAACAATAAAAAAAGAATTTTTTAAATGCAACCATGAAACACTATCTACAATGTAAGAAATCAAGATCAGACTTCAACAGACAATGTAAACTAGCACAACCTATGGCAGAAATATTAATTTACACAACAGTTTATCTATGTTATTACATTTAAATACATCGACTTTTCGCAAAAGATCATCACAATGCAACACAATGCAATCTGAAAATAAAAATAAATGTCAGACTGTCTTTGAGGAGCAAACAGCACCATTCTATCCGTAGGCAAAACTGTATTTGAGATCTACTGTAGTAGCACTGACAATACTAAAAATACATATTCACCAAAGTAATTCACCATCTGCTTGTAATTTTACTAGGTTTTCTACCACTTTCAAGCACAAAGCATATGCACAGTAATATCATCATCACCATCGGCCAACCATCATAATTCGATAAAACCCCCAAAAAATGACGATCTGTGCAAGATGGACAGCAAAACAATGAGAAATGCCAATTCTGTTATACATACTTACACAACTAAAACAACTGATCGGTACAACCAATACAAATTTCAATAGTACCCAGTAAATAATGAAGCCCATTCAGAAACCTTCCAGCCACAAATGCTTTCAAGTATTAGCCGAAAACACCGTACAACGCACACAACATATACTAACAAACCGAACTGGAAATAGCAAGACGAAGCGCTAACGTCAGTTAACAACTGCAGTGATAAGCAAAACAACTGTATTTCGTGCAACAATAAATTACAACAGGCAATCACAAAAGAATAACAGCTATCAACAACAACTGCAATGGTACTCTAAATACCATAGTTCAATATTCTAATAAAACCATAAAAAGTTGACACGTTTAGAAGCACAAAATTCACAATACAACCACAAAGCTCTGAGCAACAGTGATAATTATCAATAACAGAACATCGTTGCGCTCTTCAAAAAAGCTTAAGTCACTGTAAATGCCTCCCCACTATCTTCTTATCCTTTTTTTACCAACAACAACGATACGGTAACATATCATAAAACTTTAATCTCAACTCAACTAAATCAGTCAAACAGCCTCCGCTACTGTCACTCTCACACTACATAAGACGACGCCCCCTCTTTTTTAACTCTATGTTTCATTTATATACCCGGTAGTTCCTTTTCTACTACATTCTATGAAAACACCATTACAGTCACAATTCAATAGTTAGAGTTCCACTATTTTCAAAATTTCACATATTTCTTCTTTCCTTTGAATGAATTTCTGAAAATCTCCATGGGGACACTATTGCGACTGCATGACAGTATAACATAGCAACAGGCTCAGATGTCTGAAGTGCCGTGATTGTCAGGCAATGCCTGATGATCTGCGTTATTCATTGTAGAAGGTGAAACGATTCTACACTGTACAATGAATAACGCAGGTCATCAAATATTGCACATGTTCTGAACATCAAATGATTAATTTAAAACTATTACAAACTATTTACAACGGAGTTTGAAGTAATCAGATTTCAATTCAACAAAAACAACAAGCACAAGCTATACACACAAATTTACACAGAATACCTATTTGCAAACGTACAACTGCTATACATGAAGCATCAACTTATCGTGCCCGTCTACAAGACTAAGAGAAGAAGAAGCAATGTATTTCAAGGAAAATCGCCTACTTAAGCCACAAAGCAACTTTACTAATAAACAGAGGCAGAGAGCTGGGCCGGTTGTTAGAAAATCTCACATGATTTTCATAAAAAACAAACATCAAGGCAAATGTGACAATCTGTTTCTGGCAATCAAAAAAGTTAACTTGGTTTTTCTTTGTTGGTGTCGTATAATGACAAATAATTCAACTTATTCAAGCCCATCGGACATTTTTCAGTTCCAGAAAACATCCTAAGTAGCAGATTCTCGATCTCCCGTGACAACGATCGCAGTGACAGCCTCGGATTTTGTAACAGCGGTATAGATGAATTGCTCAAGTCCAAAATCCGCGACGTCCTAAACGACTGTTGCGTCCGGATCAGGGTCGTATGGATACTGATCGATGCCACTCCCCGAAGCGGGATCCGAATTGTTGGAATCGTCGCTCTTCTCCAAAGGACCCGATCTAGACTGGTTACGCGCCAGGTACTTGTTTGCATATATTACGTCGTACGGATTGAGAGTGAAGGTGTGATCGAGGGCACCGAAATTGAACGGACAACTGAATTTTTCCCAGTCGAGTTCAACCGGAGCAGCTGCCTCTCCTCCTCCTCCTCCTCCTCCGGCCGCGCCCGGCGCTCTTTCCTCCATCGAGCTATCCATCAGGTGCGGCTGCTGCGACTTCAGCCGGTTGAGCAGCGGCTGGTCCGGGTCGTGACTGGACAGGCTGCTCTCCGAATCGGTCGTGTCGACTGAGCTCTCGTAGTTGTTGTGAAAAAGAAGCCGCGGCTGTCCGAGCTCCCTGCCCAGTTCCTCCTCGGACGCATTCAACGCCTGGATGTCAGCCTCGCTCTCCATGTTCACCTCGAGGTCACTCGCGGGACTGTTACGCTCGTAATCGGACGAGCAGCGCTCGGACAGAACGTTGCGCTTTGAACTCGAGGAGCAGGAGGTATGCTTCGGCACGGTGTGCACCACCCTCCGACAGTCGACCTCCGGGTCAAGGCTACAGGGGTCGCGTTCCAGCGGAGAACTCATCTCGCTCGGTTCGCCCGCACTGCCGGTAGGCATTCCGTACACAAATGGAGGATGCAGCGAATTATCACAGTCACTGTTGGTACTGTTCGAATTGGGCGAAGACTGCTGCTCACCATCTGAAATCTTTTTCTCTTGAGACAATTTATTAGCTGGCATCACTGAACACAAGATGTCCTCATCTGCAACAGAGATAGGCACATCTTTTGTGAAATACTGAAGCGATTCAAAAGATATGATAATAGCAAGTGGCTCTAAATTCACAATATGCAAATTTTAGTAATTTTGATTACATCATCCTAACCATTGAAAAGTTGCAATGACATCCTAAATGGCGATAAATCTGTCACCAAGCAGCAAACCTACTTCAAAATCAATGGCCAGTTTTATTATAAATTCATTTCTGCAGTACTCAAAGCCAGATTATGAATATCAATACACAATTTGGCCATGTACCCTTAAAATACCAGTAGAAAGAAATTGAATGCAAATCTTTAGTCAAATGCAACTGAAAATATTTTCCATAAATGGAAAAGGAATATATTACAGCGTCCCTGCTAAAATACCATAATTACCATCTTCATTGTTATTATCACCACTATTCTAAAATGCAACTCTATTCTGAATAGTAACTTAACAGATTTAAATAACCACTGCTAACTTTGAACAACGGTCGAAAGTTTCCCATCTGCATGGTTGTACTCCACTGAAAGTGGCCGACTTTGGACTGGCACATCCTCGGTCTCCACGACAACCACCACCGATGTACTACGATGATTCAGAAGCTGACTGCGATTCGACTTTATTATTTCATCATTCAAAGGCTTACACTCGGAAATCGGCACGTCACTGCACGGACGGCTGTAGCAGTTCACCGCAGGACTTCTGCTGCAATGTCCGTTGTTGCTACAACCGGCAGAAGACGAAGAGGCCAGATTGTTAACTACGGGCACCGTGACGACAGATGTGGCGGAATCTCTTTTGCCGGCAGTCGGACTGGTGATCAGTTCGCACTGAGCAACAGTCACTGCAGAAGAAGTCGGCCTATAGACACCCTGGCTGCAATCTTGACCGGACGAAGACAGCTTGGACGAGCATCCGACCGAAACACCCGATCCCGCCGAAAGCCTGTTACAGCCGGTCTGACCGCCGGCGCAGTGACCGGTATTGCATCCTCCCTGCTTCGCGCAGTTCGCACCCTGCGAGGTCAATCCACCGGCGGACACAAAGCCGTCGCTGTGACGCTGATGACACCCCGACGACGAGGCGCAACTCGCAGAAGCCAGTTTACCGCAGTTCGGCACAGCACCGTTACAGCCCGACGTAACAACATTACAGCCAACTGGACCAGATGGATCTTTGTCACGTGTCTTGTAGTTGTGATGAGTTGTCGTGCACTTGTTGTATTTCTGTTTTGCTGGCAAAGCATATGATGCTTCAACGGCTCTGTTAGGAGCAAATTCATTCATCTGCTGGGAGTCGGTCTGGCTACTCACATCGCAGAAACTAGGCTGCAGACAAAAAT
Source organism: Metaphire vulgaris (assembly GCA_018105865.1). Taxonomy (NCBI): domain Eukaryota; kingdom Metazoa; phylum Annelida; class Clitellata; order Crassiclitellata; family Megascolecidae; genus Metaphire; species Metaphire vulgaris. The sequence continues at coordinate 4,400,842 of CM030832.1, forward strand.
CATGACAAATAATAATTATTAAACGTAGGGTTTAAATGAAACAGTTGCAACATCTTAAAAGTGGCTACCACATCAACTGGACCAATTCAAATCCATGATGCATAGTATTACCATCCTACCATCAGTGTCACATACTTTTAGAGCTTGGATTTCTTCTTCATAGAAAATTTAGACATAAAATACCTTTAGAGCATTGGTGAATCTAGACACCAGAATTGACATAATGAGATAGAGAATCCATTTTTTTCTTGTGATTGTGAAGTTGAGAGATGATCACAAAAAGTAACCAGCTAAAATCTTAGCACACTCGGGAATCTCTCAGCTGTCTATCACAGATAACAAAAAGTTAAAATAGTACAGAGTTTGTCTTTCGTAATAAAATACAAAATTTTTGACATGACAAACCAATAATAACCAGAGAAGACGAAACTTACGAGATGGTTGACAGTGGCAAGGGCAACCATTCGGTCAAGCCGCAAAGACTGCTTAGAGCGACTTGAATTCAACAGCACTTTCGAATAACTGTCTCTCATTCTGTGCAACAATCAATAAAATGACACATTAAATTGATAAATAGATTAATAAAGTTTCTTCAGTTACAAGATCATTAAATATCACTTTAAAAATCATTCGAAAGTCAGCCACTCCCTCCCCTAAGGCTTAACTTTACCTTGTGTATGTATGTGTGCGTGTGTGCGTGTGTGTGAATGTGTGTTCTTTACATCAGCAGTTTTGTAAGCAAAGCAAATTTAATGTGAAGTTCTCATAAAGGCAGCAGCAAATCATAAAAATTCAACAAATAAACTGAACTTGGCAGCATAAAAGAGATAAAGTAAGAACTGTTTTGAACATTTTTCACAGCAGAAGAACAATGACCTCATGCAAATTCAGTGCCTACAGTTGCAAGTTTTAAAGCTAAAAAAAGGTATTTTAACAGTCAGTTAACTCCTACTGTTTGACCTTAACCCAGGGCGGATGGAGCTCAATTAGCCTTGACAGGCAATCCATCTAGGAGAGGAAAACTCCAAACTCAAACCAGACACAGGGCAGCAGGTGTGCTTAGCTACCACGGCGGATTGTTCCCAACGGTGTGGATCACACCAATGTGGAGCATTTTCGAGTTATTACAAGGCCAGGTGTGTACTACTGCGCTTTCTGCCTCTCCTGACCCAAGAAGACAAAGTATTAAGGGTCACTGCCTTCACCATGAATTCACTTCGAGGGCATGGACAGAATGTGAAACTACGGCCTCCAACAGTTATGTGCTGCTGATGATGATGATGCTTGACCATACAATCACTACAACTTTTTTATTACATGTTATTAGCAACCAGCTACACATTCTGTCATCATGCAAATTGTTTAAGGGAGAGGGTGATGTCTAATCAAGTGCAAAGGAAAATATGAAAATATAATATCAAATTTAACTACTCTATATAAATAATAGAGAGAGAGAAGATAGAAGAGTGAGAGAGAGAGAGAGAGAGAGAGAGAGAGAGACAGACAGACAGACAGACAAACAAACAGACAGACAGACAGACAGAGACAGAGAGCGACAGAGACAGAGAGAGACACAGAGAGAGATATACAGACAGACAGACAGAGACAGAGAGATAGAGAGGCAGAGAGAGAGAGAGAGACAGACAGACAGCCAGACAGAGAGGCAGAGAGACAGAGACAGACAGAGAGAGAGAGAGAGAGAGAGAGAGAGAGAGAGAGAGAGAGAGAGAGAGAGAGAGAGAAAGGAGAGAGAGAAGCAACATTACACCATTACCTGCAGACAGTGCAAACTAAGAATAGCAAAGTAATCAGCAATATGATGACAACAGCAAGAATTGCTGCAATCAGAATGGTTTCCAGCCTCAGTATATCATGACTTCTTGCTAAAAAAGAATAAGCAGCAGAACACAAATCTGCTTTACAGCATGAAAAATTTCATCATCTGTTTATAGTCAGAGATAAACGCATGCATATCTGCATTCTTATTTGTAAAAAGTTCCAGGATTCAGTTCAACCTACAGTAGTAACAACATAAACACGACGTGATATGGAAATCCCTCAGTGGGTTAATAATTATTTGCCTGACAAAAACTTTGTTATAAGATTATAATATTATTACATTCAGGATATGAATGTAAAAATAATTTAAATTTCCAATAACTTTTAATATGTACTTGATATGCAAAGTATGTATTATGTATTATTACGTATTATTACATATTATTATTATTATTATTATTATTATTATTATTCGACTATTTATGAAGCGCCGTGACATGGCCATCGGCCAAAACCAAAAGCGCTGTACAATCAACACACAGCTAATAACTGTACGATCTGGTGAACAAGTACGTTTTTAGTTCTTTGGCGAACGTTTTAGGAGAAATAGTCCCGGCCAGCGAATCGGGGAGCGCATTCCACAGAAGTGGGTTGCCGTGAGTCATGGAGCGCTCGCCAAACTTCCGAGTCCTGGCCGGAGGAGGAACGTAAAGCCGGTGGCGACTGCTGGATCTCAGCTGGAGATGGCACCCGGTCGTCGTTTGTTTCCGTACCAGGCGTGACAAGTAATTGGGGCAGGCAGGGTCCCGAAGCACGCGGAAAGTCAGCCAACACCGCTTGTAGACTATGCGCTCCTGGACCCAAAGCCAATGGAGCTTGTCCCTTATGTCTTGTCATTTTGCCAAGGTGGATTTAATAAAGCGATCTTGTATTGTATTGTATTGTACTAATTTCAAGACTTTGCAAGCAATAGAGCCACAACACCTTGGATTGAAGGCTGACTGTGCTTTGTTGTAAACATTAATATCTAAAAACTTTAGACCAAATTTATAAAAACTGAGTAGAAACAAATTTGAATCTGTGAAATTATTCACTAGAGAACTTCTATGGAAAAATGCTAAAGTAACAAAAAAGTCAAGGAGAACGTAAATCCTACCAAAAGAGCGTAAATCTTACCAAGGAGAGTGTAAATCTTACCAAAAGAGTGTAAATCTTATCAAGGAGAGTGTAAACCTTATCAAAGTATTGGGGCGGAAGATGGCAGAGTGGGTTACGTGCTGGAGCATCAGGCTGACGGAGCGGGTTCAAGCCCCGTCAGTGCCCCTAGTGGCTTTCACACAGGCAGTAATGCCTCCTAAGTCACTTTAAACCATGCTAAGTTTTAAGGTGTGTGTAAATCTTACCAAGAGTGCAAATCTTACCAATGAGCATGTGAATCTTACCAATGAAAGTGTAAATCTTAACCAAGGAGAGTGCAAATCTTACCAAGGATACTGTAAATATATGGCAGCTCACGATCCTGACATCTCACCCCAGTAAAACTACTGACACATCTGAAACAGCAGCACAAATGCATAAGTAGTCGTTAATACATTAAACAATGTAGTCTAGTGTCTAATTTTCAAGTTCCGAAGACTCAACATATAATCATTAAATTTTAACTAAAAATTCGAAAGCTGTGACTAATGTCCTGCCTTTTGCTGTCTTCATAATAGCTTTAGCTTACAATATTTGACAAAATTAAGTCAAAAAACTACATTTCTAATAAGGGTTTGCATCAATTACCAAATGATACATCTAATACAGTAGAATCTATGATAACAAGTTTTCAAATGACCTACAGATTAAGTTGATTAGATTCTGAAACCATTATATCCAAATGACTTTCAAATGGAATACACTCTAACGTATTAGAAACATTAAATGCCTATATTTGTACAGTTGCCACGCAAGGCCATAGACCACTGTACACCACGGTGGCTGGGGTTCCCATCTCGTTCCTCATACCTGTAGCAATTTCATGAGCTTTTTCGTTCATAATGTAACCAAAACAAGATTCAACTCCTACGATGCCTTTTATCAGAATTCATATAAATCATAGTCAATAAATTAACTGCCACATATATATAGTAGCATAAAGACTCTATTCTTGATTCCCTTTACAACATGAAAAAGCTCAATTTCAAATTACTCGCAGAATTTCTTCCCAAGGGTTGGAATCGTGTAGCAAACACCTCCATTGAGACAGAAGTTGTTGCTGCTGCACTGGACAGCATGAGGCTGAAAGGATGTTGGGGCTACACCTGCGAACAGACGCACAGCAAATAGATCAGCCATAAGTCATCATGTCACTAAGCAATAATAATAATGTGATTTACACTGGTCACTGTAGTAACTCTCCACATTCAATAACCTAGTTTTCCAAGATAGCCTTTGAATCCGTTTTCTGTTTCAACTCACTCCCATCTCGTCCAATCTGTTCCATTTGTACACAACCCTTTCACTAAAAAATTTCTCTTTCTTGGACCCATCCAGCCATCCTCTGCTTAAACAATTTGCATTTGTGGCCTCTTGTGCTGCTATAGTGTGCCACTGTAAAGAATCGATCGTATGGCACATCCACTTTACTAGTCATTATTTTGTATGTTTCTATTAAATCCCCCCTCTCTCTCTCTCTTCTTCTTTCTAATGTTGTCAACCCACAATATTGAAGTCTTTTTTTGTAGCTTGAATTATGGCATCCATTGACCAGCTTGGTCGCTCATTTTTGCACTTTTTCTAAAAGCTCTAGTCTACATATATATCTTTTTCAGGAATGGATCCCATGCCTGAACACAGTATTCTAGATGGGGCCTTACTAATGACTTGCATAGTTTTACGATTCTCTTTGTCTCGACTCACTATTGTCCTTTTCATCATTTCGGACATTCGGTTGCCCTTTTCTGCTGCCTCCATACAATGTTGAGATGGATTCGTACTACTGTATATAGGCAGCATACCTTACATTATATATACAACTTACATTACTTTAAGGCTACCTGCAGTGGAAGTAACTACTAATGGAAATAAAACAGAGGCTTTAAAAGCAAGTGAAACTATAACAAAAACCTTTAAGTTAAATGGAGAGAGAGAGAGAGAGAGAGAGAGAGAGCAGTAAGTAAAAAAGCAGTGAAAAATAGAAATTTTACTTCTATATACATGACTTCTCAGGTTCTGCATTATGGAGCCGCTAAATAAATCCACGCGCTGTTCATCCAAAATGAATGATTCGGGCAAAAAAAGGCAATGAATTTGAGACAACTACCGGTAACCATATACAGTGTTCAAATTTGCTGTGGAAACTATTGGAGGGGGGGGTTGATCCATCAAAGTTCGAGGCAGAATCGTGGTGGCTGTCAAAAGTTTTGGTTTGTAGCTCTCCAAACTCCCTCCATGGAGGGTAGAAAGCTATGAGGCAAAGTAGTCTGACTTCCCACAGCTTTTAATATATGAACCACTGTGTACACACACAAAATATATGTACCGGTACAAATTGAATATATATATATATATATATTTATATAATTCTATATCTATGTATGCCGGTACCCTTAATAATAACGGACTGACCACTGGATTACAACCTGGAATCACCATGGACAAGATCACGACTATGATTTTTTTACTGAAGCGACCATCAACTGGTGCTGATGTACTACTACAATGGCGCTAAAGAAGTTTACTACTACTACTACTACTACTACTACTGCTCCTACTACTACTACTACTACTACTACTACTACTACTACTACTACTACTACTACTACTACTACTACTACTACTACTACTACTAATAATAATAATAATAATAATAATAATAATTGCCCAAAATATTTATTTGTCCAATGACCAAACCTACCTTCAACAGCTCAAAAACTTCTAATGAAACACATGGAAACATCTAATCACAGGTTTTAAAGAATGACTTTGTACAGATCTCACCAGATGCAACTGAGACAAGACTTGCATTGCTCTTCACTTCACCAAGGACACTGCTTGCAAGACAGCTGTAGCTTCCAGCATCTTCCAATTTAACTTTACTTATATGAAGATTAACGCCAAGTCTGCAAAAACAGTCATTCTTTCGTAATGCAGAGCAGCACAGTCATTTACCGAAGTAAAGCAAAGTCTTAAGTACTTATATAGCTCCTGTAATCATAGTATTGTAATACCAAATCATTCCCATGGGCTTAATCAAATGCTAAGATACCGGTATCAATGTATCCATAACTGAAATAAATTGGTCAATGATAGATCATTAGGGTATTGCAGTTGAAGACGGATGGAATCAAACGATAACCAACATTGAATGGATCGTCAACTAATTAAAATGAAAATCAGAAACAGAAATTGACATTTGATAATTTTTAGAGCTAACCCATAAGTCACTTATGTAAACTTGTCGACCACACAAACATAAAAGACCTGTCACAGCCGTTGAGAAAGACGGATAAATCGAGTTTAGAGAATGAAATGGAAAGATTGCAATTACAGATGAATAGAAATTCATCAACTACAAGTACAGACTTAACAGCCATCAATCAAGAATTCTATCCAACCATAAGACATAAAAACACAATCAAATGTAGCAACTATATATGTATGTACATATGTATATATATATATATATATATATATATATATATATATATACTATATATATATATGAATATATATATGTGTGTGTATATATATGTGTGTGTGTATATATATACAAATATATATATATGTGTGTGTGTGTGTGTGTGTGTGTATATATATATATATATATATATATATATATATATATATATATATATATATATATATATATATACACACACACACACACAAAAGATCAATTTATTGCTCTATGTAAAGTGCTTTTGACTTTGGCCCCAGCTATGTTACCGCGCTATATAAATTGTCGTATAGAATAGAATATATATATACACACACACAAACACACACACACACATATATCCTCGATCATCAATAAAAATATGGCTGAAAATTGTCATTTTAAGCATCAATCACTACAGTCAAAGATCAGAATCTCGTAGATCGTGTAAAGCAAATTCAATTCAGTGTTCAGTGAAATTATTACGAAGTACAAGATAACAAGAAACAAGATAATTAGTTAATTTCTCTTTGTGAAGCAAACAAATGCCTTCTTCAAGAAAATCTGACAATAGAAAATAAGCTAAGAAGATAACAATAATGACACATAACAAATAGATAATAAGACAAATAAAACTTGCACCTTAATATGACACTGGCTCATAAAGAAAATCCTGCAGAAATGGATAAAAATTAAAAAGGTAATACGTACAAGTCTAAAACAATAAGCAACAATGAAGCCCATTAAACAACAATATAAGGTCTAAAAGTCATGTTGTCTATTATACTGCACAAATGTCATACATACATTAAAACCATATGTACTTAAAAGACATTTCCCACCCCACATTGGCTTTTCCTCCATAGTCTGTCTTGCAGTCTCCCACTGACTGATTTTGAGAACTGGGTTTTTAAAGAGGGATTTGGAGTACCAATTATTATTGATACTTTTAAGTATTAGAATTGGACCTGGACCATAAAAGTGCATCATCACCATCATAATCATAATCATTATTCATCATCATCACCACCACCACCATCAGCAGCATCATCAGCATTGGCATCATCATCATCATCACCATCATCATGGATTGAGCATTTATTATAATAATAACAGGGTTTAGAGTGGTTCGGTAGGATCTGCTCTGTGTAAGAGCCACTATGTTCCACCTGGCCATTCATTCACATTATGGTCTTGCTGTGTAATTTCATTCTTTGTCCTCTTGTCCACACGGTTTGTTATTGTATTCTCCTTCTTTGTCTTTCTTGTCTTCAAGTCCACAAAAAAACAACAAACCTTAGCAGTATACAATGCCATAAATACCTCACTCAGTTACTGTACTCACAACTTTAAGATGACTCACTTTCTTTTGCGCACTTTTACTCGTTTTGCAGCAACAAGTTCCAGTCCATCTTTGTACCACCTAACAACCGGAAAAGGTCTTCCAGTAACAAGGCAACGGAGAATCAACTTCTTTGTGGACTCCATTACCAATTCGCTTGGCACCAAAGAAACGGTCGGAACATTGGCTGAAGACAAATACCAAACCATGGTAAAGCAGATTATAATTAATTCCAAGCATGTCTCAGACTGCAAACGAAGCTGTTCAATCTCTAGCAGCATTTCCAAATATTCCATTTTAAAATATAATCATGAATTCACTAGTATAAAATTAATTACTTAATTGCTTAATTGACTTTAACAATAAGCTCAATTTCAATCTAATGTTGTAATCCAGTGTAAAAATGTTTATAATAAACTGTATTTAAGACAAATAGCATTCCAAGTACAAAGAAATACTGTACGTTATAATATAAAAGAAAATATTGACTTAAAATCATAAAATTCTCTGCAGACGCCCACTTTTTCCCTCCCCCCCCCCGAACACATGCAGAAAACAATTTGGACGATTCAGGCAATTTATTTAATTGGACTGTTCAAGCTGCAACACTACTGGTCCAAACGTATCTGCATTATCAAAATTGCAAAATTGTCTCTAGAGATGGCACATACTCATTTAAATGTCTGTGCCAAGAAGTGCTTGCACAGCACAAAATGCCACTCCCGCAAATCTGTATACATCTACTGTACAGCCCGCTCAGATACGCAAAAAAACCAATTGATCGATCACTGTGATACCGGCCACACAATATTTGCCCTGATGAGAAACTACGCTGGAGATTGCTTTGGACCTAAAAAATCGATCTCTGATCAGACAGCGTTTGTTTCATGAGACACTTCCCAGATAAGAAGGCTGATAAGCCGATCGATAATATGGAGGTCTGACCTGGCTCTAATTCGGACTGGATTTGGCATGCCAGCGGCTGATGCTGATTATGATACTGATGCTATAGAAGTTGATTGATTTTTGAATGATTGATTGATTGATGGAGGGCTAAGTAACCAATTAATATAATGTGTGTGTGTGCGTTTGTGTGTGTATGTGTGTGCATGTGTGGGTGTGTCAATGTGTATAAAGAGTTTGCCATCAAAACATCTTTCAGCATAAGATTACATGTCATCAACTATAAATAGATAAGTAGACACAGAGTCATACGCATAAGTAACTTGAGTAGTAAGTAGTAGGTGATATCATAGCAAAAGGTGAAAAATCTGAAGACTTAATTTATAAAAGCTCGTGGTAAATTCACAGCATCAGATCACAGTTACATTCTAGGACTGAAACGGCCATACTACCTGTATATATGGGTCTCAAACTGCACTGATATGCACTAACTGATATATGCACTAACTGATATATGCACTAACTGATATATGCACTAACTGACATATGCATTAACTGACATATGCATTAACTGATATATTTGAATCATTTCTGGTCAAAATTCAAAACAAAACAATTAGCGGTACTGGGTAATAGTTATAAACAAACTACAACAATACCAATGCATTTCTATTGCAATAATTATCTATTCGGGGTGTCATATGCATGATTTCGACAAAACTTCAAAACAATGTTGGTTTCGGGTCCCATCATCAACGACAAACAACAGATGGCTTTGATAATTGACCTATATTAGACACAAGTGGCTCAATGTCTATGTCCAGAACTGGTTTTCCAACATAGGAATACAGTAATTGTGAGTTATTACTGCAATTCAAGTCAAATTTTTGGTCACCAAAGACTGAGTTATTTATGAATTCTGAGATTCTAATCTAGTTCAAAATAATGAGGAATGATATATATATATATATATATATATATATATATATATATATATATATATATATATATATATATATATATATATATATGATTTGACATCTGCTACAACCAAATTGAGCTGCAAGTCCTATGCTTATAGTTGGAGTGCAGTAAATATGCTTGATGAAGAATCTATGGGGAGCGACATATGTAGGCTTACAGCCAGACAAACAGCAGCACCAAAAATGCAGAGAAAATTTTCAAACATCATACTGAAATCTTAAAATAAATTCCCAATTTCTTGACCCAGTCATCCCTCAAAATCTTCAACCACAATTTCTCATACGCCGAACCAGAACTTTGAAACTCAATTCCAGTTTCCCCCTGCAGCCTACGACATGGACAAACAATAAGCTCCGAATCTTCATTTCCTTTAATTCCTTCACTACCTCCTCAAGCCCTTAGGTCTAAACTTAAAACCTTTCTATTCCAAAAGTCATTTCCTCCATAGCTATAACAACCCAACCCACCGCTTCATGGATACACTGACCTTTGCCCAGCCAACAAACCACCTTGCCTACGGTTATTTCAAGAAAGATTAAGCGCATAAAAATAAGCAGCTACTACTGTTCTACTTTCCAAAGTGCCATATAAATTTACGAGATTTTACTTACTTAACCAAATAAAGTCAACAAAATGAAGATATTCATCCCAGTCTTCATGCACAAGGTACAATGATGAGAACATTTAATAAAAAATATATAAATCAGAAGAGAAGAAAATCCTAATTAACACTATTTGTACAAAACAAAAGAAGTGGATAGGCCATGTTCTGAGAGAAAAATCAAACCTATTAAGAGAAGTACTAGAAGGAAAGATGAATGGGAAAGCAAAGAAAGGGCGACCAAGGACATCGATGCTGGAGTGGATGTTTGACACTATGGGAAAAAAACAAGTATTCAGCCCTGAAGATAAAAGTTCAAGATAGAGAGGAGTGGCGACAGTGGAGTATGGAACCTGTCTTTGGACAGAGCACCTGAAGAAGAAGATATAAATCATTTGGGAAAGAACATAAGGATTCAAACAATTATAAATATTTATCTGATATGGAATGAATAAAACTGCAATTTCACAACAGTGTAGCCATGCTGACACTGAATTGGATTCATATCCCCAAAAGCTCACATTCTACATTCAGGGGCATAGCCAAAAATTTGATTTGGGGGGTATAATGTGATTTGGGGAGGGGTATAAATCTGAAAAAAATTTGAAAATCTTAAAAACACATTAAAAATTTTTAAGGTAGTCTGATTTTGGGGAATATATATAGAGTATACTGATATGCCCCCCCCCGTTTGCTACGCCCCTGTCTACATCAATCACCAAATTGGAAGCTAACAGGAATCAATTATTTTTACTGATATACATCATTGCTGATACTTACACACTTCATTAACCCCTTTACCGGCCATCTGTTTGTAATGTAAAATGGATGCATATGTGCATATGTGTGTCACAGCCGGTAAAGGGGTTAATTTATTATGTCTTAGAAAACCAACATATAATTTAATTTACTGCGTCAGAACTACTTAAGGATTCAAAAGCAAGTCTATAAGCCAAAGATGATAAGTTTATTTAGTAGAGTTACACAAGCCACTTTACAGTGTAGAGTGTTGATACAGTAATCAAGACTACCAGTCAAGAAAATGGCAGAAATTGATAAAGTATAGAGAACTAGTAGATGATTATCAAAGCTGTAGAGGTGAAAATGGTCAAATAGACCTATAACTTTAGGCAGCAGCAACAAATTGGTCTGATAGTAGCTAGTTGAAGGATAGAATATATATAGCCTACTGTGCACACAACATTTTATAATGACATTAATGAAATATTGGAAGTCTTGGAGAAAAGCAAAGTTAGAGGGACTGCCTTCCCAGTCTCCCAAGTCTCCACCCATGCAGGTCTTTAGATAGTGCAAGTGCTTAAATTACAGACGATATGTACTGTGTCCCTTGGGACTACTTACTACAGTTTGAACATGCATATTCAGCAGCCAAGCTAGCACTCTCCGGAGAGAACGGTTCCGGGAAGCTGAAGATCTGGTAGAAAGACAGCTGATGGTCATATTCGCTGGGCACTCCTTGTCCCTGCAGAAAGACAAGGTACCGCGAACTCAAATGGACGGACGGCACGCAGGCACTGCGGTCTTCGACACGTCCAAAAACGCCGACCGTGATAATCTCAAAACTGCCCTCGACGGTTCGCGGAAGGCTTCCCTTGAACAGTCTTCGTGGTTTGAAGGTGACGTTGAAATGCTCCACATCAACCTGCTTGACCGAGGACGGTAGGCTTTCCAGGCGGCGTGCTCTTCCTTCAAACACGATCGTGGCCAGCGCTGTGCGAGACGGAATGTCGTCGTAGAGCTGTGCACAAGTCCAGTTGACTCGGGCTGAGACGACACCGGCTATAAACAACGGAGACTGGACCAGGTACAGGACCACGGCGGCACCAAGAAGTGGAAATGTTCCCGGACAACAGTTGCAGGTGATCATGGCGAGCAGTACATCGGTGGCCTGTGCTGGTCGACGGTTGCAGCGTCCGTGACAGCGTTTCATCGTCCGTCCGCTCCTCGCCCGGCTCCTGACATGTTTCGAATGACAGTACTAGACCAACGAAGTGTTCAAGTGTTATAAGCCATGCAGCCGCCGTTCACTGCCGACACCTCGGCCGCCGCACCGCCCGATCGATCCGGTCGCTTCCCCGCCCGCGGCGAAGAAGACGACGACGACAGCGGCAGCGAAGAAACGATCGAAGCCCGAGACGCTCTCGGAACCGGCGTTGCAGAGCCGCCAAAGGCCGAGAAACGCTCTCTGCAGACTGCAGCGACGGCGCCGGCCGAGCGCGTTCATGAAAGCGGCTCCGTAGCTGCTGCCGCTGCGGCAGCCGAACGGGAAAGAGAGGGGCATGCCGTCCATCGGAGACGCGGCAGACGCCGAGCACACGCCAGCCCATCTGAACGCCCGCCTCCGCTGGAAGGCGGACCATCCACCATCCGCCGGCCTTAGGCTTTAACGGAGGAACGCCGGCCCGTTTCTAGGCGCGTCAACTGTTTCGAATCCGATCAATGTCATGGAAAGAAGGTCAGCGCCTACAAATCCTACATAAACAATTCCTGGCACCGCTGCTCTCTGTCTGTCTGCCAGTCAGTGTCTGTCTCTCTCCCTCTCCCGAGCAACCGCGGAATTTGCTGCACGAACTGCGTCGCACATAACAGCACCAGAATTTTTGAGACCTAAGAGAATTTGGAAAACGTCAAGCACTTAGTGCAGCGAATGGCACCGTAATTGTGAACAGAAGTCATTTGGAAAGCTGTGGAAAGCAAAGAAGCAAACTGATGCTGTTTTTTTATCAAGCAGGCTTTTGATGAAAGGTTTCTGGACAACGGTAGCGGTTAACGCTGTTTTAACGTTTCGCCTATTGCTTTAAATCCTACCACCTAAATCTGCTTCTCAAAATACTGTCTATTCACACATCTATTTTTTATTAAAACCCTGGTGCCAACTTTGGATTTAGTGTATGCCTACACAAACTTCTAAGAAGCCTACTTCATCAAAAGTAACTCAAGACTCAAAAGTAACTAGAGCCTATGGGCTACAGAGATATCACGGGAGGCACAAACTGCACTGAATGCAAAACTGACTAACATGTACCCGAGTGTAAATCATGGGCATAGCTGTACTGACTGGGGGTTAGGGGTCGTCCAGTGTTTATTCTAGCCACCTTGACATTGAGGGGGAGTTTCAAATGTTGGGAGTGTGGGGGAGAAGGTTTATCTCCCCAAAAACCTTCACAAGCAAAAAAATCACTTTTATATATATATCTGTTTTCCTCTTCGGATGTGACAAGCAAAAAAAGTCATCTTACTATTTATATTTCATTTCCTTCTCCATAGCTCTGACGAGCAAAAAAATTATCATCCTTATATTTCCCCCTCTCGAAAAACCCCCCACTCGTCACACTTTTGGGGGGAAATTTACATCCCCAATGCAACAAATAATTTTTGGGGGGATTTTAAAACGGGGGGAATTCCCCCAGAGAAGGCCTAGAATAAACACTGGGGGTCGTCCATAAATGACGTAATGCGATTTTGGCACTTTTTGACCCCCTCCCCTACACAACGCGACATAACAAAAAGTCAGACCCCCTAAAATATGACGTAACAACGGGCCGAACCCCCCATTTTGTCTTCCGAAAAGTCTTGACAAGCAAAAAAGTTCATTCATCCTTCTATTTTTCCGTCTCCAAACATACTGACGAGCAAAAAAGGCCATCCTAGTATTTTCCCTCTCCAAATACCCTGACAAGCAAAAAAGGTCACTTAAAAATTTTGTGTTGCATTACGTCACATCTACGGAATCCCCTCTCCCCTCGCCACACTTTGTAACAAATGCCCGGACCCCCTTCCCCTAGGCACGTTACGTCATTTGTGGACGACCCCTTAGACATCACTACTGAGAACTGCATATTTCTGTGGCATTGCACCAGTAGTTGCAATAGCAACAGTAAGCTGAACAACCAGTTTGTGAACCAGCTGACCACCACTACCACCACCACATAACAAAAAGAAACTATGATTTCAGTTTTACAAAAAAAATATTTTATCCAAAATAATCATTTTTAAAATCATATTCATTTATTAATCAGCATCAGAGAACAGTGATCTGTGTCCAGTTAACGATACAGTATTTGATAAAAAGTGATGACAAAAACACAAAAGCATAAAATATGATTAAGCACTTAAGCTTGAAACAAAGAAGTGTAAGAATCTTAAAACTGTGGTTCCAGTAATTCTAAGCATCAACAGAAGATGTCGGCTAATTTGAAAACGACAGTGCACGTTACAAATAGCAAACATCAAATATATATCATCAGAGACGACAAACTTATTTATACAGTCAAAGAAATAGCGTTCGAAGGCCCATAGCAGACATTTGGAGTATGCGCGGCCATGCCCGTGCACAAACACACAGCAGTGGATGGCATAGCAAGTATGAGCACCATTAGCTATGCAAAATAGCAGGTCAAAAGCACATATCCGAAGGTTGATATAAAGCACTAGACTCTCAGCCATTAGACCATTCTATTCTATAATCACTTTCACCAACTTCAACTGGAATTAATTAGTTAGTTAATGAAAATTGTGACGCCCTCTTCTGGTTCCCTACTAATTGCAGTCTTTATTTTCAACAACCATGGGCTAGTTCCAAATCTGACCACCGCTGTTTTCAAAGTAAATGACAAGAAGCAGCTAGATGCCATAAAAATGAAACCGTATCTACCATCAAATCTCAAATTAAGCAAGTCAGTTTCAAACTCAACTTCACAATTTCAAAAACTATAACAATGGACCATAATGTACTCAAATTTAATAGTTCCTTGAATTTCAAAAAACATAACATCTAATCGCTGTGATGGAAATAAAACAGAAATCCCAAAATTAAGGGCATATAATTGGCTAAATCTTATTGTAACAGTATTCTTGATAGACGGCAAATTGAGCATTCCAAAACACCAAAGACAATCATCGCCCTTCTGAATACATTCTCCATTGAAAGACGAAAGCATTCAACCAACTTCTGAATTTGTCACAAATCAGTTCTACAGCTTTTTCTTGCTCGCCTAAAACATAAAATACATCTCTAAACGTTCAAAATTTCAATAACTGATATCCTACAAAATTCGAAATGCATATAACAAAGAAATTAAAGCACAAAGAAATGTTTACATTCAGATATAACCAAATAACCAAATAGATATAACCAAATAACCCTTCCACTGTTGAAAACTTGGCTCTCTGAACTCACTTGAGTCCAACCAATTGCAGAAATAAGTATCTGGTCACTGTTAAAGCCACCTATGGGCTGATTGCCACAAACGGGGATCAGCACCGCACCTATGGGCATTGAGCCTAGGGTGAAAATTTACTCTTTTTTTTTACACTGTTAAAACAATTATTTCGTCAAAAATAATTCCAAAATACAAGGGTCAATTTAAAATTTACCAATGCTGGATGATTAGAAAAGACCGCAGATTTTTAAGATTTTTCTAAAAGCCGACATGAACGTTTCTGCTATAAGGTAAAACGTTTTCATCCAATTCAAATATTCCTCGTGATATCGTAAATGCAAAAAGCAACACTTTGAAATCCATAAAAGCTTTGAAACACTTTTGCCAACATGCCACTGCCACTTTAACCCTTTAACTAGGCAACTATTTGTAACTCAATGTAAAATGGACGAGCGTTACTCGGGGCACCCAGTTAAGGGGTTAAACATATTTAAACATGGTACACATGGGCGATGAAAATCAATTGTGTCTCATGTTGATACGGGTGCCAGGGATATTTCTCATTGGGGTTGTCTGGAGTTAATTAGTATGCATTTTGTTATGCATACCATTGTCACATTACCAAATTGGGGGTGTCGACCTCAAATTGGGTGGGGTGGGTGTTACGGGGGGTCTTAGGGGTGTAAAAATATCCTTGGCTGGCACCCTATGAAGTCAATTTCAATGGATCAACTGCCATAAACCATACCATAAGAACCGTACTGTACCGTACCGCACCATAAACTAATCAAAAGTTTCCTATGACAATTTAAAAATTCAAACATCACTTCACATAAAAGGCATTAACCTCTTGAGAATCTCTGAATTTCTCAGCCAATCCGTCGGAAGAAAAGTCCACGAACATGTTTGGAATGCTGTTTCCGTAGTAAATCTTACTGTTCGCTGCAAATGCCTCGTACTTCTTCAACTCCAGATACTCTGGAGTCAACATCAGCTGAAAAGAGTCAAATAAAGCTGTCAAACTACAGCACCGTACCTGATCTGTCCCCATAAAATAATTGTGTAAAAAACCCAAACAATCGTTTGTCATCAAAGATATCTCAGCATTCACAAAACTGAAATATTCTAGTTGTCTTTTGCACATGAACAGGGTGAAATGGACGCTGCAAACTTTTGAATTTACAGTACTACATGCAACCACAGTATTCCGCAAACATTTTGGCAAATACCAACAGCGTATCTAACTTGAGCCGTACCCGTGTACATCAAATCCACTGCCAAGCTCTGATTCACTGATTTGTAAAAGGTGCTCAAAATGGCGCAGCACAATTCACAGACAAGAGCAATAAAAGTCCAAAATCCATTGTTTGAATTTGCAAATTAAACACACAATGACGCACATATTCAGATTTACAGAAACTAGTTTCATAAATTCAAAATCTGGAATGTATACCAGTATAAAGATCATATCTTAACCAATTTACCAGTCATCTATTTGTAACATAATGTAAAATGGACGCATATATGTGTCACGGCTGATAAAGGGGTTCAAACACTATTTATTTAGTTTCATACCAACATTTTGCATAAGGGGTCGTCCATAAATTACGTAATGCGATTTTTTTTTGGGCACTTTTTTGACCCCATCCACCCCTACGTAACAAAACGTCAGACCCCCTAAAATATACAAAACGTCAGACCCCCCTAAAATATGACATAACAATGGGCCAACCCCCCTTTTCATCTTCCAAAAAGTCTTGACAAGCAAAAAGGTCATCTTTGTATTTTTCCTCTCGAAAAACCCTGACAAGCAAAAAAAGGTAATCCTTGTATTTTTTTCCTCTCCAAAATCGCTGACAAGCAAAAAAGGTCAAAGGTCATCACTTAAAATCTTTTTGCGTTACGTCACATTTACAAAACTCCACCCCACCCATCGTCACACTTCGTAACAAATGGCCGGACTCCCCCTAACCGCGTTACATAATTTATGGACGACCCCTAATACCATATGAAACATTATACTTTTACCAAAAATTACCACTGACCCAACGTTGATAACCTAGTTGGAATGGATGTGAGCTACCTTATAGGATTCCGCTTGCTTTTGAGCCTTGTAGCATTCCGCATCCGCTTTGGCTTTCTCTCTACCAAGGTGAGTCTGGTCTATAAGCAAATGTTTGGAGGAGTACAAATTGGGCATAACAATACATGGTCCACAAGTCTCAAACAATACCATCCCAATAAAACCAACCCAGCGGTAGTTAAATCTGGTCATCTAGAATACAATAAATATGGATGTCTCACGGTGTTCATTATAATGGGATTTAACTGTCAATAAGTTTAAAATAAAAATTCAATATCAAATTATTGTGGTTAAACATAAGAAAAAACAAAATTGGCATCTATTAAGCCTCTTAAACTTAATCTATTTTCGACTAACTGCACATCTCTGTCAAGTTCTTTCTTGTGCTTTTCTATAGAACTAATTGACTACCACTGTTTGGGGCAAACAGTTTATTCAAACACAGTAAACAGACAAACACACCCTCAATGAAGGCCATTTTCTTCTCAGATTCCTTCTCCATAATTTTCTGCTCCCAGAGAATCTTTGCAACCGAAGCCACCTTTTCAGCTTCTAAAAATTTACATAATATGTCAACTCAACAAACGTTCTATCCAAGTTCAACACAGCAATTGGCCTATTCTACATTCAGTCATAAGGCTAGCTAGTAAGAGATCCAGCAGTGAAGTGACATAGTCCAGAAAAAATTGAAACAAAAAAGTCATATGTGATAAAACAGAAAAATTTAGAAAAAACAGAAAATATGAAAGTCTAACCGATAATTGCTCTTTTCCGATCGGTCTCCGCTTCCTTTTCCACTACCTTCTGCCTCTCTGCAGTAATAAGCAGCTTTGTCTTCTCAGCTTCCCTAGAAGAAATTTTTAGAAACCCTTACTAAAATGATTGGTCTGAAATACATGGTTCAGTAATAGTATCAGTGATGTGAAAAATTCATTTAAATCATAACTTAGAGCTTAGAGCATGGTGGGATTCAATCTTGAAGAAACATTATTTGATTTAAACAACAAATGATTGATTTTTTAATTTTACCACAGTCCGATTTGGAAACGGGGTCAGGCTCCTCATTTGTCAATATTTCCCAATTAGATACGAAATGAAACTTGGGGTCTGCCGAAACTCAAAATAATAAAAAGTGGTCACATACGCATGCATTGGAATCGTTAAATCAAGATACA
This sequence comes from Metaphire vulgaris, assembly GCA_018105865.1. NCBI lineage: Eukaryota > Metazoa > Annelida > Clitellata > Crassiclitellata > Megascolecidae > Metaphire > Metaphire vulgaris. The sequence continues at coordinate 4,419,531 of CM030832.1, forward strand.
GTATAATGCAAAAGTGCAAATATATCAACAGGAACTTTGGGACATATAATTATGGTCACAGAAGACAGCAGCAAATGAGCAGAATAAACCCACAGACATTATTCACAAGTGTTAGGAAAACATCACAAAGAATACCGGTAACTGCTCATAATTAACTACAGCCTGTTCAGATACCCACATCGCCTCATAGTTCTGTCGAATCTGTTCCGGGATCTTGGGTTTGGTGACCCGGACCGCCTGAACGAAAAGTCCTGGGGCCAGCTCGTTGAGGTCGTTCTGAAGAGCTGTCTTCAGGTTCTCATCAATTTGATCTAGGAAATAAACAACCGAGACGTAGCATGTAATGTAATGTAATATGGGACTTATATAGCACCTCTTATATTTCTACCCAGAGACATTTCCGGCTTTAGAGTCGCTTGATAAGAAAATTAGACTTCAGTCTTCACAATGAACTTAGTGTGGGAGTAGATGGAGACAATCTATTCCAGCTACTCTCAATGACCAACACTGCGTGAGTGGTACATGACCTATGGACAATGCAGGCACCTATACGATCAATGGAGTGGAACAGGTTAAGTGAAGCAGTAGGAAAAGGAGGCGCAAAAAAAATGACTGCTGCAAACAAAATTTACAACAGAACCAAGTAAAATAAAAGCTTACGTGTATGCTTACAATAAATAACAACCAGTCAATGTTCTGTACATATTCACAGGTTTTTGTTTCAGGTTTTTGTTTTTTCCATCTAGCAACTATGAATATATACCATTTCAAATACCAAGTGTACATAAACCATGCAAGTGTACTAGCTTCACTATGCAATAAGACAAAAGTACAGACAGGTTAAACTTTATTAATGTCAATGTAAGATACTGTAAAATCTATCAATCCAAAAATGAAACAAAATCTATGATTTTCAAAATAACAGCCTCACCAAAAAGATTAATGTAAACTTCTTGAAGATTGTGAACGCTACAAAATTGGTTCAGTTCATGATGAATCTTGTTGTAGATCAGGGTCTTATCGTAGTCAGCTGTGTAGTTCTTGACTATGTCATAGGCTATACAAAGACCAAACAATTGCTTCAAAGCCAGTCAAATCATCAATTCACACAGCCAAAATATACCTGTTTTGGATATGAAATATCCTAAAAATTAATATTTCTAAAACATTTTCAAAACATTAAAATGCTCTCACCAATACATTGAGCCATATTTCACAAGAACCATCACTATCTCATTTAAAGTCCATACAATAGTCACAAAACTTGCCACAAATTCATTTCTCACCTCTGTTCCTGTCAATAAATACACCCAGTGGTGTAGCCACGGGGGTTTGGGAGTTAAAACCCCCCTTGGGCGATGAAAAAATATTTTTTTATGTATTCCCATGCAATTTTTATTTTTTGAGGCGATTTTTGGCGATTTTCGGGGTGAAAACCCCCCTTGGCGGTTATCGACGAAATTTTTTTCAAACCCCCCCCTTCCGGAAATCCTGGCTACGCCACTAAATACACCCATCTTATTTCTGAGTTATGCTTAAAACTCAGGTATAGAAAACTGGCACTCACTATCTCTCATTATAATACATGTAAAGTTCATTTAATCTTAGGCTGCCAGAATGACACACAGGTACTGACTCATTAAGCTAAAACTTTATCAACATCTAAATATATAGACTTACAAATTCAGCTAATCAAATAAAACTCAGAGCCCAATGAGACCTTTGAGCTATGGTAATCTTAACCCTTTAACGGGCAGCGACGTTTATAAACGTCGGCAGGAAGTGGTAACGAAATGGGCAGCGACGTTTATAAACGTTGCGCCACTTCAAAGGCTATTCACAAACGGGCAGCGCCGTCTATAAACGTTCTTCAATGGAATATCGCTTTAGTTATTATCCATTCGCAAGATGGCAGCTCTCTTTTAGCTAGTGTGGCCTCTATAAGCGAAAAGAATATATTTTAAGTGACCGAGGGGTCGGAATGCAATTCGTCGATCAACTGGAGCTTGGTGTAAAAACCTAATAAATCCACCAAATTGGGTCCGATCTTCAAAATTTTTGAAGCTATCTGTTCCCAAGACACCCACCTCCAACTTTGCCGCTGAACCTAGAGGGGTCATCACTGAAAAATTTTTGCTATTGCCCCCAGAACAAATTTTTTGGGAGGGGGTCCAATTTTGGGCTGTAGAGTGGGCCAAACCCCCAAAATTTTTTTTTGGCACGGATGGATGGAAAGTGCAAAGAAAATGCTAAACAACGGTGCAAACCGCATCTTTGTAGCTTCTATATAACCAGAATTATGGCAAGTTTAAAACGTACATGTTCACAGTTCATATGAACGCTTTTCCCAAAAATTAATTACCCCGATTGGTAACGTCTTGTAAAATTTAATTACCCCGGCTAAGGGTTAAGCCACGTTCATATTAAAAGGACTTGAAAATATAGCATTTATAGACTGGCAAAGCATTAAGTGAAGGTAGCAGAATGGTACAATGTGCAATTTGGTTTTAAATGAATTCACATTCAAAAGGTCAGCTTGTAACAACAATGGAAATGGTTTCTGCGAATAAACCGATTCTCAACTCAATTCTTTCAGTAGGGCATCAATTATTAACTCTTAAACCGTCAGATAACTTTGTAACTATATATGCAAAATGTAACCGAGTACCGGTATATTCGGTTCTGGTTGTTCAAGGGTTAAAACACCAAATCACTGATATCTGCCCAATTAGTACTATATCTGTTATGATTCATCCAATAATTAAGCAAAATATTTCTACAGAAAGGTAAAGGTATAGTACTTTACAATCACAAGATTTACAAAAGATGAATATAAAATATAAATTACCAGATGAGGCACTAAGAATGTTGACAACCTCAATTCGATCGAAATAGATCATGACACCACCGCTGTAAAACAATACAATAACACCACTGTAACACAATACAGGACACCACCGTTGTAAAACAATACAGTGACACCACTAACACAATACGGCAACGAAACAGGTTCAAAAATAAAAAATATTACTGAATTTATCTAACCATGCTAGCAAGTACAAAATCAAACATTACAGTACATTACGACTAAGAAAATCATACCACGATTCCACGAAGCAACTATTTCACGAGCCATTAGTAAATGGTTAATGTTTCCATATTAAATGCTTGCCACAGATCCATACCAACAACATGTAGACAATAATTCAAAACCAAGTTCAAAGTAACACAAGCAACAATCACAGTCAATCTTATTCAAGATCATCATTGACCCATCATAAATAAATTAACAGGCAAAATTTATACTTCAATTCATTACCATTGCATACCTGGCAGATAATTATCAATGCATACCTGGCAGATCTCTCACAAACTTAGGCTCACTTGTAGCCATCACAAGAATGAGTCAGTCATCTACATGATGACCATCAATAATGAATGCAATGGAACACACACACACAAATAAATAACGCAAATAATGAAGTTACTATTCCAACTCCTTCTTTTACTACTATTACTACTACTACTACTACTACTACTACTACTACTACTACTACTACTACTACTACTACTACTACTACTACTATTACTACAACTACTACTACTACCATGACAGCTGCTACCATGACAACTATAATAACTAGCACGACCACCACCACTAACAATAACACTACAGCTACTGCTACTACTTCTGCTGCTGCAACTAAAACCACAACTACAATAACCACCAACATTAATAACAAGAACAACAGCAATAATAATAATAATAATAATAATAATAATAATAATAATAATAATAATAATAATAATAAGAATAATAATCATACTACACCCTCACCTGGTTCCACACGGGACGTTTTTAACTTCATCCGTCTGTAGAGTTGTCTGTTAAAGTAATAAACAACTGTTGGAAAACTGGCATCATCCAAAAAAGCAACGACAGCCGCTGAATTCAGAGACATTGCACTTGTAATCATAAATTCAACCAGCAGTTGGCAAACAAATGCAATAATAATTACCGCCAACCCCTTTACTGGTCAGCCCAAGCAGCAGCATTCGGGTTGCATTATCTTTCTTTATCTGGTTACCCTAGTGGGACTTGGGCTGTACTTTGCAAGCCGACAGCTAATCGGTAAGCCTGAGTCAAAAATTTTGCAGTGCCTCAAGGACCATTTTCAGGCCTATAACTCATGAAATGAAGCTAAAAGAGACCAGTGATGCAGGTTTTATATATTTTAAGTTTTGAGGGGATGTTAAACTTCAAACAAAATCATTTTTCCAAAAATAAGTTGTCGGCTTCAAAATTGCTAATGGGCGATAAATTTATGGGTTAATAATTGCAGGTTATACTATTAGTATATCACACAAGCCATGGAGCTATGTTGGCGAAGCAAATGATGCAAGATTATAAATTTCTAAGAATAGTCAAATACTAGATACAAAAATTTGAAACAGAAATCCAATGTACGCATACTAGCATCACTGCCAGTTATATCACATATGGACTTCAGGGCCATGACCAAATGTAAAATGTAAAACACTGACCAGTGGCCACAAAAACCATTAGAAAAGGTAAATGTTCCACATAACTAACCAATTACTAACCACAGTTTCATATTAAAAGCAAATAAAACAAATCTACAACAAAATATGCCTTGAAAATAAGGAAATCAGACTAGACATTACCCGGATCTGAATGCAGGCACACCCATTAAAATTATTTCAACTACATTTACATTACACACTGATCAAGGTGACCGACTTTTGCCAAGCACTGCTATGACCCATCTAATGAATAAAGATAAATGGGAAATCGAAGTCACAGTTCTGAATATGGTAATTAAGGGCAACAAGTACTCAAAGATCAAACCAGAATGTAATCTTTCATATAGTTGAAAACTTGACCCAATGCAATGGTAAAGTGATCTACTATAAACGAAGTGATAAAAGTGACAACAAACCTTAACTAAACATAGAGCTGCACATAAACACATATTCTGTCCACAAAAGGATGGAAAACTGGTTTTAACCAGACAAATGTGCTAACATCACATATTCCTCAGTCAATTGTATGGCAATGCTTTCAAGATGGTTTATTTTCACTGATTTACAATAAGTCTAGTGAAAAATATGTGACTACCTTTACCGTTTTCTTACTAGTAAAAGGCAAACACATAGTCATAAACATGATGTTGTTAGTCCATTCTCAAATTCTTACACAGTGAAACAACTATGACAAAAAAAAGTTCCTAAGCAAACTAAAACACTGATTTTACCAATACTCTGGCAAATGTATGCAGAACTAAAAACTTAGATATTTTTCACTGTATACCAAATAACTTGACTGCATTACATATGATCTACTAACCTGAACTGATCTAAATGTAGTAATAAATGGAACCATAATGTGATAGCCCGGTCCACTTGTTGAGGTCAGCAAAGCCCCACCCTACAGACAAATGTACACAAAGCTATCAAACGCTTGCAATTGGCGATGAATATAAGACAATACACAAACACTGCATGCTACCTTTGATGGTCTGAACTTAAAATAGATAAGATACAAAATCCAAAACCAAAAACCAGTAATGAAAAACATTCAAATGATATCTGGCATTGAAAGCATTCACAAATGTCAGAGTGCCATTACAAAATCAAAATACCTTGCATGCACACTTGGACACAGCAAATTGTCAATTTCATACCATGCAATTTAAAATACATTACTCTTCTCTATTAATCAATTAAACGAATAATTGACTAAATTTGTGCCAACAAGGTTTCAGAAATTTACCGCTTCAAAAGGCATAATTCAAATTATGATGCACATATATCATATATGAATATATATATGAATATATATATATATATATATATGCAATTATGCATGCACATAACGCATATATATATTCATATATATGCGTATATAAACACACATATATGCATAGGTATATGCACATATACACATGCATATATATATATATATATATATATATATATATATATATATAAAAATTTAATTGAACTCTTGGGTGCACTTGCCACATTGTATTCCACAAGTGCACACACACACACACACACACACACACAGAGGTACAGGCACATATATTGGAAGTAAACTATATCATTACCAACCCTATAGTAAACTCCAACATGACCTGAAATCAAAAATATAATTGAAGCATTAATTCCATGTTCTGCATTACTTCATACATGTGCATAAAGAGTAAACTATTTAAATCAATCAATCAATTTCTACAGTATGGTACCACAATCATAAAGCCTAAGCCATAAGACATCAGCCAATGGTGCACCAAATCCAAGCAGAATTAGAGTCAGGTCTAGTCAGAAGGGCCAGTCAAAATTAGTGAGGAGGCAAACTATGGCAGACAGGTACATTTTTAAGGCCTGCTCTAAAAGATACTTTGCTGGTTTCACAAAGTGATGCTGGCAATGAATTCCAAGGCATGGTGCCATTCATCAAAAAACAACCAGTGACAATCACTGTACAGATGTGTGGAACAACAACTGAAAGCTGTACTGAATACCTAAAGGAGTGTTTGGTAGGCCAAACGATAAGTCTTGCCTCATGATAATTTAAGATAAAGCTTTAAAAAACATTTTCAATGAAAATTAACGATAATCTCAAGAATTTCTTAAAGCTTCTGAATATCAATCACAAGAAATTCAATGTGGCACAACACAAAAGAAGTAAATAGGGATAAATAGTGATAAAAATCCATCCCAAAACGAACCTTCCTCAATTTTGTGAAGTGCAAATGTCATAAGTGCAGCAACAGCCGCGACAGACAACCCAATAAGACCAATGCCTTGACCAGCAGGAGCAGGCATTTTTACAACTAGGTTAACCTAGAAATCAACACACAATACATATTTTTAAAATTGTATTCTATCAAAGTCATTCAATTGTGCCAGGACAACAATTTGGTGAATTATAATTCACCAAATAATTCACCAAATAATTATTGTTACAAAAGTGTATGATCACAAACTTATAATGCCTGCCCACAGCACCTGAATTATAACAGGAATCTCTAATTTGGAATTAAATTTTAAAACAATAGCCATATACAACACCTACAACACAGATGATTTTCAAAAGCATTACAAAATTACGCATAAAACAATTATCTCTCTATCTGCATCCAGATGCATTACTGATCATTTTGTCTCTCCATAGGGCATATGTAATTGTGAAATTCTATGTCAAAAAGGAAAGGCTTCAGAGGTAAATTTAGAGTTTAACATTCACATATGCCCTTTAGTCAGCAGTCACAACTTCACAAGGTCACCTACAGATATTTAACTTCGAATGACTCATACGAGTAAAAGAATTGTTTATCATCACTAATAACTTCACTAACACCATTACTAACATGCAAACACTCCATAAAAAGTGTAAAACAAAGTAAGGAATCTTGTTAAATTATATAGCTCTACGGTGGGGTACTGCAGTAGCGTGCCCACTGGCCATTAAACTGTGCCTATGCATTCTTACATCTGCTATCAGATAACACCGACATCACAGTGCCAGATGAATGGTCGCCCACAAAACTGAACTGCAGGAAGGTAATGTAATGTAATATTTATATAGTGCCTCTGCTGAAGAATCACTCAGAAGGGCTCCCACAGCAAATTACCATATATTGACAAAGAGATAAGTTTTAAGATGTTTCAAAAAGAGGGCCTAGAATTAGGAGTTGCTAAGCCACACATAGTGGTGTCAAGCGCATTCCAAAGAATAGGGCCAACTGATTCAAAACCTCATTTCAGGAACAAGAAGGTTAGTGCTTGGGGCACACTGAGATTCTGAGAAGACCATTGGTTGTGGACCGAAGACATGGTCGACCAGGGATAGAGCTAAGAGGATGGAGTAGCTCTGAAAGGTAAGATGGAGTGGCACCATAAAGAGAGTGCAACCGCTCTCAACACACGAAACTCAACTCGAGCAAGATAAGGCAGCCAGTGTAGAACAGACATCCTATAATCACTAATGAGATCACGTCTTGTGACACCAGCAATCACCCTGGCTGCCGAACGACGAACCATCTGGAGTTTATCAAGTCGCACCGATGGAAGACCAGCAAAAAGTGAACCACAGTAGTCAAGCCTTGCGCAAATAAATGCATGAATCCAAGTAGAAACAGATGGCATGTCGGTAGAGGTGGAGACGAGCGGCGTAAGGTATCACTACGCGACCCGTAATGTATCAGTACGTATAAGTATGGATTAGGGTTAGTGTTTCGCTAGGGTTTAGGGTTAGTGTTATGGTTAGAGTTAACCCTGACCATAACCCTGACCCTAACCCTTTCTACGGAATTTCTTTCAGTGTTTACGGACTACTTTCAGTTACGCCGCTCGTCTCCACCCCTACCGGCATGTCTAGTGTACGTCGAATCACTCTAAGCTGGCGGAGATGATAGAAGCAACTGCGACAAAGAGAGTTAATATGATCCATAAAGGTTAACGCAGAGTCAAGGAATGCGCTATATAAATGAACGATTACATTGCATTACCATGGTGCAAGGTAAAACAGTGCAGTTCGGACGCTCGGGGCATACAATTAATTGTCATACTTCAATAACTTGATGAAAACTCTATAAGTACAATTGTGTCAATTCATACCAACACGAAACTAATCTACAGATCAAGACAAATGAAAATGAACAAGTATTTTAACGGAAATATAATCTTTGACCTTCCTCAGTTCTCATTCAGCTTGACCCAAAAATCGCCTCTGCACTAGTTATATACCGCATGATTGACTTTGTCCAAAGGTTAGAATATCGTTGCGCTCTACATTATCGAGATTATTGAAGAAATTAGATTGGACGCCGGTAATTTTGAAAAGGAGAGCTCGACAGCATCTCTCACATTATCATTCTTTCGTTTATTCATTTGCCTATTTAGAATTTTAGACTCTCCCAAGTAAATAAGTAAGTAAAATCTCGTGAATTCATATAGCTCTTTGATAGCTCAACAGTAGCTGGCTATTCTTAGGCGCTTAGACTATCTTAAAATCGCTATGGAAAAGGTAACTGATCAGCCAGGCTATGGTCAATATATCCGGAGGGCAGTGAGTGCTTTTCAGTTTTCACACCAATTAGGCCTAAGACCTAAGTGATTCCATTGATAATTAATAGACAATGCTTGGCTCGTTTCGATGGATGGAAGACTGTTGTTCTGCTTCACTTTATACAAACTGAGAAATTGGTAGGGTATTAGAAAATAAAGTAGGCCTATACTTGCGACAATTCAGGAAAATAGAAGTTATAAAAATTGCACTTAGTTTTAAAAGCAAATTAATGGCATCTAGTCCGTATTTGTACTGTATATAATATACCAGTTTCTCATCAGCAAAGATAATCATTGACTGATTGATCGGTGGCGAGACTGGTTTGATTGATGAACCAATTGAAGCTCTTAATGCTGAATATTTGCTGAATAAATTGATCTTCACTATTAGCCAACTAGGTCAACAGTTAAATGTACACTGTAAGATTGGTGATAATTGATAACTAAAAAGGTGAAACTGTGTAGCTCTTGTTTATATGATTTGGAGTGGTCAGTCAAGGAAGTAAGTAGATAAGTGACAAACAGGAAGAATAGAAGGGGCCTCCAAGTACTGAGCCCTGAAGAACAATATGCATGGTACCGGAAGTGGTGGTTTAGATTCATCACCAGCAGTTTTGACAGAACAAGAATAAGATGAGAGATATGACTGAAATAATATTATAATAAGATTATGCACTGTATTTGAAGTGCAGACTGCAGAACCATGATGACAAGCTCTTTATCATAACTTCCTGGTCAATGGTATCAAAGGCAACATTAGTTTTTCTAAAACATCACATGATTCCTCCTATTGATGCAATTTTTTATTTATATAATGAGCTGGCTTACATCCGGATTCAAGTAATTGATCTCATTTTCTCTTTGTCAGTCTCTTTTTCATTATAGGCATCTCTCTCTCTCTCTCTCTCTCTCTGTCTCTCTCACTCTCTCTCTCTCTGACTATGCAATTTATTACTTCTTGCTGTCTTTTTCCTTGCAATTCTTTAATGGCTGCAAATCTGATTGTGCCTATTTTCGGTGTTTCACTGCTTATCACATTCCTGGTCAGCCCCTGGTGTTCATCAATGGTCAAAGTGATTTGGATATAATGAAAATAATCATTTAATGGCGAAAATATTAAAACAATTGAAAAATTTCTAAATGACAGCATTATCAATATATTATAATGTCATCGTATTAGCTTTGCAACCATTTTGTCATGATTATCGTGGCAAGCTTCGTCTAATGTCCACTGAAGATAGCGGACAGCACTGGTCATTGATGGAAGAAGTCCTTTTAGTTTGCTTATTGCTGCTGAAAGAAGTTGGCTTTATCTTTAAAAGCTGCTTTGCTTTTCTTCTTCTCCTCCTCCTTCTCTTTTCTTTCCTTTTGCTCGGCAAGTATTTCTTCCTCGAATTTTTTTGATGCATTCTGTTCTTCAATCTATGAGAAAAAAATTCAAAATGCACACTAAACAGTCTATTATTAGGTTCACATTAGATATAAACCATGATTTATTTACTTAATCAATGTATTTGATGAAAGAATGCTGAGCTCACAATAACTTCAGGAACTGATGATAAGTTGATAACTCCTATTTTGTTCATGACTTCTCCTGCTGCTGAATGAAAATATTGTCTATCGACTGCAGCTGACATTAACTGATTTAACTACCGCTATTATTTATTTAGCATACTAAACCAATTAGAAATTGTTTTTCTCTACACAGGTCTCACTCTCTGAGCCTATCATCCTTAATTCCTGTCTTTCTTTAACTAAAAATGAAATCAAAACTGTTGCGAGATAGGACGATTTGTAATCTTCTGGACACGTTTAGTCCTCGATGTGTACGATCTACGGTGCATCAATAAAACGTCTGCATCCTGCTTATGGATGAAAGAGAAAAACTAAGGAAAAATTTATATGAAGAGGCAGTGGCATAAACCTGGCATCAACATTGGGGAGGGGGGATAAAATCGTTCATAAAGTCAGGTCAGACCCCCTTTTCATCGGCAAAAAGTCTTGACAAGCAAAAAAAGTCATCCACAATGAGTAATTTTACCATATTTTACCATAAGGCACAAAACATTGGGGGGGGGGGGATAATTGATACTCTGTCCCCTCTGACTAATTATTGGAGGGGACCGTACCCCGCCATTTCCCTGTGTTTTACGCCCATGTGAAGAGGTCACACCAGTGCATTAATTACTTATCAGGATTGCAGTAAACATGAGCGTACTAAACACTGGCATATAATTACAGTACATAGAACGTTTCCAATAACCTTGGCGGTGAAAAAATTTGCCGCTCCTTTCACTCCTTCGGCCTCAACATCAACGACATGCATCTGTTTGTAAATTTCCATCAAACTATCGTTCTTTAATTCTCCTCTTGAGGCCTTTCGAAAGATCAGCAGAAACTAGAAATATCAATACTAATTATTACTGAATTGCGAATGGAAATTTGATAAAAATCCTACTTAGAAGAATTTGTTGACGCTCACTGCATCATCAAAAATTCTGGCTTGCAGAAAAATTGTTACAAATTGTAATCCTGTTGTACACTATGTTACAGCTAGTGTGGGAGAATGTTGCCAATTTTAACTATCCATTTTTGACAGAAACCCTCTATTTCAAAAAATTACAGCCAGTTTCTATTGAACTAACTATCCATTTTTTAACCCTCAATTTTCCTACCCCAACTACTCAGTAGCATAGTGAGGTGTCGGGTGTCCAGGGGCAAGAAGTACTGATGGCGCCCTTAGTATCTGAAAAATCCTGCTGACAAGCAAAAAAATAAATAGAAAATAGAAAAAGGTCATTAGCTGTTTCACTTAGTTAAATTAAATAGACAATCTGTCTTGATGACTGACTAACTGCTAACTACCAGTAGGTCTAAATACAGTAGTTGACTGCTTTGGCTTGTCACAATTTCACAATATTTAGAAAGTTTGAGAGTTTGAGATTAAATAAATTGGCAATGTATCTAACCACAGGGTAAAACACCATCTTTAAAAAAATTTGTGATCAATTTTTGGCCCCCCACCTCGGCTACCGGGGGTGCTTGCTCCCTAAGCCCCTCACTACACCACTGCAACTACTGATATATGCCTCAAGTCTCATCTCATTTAAGTCAACATTATGGCTCTGTTCCGTCATGAAAAGTAATGGCCAGTCAACATTTGTTTAAGGAAACTCACAAAACTGTATTATAGACTAATTTCATAGAATAACTAAGTGACTGAACAAATTGTTGTACTGACTGCTACTCAAATGCTTCACAATCACAAAGTGCACCAGTTCTACTAATGCAAACAGGTCAGAACTTAGTCAATCATTGCAGTCTATCCCAATTGAAATGATGACAAGAATTTTCCATTAGTGTCCCCGGATGTCTACTCTATTGCAAAAAATTACAAGAAACGCACTTCTCGAAAGCTGATCATTCCGTCGAAATCTTCGTCGATTTCTTTGATCATTTCCTTCAGGGCAAGATGTGTCTGTGGCATGCCAAGTTTTTCCATCATGTGCTTTAGCTCCTCAAAATCAATGAATTTATTTTTGTCGATGTCGTAACTGAAATTTGCGAATGCAAGCATAATGATTATGAATATTATTCGGATTGTCATTAGGCAAGCATATACTGTAGATATTTATTAAGTTGGCTGCCCATAAAAACCAACTAAAACATAGATGTGCTGATGAATTGAACTGCTCGTTAAGATTTATTACAATCATAGGCAGATCTACGAGGACACAGAGGAACGTGCTATAAGGACACAGAGGAATGTGCTAAGAGGACACCAAGGAGCGTGCTACAAGGACAGAGGAACTTGCTATGAGGACACAGAGAAACGTGCAGCTAAATCAACCCCCAAAATTTTGTTTACTAATTTCCCGTCATGGCAAAAAGGTAAAAGGTTACACGGACATGAGTAAATTAGCAACTGTGGGGCTGTCCATTAATTACGTCAACAATTTAGGGGGAGAGGGTTTGAAAAAGTTTGACAGTTGTTGACAGGGGGTCAAGAGAAGTTGACGTCAACAATTTCACTTTTTACAAATAATCAAAAACTAGGAAATTTCATGGAATACTACTTATTACAATGGAAAAAAGCATGGCAAAAAAGGTCATAACCATCACATTTTGACACTTGACAAGCAAAAAAGGGGGAAAATGGTCATCACCGCAAAAAATAATAACCTTGTTATTGGGACCTGTCATTGATCTGGGGGCGGGGAGGGGTTAAAAGAAACGCATTTTTGACGTAATTATGGGGGGGTAACTGAAAGTTGACAGTTGTTAACAAGGGGGAGGGGACAAAAATTTCCCAAAAATTATTGACATAATTAATGGACAGTCCCTGTCATCTTTTTTCTTCCCATTCAATCATTTTAACAACATGCATTGAATCCATATGGAAGGGATGGGGCAAGGAAAAATAGGAATGGAACATGAATTGCTCCCCCCAAAAAACTCCCTAGATCCGCCCATCTGTACAATCACTACTTGATTTGCTCATTTGCAATGGTGTAGCCATGATTCCAGAATGTGCACGTCGACATTTTCGACCCAGAACTGTTGATGAACAAAAAAGGGTGGTCTTCTCGAGCACTTTAAGTAGTTCTCTCTTTCTGATACTACCCTACCGCCCCCCCCAGGGCCCCAACTATTCATCGGTTTTGGTTTTGGACGAGTCTCACGACCGGTCCCAGCACCCCGAATTTTCGACTGCCGCCAAGTCCTCCCGTGGATATGCCAATGCTCATTTATACAAGGGTGACTTCTTTTGGATATGTAGCGATAATTGTAGGATACAGTAGTGCAACGGTTCCCAAACTGTGGTCCGCGGACCGGAGGGGGTCCGCGGAGGATATGGCGGTGGTCCGCGAGAGTCTCCCAAAATTAGGGTTAGGGTTAGGTCTAACCCTAACCCAGATTACCTTTTTTTGCTTGTCACTACAATTAGGAAAGATGGTGACCTTTTTTTGCTTGTCGCTACAAAAAATAATGTGGTCCACGAGCTAAGCTGGGAACAAAATAGGGGTCCGCGATCAAAAAAGTTTTGGAACCTCTGCAGTAGCGGTACTAGCGAATCTTACTGCTTGAACATCTTTTGGTAGTGTTGAATTTCCTTCCTCGAGAATTCCGGAAATTCCGTGTACGGATTGAAGACCTTGACCGACGCCGCCTCTCCCAGTGTTCCGCCCTCGACGTAGACGTCTTGCTGTCGCTGCAGTTTCGCGGCCAACTCGTCGCTCGCCATGCCGTCACAACTGCAAAGTGCAAACTCGGACGAACTCCTCAAGCCCAAAACAACAACAACCTCGTCTATAGATAGGCCCAGCAAAACGAGAGCAGGGCTACTGAAATTCGTAACGACCGTAATATCTTTCTTTACCGTTAACACTTCAACTGCAACCTATTTGCAGTTAAACGTCGACCGGACAATGCGGGAGTAGGCTATGATGAGCAAATACGATAAAGTTTAACGGTGTTTTACAACTGCAACCAGTCAACACGGAAGTCTGAACCGGACATATTTATCGTTATCCAGCGTATCCTCTACTACTGTACACGCCCGTATTCGGGGTATTTAGACGTCCGGTTACCTTCGTGCAAGTAGTAGATTGCCGGTGACGCATCTAGGCTACTAGCAGGTATACACATCTGTACACTGCTAGTATACACATCTGTACACGCCAACTGCTAGCTTTAATACGCAAAGTCGCGCTCTTCGGTGTCACTCAGGAACGCAGGCACAGCCACAGTTTAGTCCATTGTACATGTAAATAGGAATGTGTGGGGGGGGGGAGGAGGGGGGAGGAAACGTGAGGGCAACTTGACTAGATCGACTAAAATTAACGCAGGCCATCGTTATAGAGTTCAAAGGATTCTAGATAGCCTACGGCAAAATCCAGTAAGCCTATAATGCAGACACCTCAGGGCAGCCTCCCAGGGCCCGAAAGACACGGCTAAAAGTTAAAAACAATAGAAAACAATATTATTTATAGGCGAGGCGCGCGTATGCAACGCGTAGCATCTTGTTAATAGGGCCTAATACTCGTGTGTAACGCGTTCGCCGTTAGTCAGTGTTGGAGTTGCCGGGAGGGGGGGGGTTGAACCCCCCCGCTAACTTTGCAGCCCTCACAAAAATCCCATATCGGATACATTTAGTCACTGTCATTAATTGAATTTCAGTCCTCAACCCCCTCCCCACCCCAGCTCAAATTTCACAACTCCTCCAACACTGCCGTTATTATTTGACGAGTTTATGACCTAGTTGGCGCATGTTGAGACCGGATACCGAACAGAGCTAGACGCTGCAGTTTAGCCGAGACTGACTGCAGAGTGGACCGTTTCATATAGGCCTAGGCCTACTGCCCGCTTTGACCTAGTTGACGCATGTTCAGACCGGATACCGTAGGCCTACAAATCTAGACGTTGTCGGCCGAAACAGAGTGGGCCGTTCTATAGACCGCCCTATAGGCCTACTGCTAGCAGCTGTGTTTTGTTGAGATCGTTAATTTCACTATCAGAAATATAAAAATGAAGTTTGCGGGTCTCTTCAACTTTCTTGAAGTTAAATTATGGAGATTCGTAGGCCAGTGGCGGTTCCAAGAACTCTTGGTGGGGGTGCAATGGATTTTTAGGAAGTTGGCGCCTTGGCGGTTATTTCTAGGATTATCAATTGGGGGGTGTCGGTAAATTCTGGGGGTCCCCTGCCAAAAAATCTGACAAGCAAAAAACGTCATCCCATAGCTGAAATTGGGGGAGGGGTGTTGGTCTCAAATTTGGGGGTGTTGGAGTGTGTTAGGGGGTGTAAGAATATCCCTGGTTGGCGGGGGTGCAATGAATTTCCAGGAAGATCCCGCCAATTGTCAATGGAATTCTATGTAAGCAGTTTGGAACTTTAGAGGAAATCTGTAGAATTGATTTATAAAATATGACGTTCAAGAATAATTTGCCAATGTATAAAAGCCATTTTAGTCTGGTTGTACAAAGTCATAGTGCAAAACCGAGTTTTCTATTGCTGGATGCGAATTTGTCGATGGCATTGTCTATGGATAGGCCTATATCCATATCCTTGTCACCTTGTGTATATACATCAAGGCTAATCCGTTTAGACGATCATCTTCCATTGAAGACGCATGTTGGTGGGGCGGTGGGGGGATGCATCTCCAGTCACCCCCAACGTGGAACTGCATTTGGCCATTCATGTAAGAATAAATAATAATAATAATAATAATAATAATAATAATAATAATAATAATAATAATAATAATAATAATAATAATAATAATAATAATAATAATAATAATAATAATAATAATAATAATAACAACAACAACAACAATAATTGTCTTGACTCGCCTACAGCCATCGACGTAACCACGAGAGCACAGGGGGGCCAGGGGCGGTTCTAGGAATTTTAATTTGGGTAGGCCAGTCAAAGGCCATGAAAATTTTGGGTAGGCCAAGCTTGGACCGTGTCGTGGTATCAAAGTTCATAAGGTTAATCCCGCCCATAATTCTGTGGTTATAAAATACAATAGCGCAGCATAATAGGGATGTGCGAATGAATTATATATATATATATATATATATATATATATATATATATATATGAGGCGCCGAGGACCAGAGTGACCTAACCAAAAAAGTAAAATTTTGAGAAAACGGATTTGAAGTTTGTTTGAAGTTTGGAATGAACCTGTAAAATCACCAAGTTGTAATTTATTAGCTTTGACCTAATATAAGTGGAATATTATCAAGTGCATATAAATATGCAAAAATGAGTGCTTGCAAATTATGTGCATTGCAATGTTCAAGGGTTCAAGGTCAGGAGAAGGTCAACTTGACAAAGAGCATGTTAGGCTGAGACTCCGACAAAACATTTGCCATGCTGCCAGTTGCATCAGTGTAGGCCTACTTTTGTGTTTTCCACTGTGCAAGAGCATCAGAATGCATGCGCGCTTGCGAAATGTTTCGATAGTTTGCTGTCAATATTTTCCCAACCACGCAACCCAGCCTCCGTTAAAGCAGATTCATCATTCTGGTATCCTGCTCGTGGACAAAAATGACGGCACACAAAACAAACTATGGCATTGCTTGCAAATGAATATTCCAAGAAATGATAGGGCCTACCTGTCATGCAATGAAGAGTTAAATGCTCGTGAAACGCTGACCAGATTTTGATTTTGGAAAGACCTGCAGTTTAGGTTGCACAGGTTGATCTTTATAATCCTTGCTGATATCAGCCACAGTAGTATGACAACTTACGCAGACCACCTGAGTCAACTGGTGCTACTTGTGAAATTGATAGGCCTACATCCTTTGAGTGATGTTGAAGTTGAATGTCTTGAGATTCGACAGTTGTCTTTGTAGGTCCAGATGAATCGTCAGTCACCATGTCTTCTACTTCTTCGTTGCCACTAACTCGAGCGCGTTTAACCAGAAATTTATCCATCTCTAATTATAATAATATTATAGAGTGCTATAGTAATTTGTATGATAGGCCTAGACTGTCTCTTATATGAGCTGCAATCTTAAACGGACTGAACTTAGCTTAGCGTCGCCGTCTTACACGATAGTTACTGCGGCTTCTCCACCTCTGTTCTGTTAACCAGAACATACATTAGATTACACCAGATGTCCGACGACGTTGAGAATTGCTTATCAAAACAGTCATGTCATCCATGTCATCAACCGTCAGATAAGGCCATTCATTAGAGGGAACTTAATTATGGACAACAAGAGGAACTACTCCCATGGCGAAAACGCCTAAAAGTAGCCCTTAAACTATGCAACACTCACCTGGAAGTCTGGTAATTCTGTGGGGATACGGGGGGAATAGGAGGGTAAGTACTACCAATGACAGTACATCTAACAAATTATGAGGAGGGTGGAAAGAAAATGTGTGCGGAGACCGTTGAACGACCATTGATCAATCGGTGGTGGTTGATCAATTAGATAAAGCTTCTTGACAACTGGAAATCGAATGGAAAAGAAGGTATCTGATGCATGAGTGGCTGGGGATTCAAATGGCCTTACACTACACTCGACAGCCTCGTAGCGTAGGCCATACGCACTAATTACCCAGCCACACAACGCATTTTGGGGGAAGGCCAGCTATACTGTAGGTAGGCCATGTATTTTTTCGGGTAGGCCAGCCACAGTGTAGGCCACGTAATTTTTTGGGTAGGCCAGACAAAGTTTTGGGTAGGCCATGGCCTACCCGGCCTAGGCCTAGAACCGCCTCTGAGGGGGGCGGGTCCCTTTCCTGGCTGGTATAGATCTTAGCAGTGTCTTATCAAGACTCCAGGCCATTGGGGGAGAATTGAGGCTTTCGGGGAATCGACTTGGTTGGAGGGGAAAGACACAGTTCAATGCAAAATTTGTATAAGTGCTAGGATTTTTGTGGGGGGATATTGTGAGGTTGGGGGGAATCTCCTCCTAACAGGCCTGTATAAAACACTGGATCCTAGGATTTGCGCAAATCACCGATAATTTTTTTGGGGGGGGGGTGTGGGAAAGGGTGTGGTAGGTAGCATGATCGAAGAGAATGCGTGAATGTTTAAAGAATTCCTTGACGATCCTTTTTTCCCGTCGGATCCTTGTTTACCCGAAAATGTCGATGTGCCCCCTTTTCCGGAAACCTGGCTACGCCACTGCCTCCAGGTATCTTTCTATGGACCTATAAGGGTGGAATAGCCCCAAAACCTCTGCCTGCTGTAATGCTACAGTAGCATTTCTGTTCCATTCTTGTTTCTTGTTCAGAGCACAATTGAATGGATGGGTGGAATAAGGAAGTAACCGTATCCGACCCCCCCCCCCCCCAATGGTTTGAGTATCAATAACAATAAGAGGGGTAATTGCATTTACTTCCATATTTCACCGGACTCTTCAACTGATATTTTCACCACTAAGGAGGTAATTGGATTAACTTCATTATCTCTGGGCCCTTCAATTGACAATCTCACCCAGAGGCGGTTCTAGGCCTAGGCCGGGTAGGCCATGGCCTACCCAAAACTTTGTCTGGCCTACCCAAAAAATTACGTGGCCTACACTGTGGCTGGCCTACCCGAAAAAAATACATGGCCTACCTATAACTGGCCTTCCCCCAAAATGCGTTGTGTGGCTGGGTAATTAGTGCGTATGGCCTACGCTACGAGGCTGTCGAGTGCAGTGTAAGGCAATTTGAATCCCCAGCCACTCATCAGATACCTTCTTTTCCATTGGATTTCCAGATGTCAAGAAGCTTTATCTAATTCAGCGGTTCTCAACCTTTATAGTGCCGCGACCCTTTTAATTCAATTCCCCATTATGTGGCGACCCCCCAACGGTGAAATTATTTTCGTTCACAATGTAAGCTGTTAAAATAATAATTCTACGACAATCAAAATGTTCGAAATCGTTATTATTTAATTGTCTCCATGTCTATCCTCGAATGACAATATTATTATAGTAAAACAACTAGTAGCCTACGTCGTAACTACCACTGAGGAAATTTTGTACAATACCAAGAAAAGAGACAACCCCATATTTCTGATGGTCTCGGGCGACCCCTGGCAAATCGTCATTCGACCCCCGTGGGGGTCGCGACCCACAGGTTGAGAACCGCTGATCTAATTGATCAACCACCACCGACTGATCAATGGTCGTTCAACGGTCTCCGCACACATTTTCTTCCCACCCTCCTCAGTGTCTAATTTGTTAGATGTACTGTCAATGGTAGTACTTACCTTCCCCTCTCATCCCCGTATCCCCACAGAATTACCAGACTTCCAGGTGAGTGTTGCAGAGTTTAGGGGCTACTTTTAGGCGTTTTCGCCATTTCGCCATGGGAGTAGTTCCTCTTGCTGTCCATAATTAAGTTCCCTCTAATGAATGGCCTTATCTGACGGTTGATGACATGGATGACATGACTGTTTTGATAATCAATTCTCAACGTCGTCGGACATCTGGTGTAATCTAATGTATGTTCTGGTTAACAGAACAGAGATGGAGAAGCCGCAGTAACTATCGTGTAAGACGGCGACGCTAAACTAAGTGCTAACATTCAGTCCGTTTAAGATTGCAGCTCATATAAGAGACAGTCTAGGCCTATCATACAAATTACTATAGCACTCTATAATATTATTATAATTAGAGATGGATAAATTTCTGGTTAAACGCGCTCGAGTTAGTGGCAACGAAGAAGTAGAAGACATGGTGACTGACGATTCAACTGGACCTACAAAGACAACTGTTGAATCTCAAGACGTTCAACTTCAACATCACTCAACGGATGTAGGCCTATCAATTTCACAAGTAGCATCAGTTGACTCAGGTGGTCTGCGTAAGTTGTCATACTACTGTGGCTGATATCAGCAAGGATTATAAAGATCAACCTGTGCAACCTAAACTGCAGGTCTTTCCAAAATCAAAATCTGTTTCACGAGCATTTAACTCTTCATTGCATGACAGGTAGGCCCCTACCATTTCTTGGAATATTCATTTGCAAGCAATGCCATAGTTTGTTTTGAGTGCCGTCATTTTTGTCCACGAGCAGGATACCAGGAATGATAAATCTGCTTTAACGGAGACTGGGTTGCGTGGTTGGGAAAATATTGACAGCAAACTATCGAAACATTTCGTAAGCGCGCATGCATTCTGATGCTCTTGCACAGTGGAAAACACAAAAGTACACTGATGCAACTGGCAGCATGGCAAATGTTTTGTAGGAGTCTCAGCCTAACATGCTCTTTGTCACTCATATATATATATATATATATATACATACATACATACATACATACAGTATATATATGTATACATACAGTATATATATATATATATATATATATATATATATATATATATATAATTCACCGCACATCCCTATTATGCTGCGCTATTGTATTTTATAACCACAGAATTTCGGGCGGGATTAACCTTATGAACTTTGATACCACGACACGGTCCAAGCTTGGCCTACCCAAAATTTTCATGGCCTTTGACTGGCCTACCCAAATTAAAATTCCTAGAACCGCACCTGATCTCACCATTAAGGTGGTAACTGCATTTAACTCCTTTTTCCACCCATCAATTCAATTATCACAGTAACTGTTCTAATTCAATCACTCTACTTTTTAATACTTCATTACATCTATACATTTATAGACCCTATACACGTGACTATCTGTAATTTACTATACGTTGTCAGATTGAGTGTAAGGTCTACGATCCGACCTAATAAGCTTTAAGGAAAACGGCCTTAAGTTGTAGCGTTTAAGGCCTCTTGGTGTATCCTGCGCACGACATAGAAAGTGACGCCAACCAGTGGCGGCTCCAGGATTTGGCAAGCGGGGAGGCCGTTAGGGTGGCAACTTCTAATCATGGGAGGGGCCAAGTTACCATGTTAGGTATGTAGTATTAAGCATAGGGTCCAAACAGGGGGCCACTGGGAGGGCCAGGCACTCAATAGGGGGCACGGGCCCCCTGTGGAGCCGCCACTGACGCCAACTAGGTCTAAGTAGCCTAATTTTGAAGAACATGAAATAGTAGTCAGTTCAAGTGATGAACCAAACGAATCACCCTCGTCAATTCCAAGTAACGAAAGGAGGGGCAAAGTTTAAAAAACCGACGAGACTGTCTCAAGATGATTTGCCTCTTAGCCTATTATAGCGACTTCGAATTGTGTCCAACGGTGTCAAGTATAGGTTGCTGACTTCATTGTGCAAACTTCCATAAATCTACTCGCACGACCGTTGAGCTTTTTGATTCAATATTTGCTTTAAAAAAGTCGTTTGCATGAGTTATATTTCCTGCAAAACGCAATGCATTATAAAAAAACATTCCTACAGTAGATAAGCGAAGACTTTCAAAATCTAACAGTAGTTTATTAGCCTAAGGCCATTGCCTAAGGCTTTTAACTGATTTGCGTTTTGCTTTTAGAAAGAACATAATCCGATGACACGGAGTTTAGCGTTTGCACGACGTTCGCGGGAACATAATTACGGGCAAGATTTTGTGTGCTTGGGTGATCGCTTTAGGCTCCGGCGTGGGGCAGAGCTGGTTGGGGTGGAAGGCTAAAGGAATCAAATGCAAATATCGATGTTTATAGCTTCGTATATACTGTATCTCTTTGATTCACCACGCTAGAGTGCCAGACTAAGATGTCAGGTATATGATATATCCACAGAACCTCGTCGGTCGTGACCGGTGGATATAGACAGTGTTTATTCTAGACCTTCTCTAGGGGGGAATCTCTCCAAAAAGTTTGAAATTTCCCCCCAATTTTTTTTGAAGTTGTGGCAAATAGTATGACCTCTCCAATGTCTGTCCTTCCAAAATGTTCACCCCCCCCCAAATGTCTAGGTGACTAGAATAACCACTCGACCCTCAATCTGCATGTAGTGTCGTGGCTGATCTCAGACGCTCTATCAAGTGTGAGCTAGCTGCCCCAATTTTACTCTAGAGCGTTCGAAATGCCACGAAAAATAGTGCGCTATGTCAAACGACACTATACAAAGTCTTGCAGAAATCTATTCTCTGTCAAATGTCTACAAAGTCGAGCGAGAGATAAGATGGCGCTTAAGATAACAATTGGTTGGTATCGTCAGATGTCAGAACGTGTTGCGGCGTAAATCCATAATAATTATCTCTTCTCGAATAATTCACTCCTCAGAAGGGGAGCCGGTAATCACGTGAGCTGCATCTTCGTCGCCGTCGGCTCCTGACTATGAGCAGCTCTGCTTCGAGAAGAGGAGGAGGAGAAGTCCACCAGATCCGTCTTCTGTCCATTCGTCTTATCCTCCTCCTTGCTTCCCTGGAGACGGTTCTCTTCTTGGATCCGATGTCTCTCAGCCCTGAGCGCTTTCTGTACGCGCAAAGAGAACAGCTCTAAGTAAGTAAGTAAGTAAAATCTCGTAAACTTATATAGCGCGTTGGAAAGTAGTACAGCAGTAGCCTAGCTGCTTATTCTTGTGCGCGTAAACTATCTTGATACTATAGCCATGCATGGGCAAGGTTAGTTGTCGGTCGGGCAAAGGTCTGTGTATCCGTGAACTGCATTCAGCGTCACTTAAAATATCAATGCTTTCTAAGTGGGAACGCACGGAACGGCGTTCCCACACCTTTTCCCAGATTCTCTCACATAGACCTATTGATATGCAATAGTGCGTGTTTCCTTACACGATTAGGCCTACACAATTGGTTCTTTTATAGTCTGTGTGTTGCAAATGTTTTTCAGAAATTTGCGCAGGCCTATCGGAATATCGCTTAGGCTAGCTAATTAGCGGAAGCAGGAGGCCTACTCTAATCTCTTACATTTCAGGTCTATAGGGCCTAAATAAAACCAATCGCCTAATTAGGTTTTGAACAGGTCTATCAAAGGCCTACCAAAGGTGCTATGACATGGGCCCTATCCGTTATTAACTTATTATACAACACTATTTGCACCGTTGAAATAAAAATGCAACTAATGCAATAATTAGTGACAGTAGAAAATCCCAGTAGAATATGTTTCAAGACTAAAGACTGAAGCCATTTCATTCATTACCAGGCTTTCGTACTCCTGAAGCGCCAAAGCCAACTCCTGAAAATAACAGAAATCACAGGAATATTCGTTAATTAATTAACCGCGCTTTGTATACTGTGACCAAAATACGCACAGCTTCGATTTGCGTTGACTTTTACTGCTGCACAAGGTCCATCGATATCACCAGGATAGCCATAATGTACTTAGGCTCTGTGGATGTATCATCATCATCAATTAAGCCTAGGACTATACGGCAAATGCCAGTTTTTCTGCAACGGTGCTGTTTATACTTAAAGTACTGTACTTACTGAATGTGCATGGTTCACACACAGGACAGACCCTACTGAACCACTTTAAACCCTGTTATATTATTATTATTATTATATATTATTATTATAACGTGAGTCTGAATGTGAGTCAGCTTGCCGAGCCGGATTGCATCATGAGCATCGTTACCAATGGTGCATGGGGTTGGGAGGTTACATCCCACGAAATCAAAACGAGGCTTGGTTACGACGCAAACCGTTTTAACCCCTTAACTGGGGATCCCGGATATATCCATCCATTTTACATTGAGTTACAGTTAAATACACAGCTAAGGGATTAAACCTTATAATAAAATGGGATCTTTTTTCTTCAACGTTAAGTTTTATACACAATAACATGGGACATTAGATGACACTACGTCAAGAAGCCTATAACTGTTGTTTCCCCCCTTACATTGCTCCCCCGCTGTTCTGACTGATCTTCCGGATTGACCTGGCTCTAATTCTATTTGGATTCGGTGCGCCATCGGCCGATGCCCTGGGTATTATGATAGTAGCGCCATGGAAGTTTATTGATTGATTGATTGATTGATTGATTGATTGATTGATTGTTGTGGCATCGACCACGAATAGTATTTGGTATCATTTGCGTTGCGTAACGAATGACGTTCCGGTACCAGTAGCTCCATTCTAGCCGTCCATACATCACGAGTACACAACTGATTAACATTGGCGGAGCCACGGGCAGTGGCGTAGCCAGCTTTTGCAAAGTGGGGTTGTTAACTGAAGGCACTATGCAACTGAACACTGAAGCCGCGGCCGACCCCCCCCCCACTACCCCTCCTTCAACAAAAGTCAACGGATTTACATAAATTGTGTTGCTCATATTTTTTAAAGTGGGGTTGTTTGAACAACCCTAAACAACCCCGTGGCGACGCTACTGGCCACGGGGGACACGTGGGGGCCTATTCTGGCCGGGATCCAGTCGTGGCATTTGCGCAAAACCGTCGAGAACTTTCTCGGGAGAGGATGGCAGTGGAGGTAGATAGGATCAGTGACTAAATTTTTTTTTGGGGTGGGGGTGGGGTAAAATACATTGGGGAGGTCATACTACTTGCCAAAACGTACCAAAAAATTTTTTCGGGGGGTGGTGGAAATTCAAACTTTGGGGGAAATTTCCCCCAGAGAAGGCCTTTTCTTGTAGACTTCTCGAAAATGTGGATGTGCCTCCTAACCTCCCCCCGCCCCGTTCCGAAAACCTGACTACGGCGCTGCTGATTCGTGACACACTAGCGGTACGCCCATCTTCTTATTCGGAAGCCCACCTGGTCCTGCAGCAGCATCAGTTGCATCCTCTCGTCCTCCGGGAGGTCGTCGTCGTCGTCGCCGTCTCTCAACCGACGTACTCCTAATCCGGCGAACGACTGAAGGTAAGCCAGCTTGTCTATTCCAAGTGGACGACTGTCGAATAGAACAAAACGCACGCATTACTGTACAGGGAATTAAGCAGTGTTTATTCTATAGGCCTTCGTCAATATTTCATGCATGAACGTGGTGAAAATCATGGAGAAATTGATCCTGCAAAGAAGTTGTAGCCTATACAGAAACGCATCCAGGAATTAAGTGGGGGGGGGGGGGATCGTATTCCATTCTCCATTCTGCCTTGTCTACACTTAGGACCACACGTGCATACTGCATAGCTCTGTATATAATTATATACATGTGTAGCCTACAACTGTACATACGCAGAGCTATTGCATGCCTTGCTTCACTAATTGGACGGAACTACAACGTGAAAACAAGTACCGGTAACGCAATTTTAAAAAATCGCATTAAAACTAAATATTATCCAAAAACACCGTACGGTTAAAAGCAATATTTTATGCCGCTTAGTTAGCTCCTCTCCGTTCACGATTTGCATCGCCAATGGAAAATCCCTGTGGTATCACAATCGATATACAACCAGGCCATGAAATCCACAGCAGGGCGATGAGAATTAATACGAAGCGACGAAGTCTCTCTTACTCGGGCGATCCAGACGAGTTCCATCCTCTGCCGTCTTCTTCGTCGACTACAATATATAGTTGAATATAAATATAAAACAATTAAGCCAAAAATTCACCGAGCAGCCGAACGTATACAGGCGGATACGTTTTCAAAATGAAAACACATCCAGCTCATCTTTACCTCAATGGCATTGGCGGTTCCACAGGAGGGTCCGGGCTACTGAGTGCCTGGCCCCCCAGTGGCCCCCTGTTGGGACCCTATACTTAATACTACAGTACATACCTAACAACAAATGGTTGGTCCCCGTGATTAGAAGTTGCCACCCCAACGCCCCCCCCATTTGCCAAATCCTGGAGCCGCCACTGCTCAATGGAATGATTGATTCTGTGCATGAGAGCGACTTAACGAATGAAATGCTAAAGTCAAATCCCGATGGCAAAGACATTCTGCCTAACTAATGCCAAGACTTGGTTTACCTTTCGAATTATTGTATTCGTCTCGAAATCCCATTTCGTCGAACCGTTTTGCCAGCTCCTAAAATAGAAAGTGAAAAACTGGATGAAAAAAATGTGCGTGCGATGACCGAGATAAATGATAGGCCTACCAAATGACCAAGAAAATCTAGCCAATAAGCCTATACATGCACTTGCTCAGGCTGGTCTAAGACTCTAAGCAAAATAACTTAACGCTTTGACAAGCGGCATTTAGTTTTATAACGGACACGTGGTCTAAGCTTATTGCAAATCCGCACAGCAATATATTCGTTCTTGGACCTATATTAAAATTCAAACGAACTTGTCATCAATGCTAATATACGTTGTAGGCTACTCGACGAAGCAAATAATGGACAATAATGAAGACGCGAGTAGGTAAGTGAAGTCTCATGAATTTATATAGCGCTTTGAAAGTAGCACTGCAGTAGCTAATCATTCTCGGGCGCTTAGGCCTTTAAAAGTAAGACGAAATATAAGCGTACCCTGTCTTTTGCTTCAGTGCGGCGCCTCCGTCGTTCGTATTCTTCCTTCGCCAGATTCTCCTCCTCTCTCTGGATATCACGGGCTAACTTAGCGTCTGCTTCTGCCCTGCGTTTGTGAAAACGAATATAAACGAATATAAACGAATATAAACGAATATAAACGAATATAAACGAATATAAACGAATATAAACGACAGCGCGGTTGAAACATGCTAATGCAATTGCCCAATGCCCATACGTTCAGCCAGTGGCGGCTCCAGGATTTGGCAAGTGGGGGCCGTTGGGGTGGCAACTTCTAATCATGCATGGGGGGCAACCATTTGTTGTTATGTATGTAGCATTAAGTATAGGGTCCCAACAGGGGGCCACTGCCATGGGGGGCCAGACACTCAATAGGGGAGCACGGGTCCCCCCAGTGTTTAATCTAGACTCCTGGACTCCGGGGGGGGGAACTGAAAAAGCCGGGGGAGGAGGAAAACTGACAAAGCCGGGGGAATTCTGCTAGGGGCCGCTGTTAGTCCATGTAGTATTCCAAAATTTCCGGGGGGTTTGAAATTTCCGGGGGAGGGCAATTTTCCCTCCGGAAACGGCCTAGATTAAACACAGGATCCCCCGGGCCCCATTGTGGAGCCGCCACTGCGTTCAGCTGCCTGTTGATTAATTATTATCATTGCTTCTCGTTTCGTTGCCGTAACGGGCAGTTGTATTATTTTTCCTTCTGACCTCTGGACTTCCACTACGAACTAGGCCTACCACGGACATGATTTTTGACCATGGTTCTCGCTCTTATGCGACCATCCACTGCTGCAGATGCATTATTAGGCCCGTGAGGGCGCTAAAGAAGTCTTATGATCGATTGACGATTGAGAATTCGCTTTAAAATCAGTAAAAAATATTGAAAAGCTATCTTGCATTTGCATTTTATTCCTGTCAAAAATTCATAATCGTCATCATTATTATCACCGCCACCGTCACCGTCGTCTCTGCCGTCGTCATCATCGTCGTCGTCGTCGTCATCGCATTTTCAAAGCCACCGTCGTTGTCGCAGCCAGGAGATGCAAACGCACAGGCCTATAGGCTATAGCCGAAGGATTCTTGTAGGCTACGTCGAGCCGCTTCTACCCGCTAGAAGATTTTAAACACAAAATTCCGAAATGTCTATAGGGAAACAATTCCCGTCATCCCAGAACAATCCCGAACGGTGGCGTTCACGATTTAAGCGGAGGAACAGGAGGAGAAGGAGGAGAAAGAGAGGAAGCAGGAGGAGGAGGAGGAGGAGAAACTTACAGTTTCGTTTGATTTTGAAGGAATTCAAGTCGTTGTCGCTGAATGCGTTCCTGTTCCTCGTCGTAAGCAGCTCTTGCCAGGGGGACATCCGTTCGGGCAATGCGTCTCACTTCGCGATTCCAGTCGTATTTCTTATCAACTGCAACAGTTCAAATAACGTTCGCGTTTGATCGTCGTTCAAAACCAAGAAAAACCGATTGACTGCCATAACTATATCGACATCTTTTATACAGATTTCCTAATAGGCCTACAATGGCCTTCCGTCAGGGCGTAGCGACGGGGAGGGGGTATATCGGTATATATACTCCCCAAAATCAGTCTACCTTAAAGTTTTTTTATGTGATTTATATGTGGTTATCTGTAGTTACATGTAGTTTATATGGTTTATAGTTAAGGTTTATACCCCCCAAACATTTATACCCTTCCAAATCAAATTCCTGGCTACGCCCCTGTCTTCCGTAGGCTACCGCTGACAGTTTCGGACGATTCTTAACTCGCAGTGATATTACAGTATATGGTACAATTGATTCTAGT
This sequence comes from Metaphire vulgaris, assembly GCA_018105865.1. Classification (NCBI taxonomy): domain Eukaryota; kingdom Metazoa; phylum Annelida; class Clitellata; order Crassiclitellata; family Megascolecidae; genus Metaphire; species Metaphire vulgaris. Next base: position 4,448,200 of record CM030832.1, read on the forward strand.
ATTAAAACACGTCTCTTTCTGTTTTTCGTAGTCTGTCTTGTTACTTCCTCGCCCCCACTCTAGCTGATCTGTAGAATTGACCTTGCCCGGCTGACCACTAAGCTTCGTCTATAGCTCTTTCAAGTGGCGGGCTCCACAGGGGGGGGCCCAGGGACCCGTGCCCCCTATTGAGTGCCTGCTCCCCCAGTGGCCCCCCTGTTGGGACCCGATACTTAATACTACATGCCTAACACCAAATGGTTGGCCCTCCATGATTAGAAGTTGCCACCCCAACGCCCCCCACACTTGCCAAATCCTGGAGCCGCCACTGGCTCTTTCAACGGTAGATTGATTAAGCGCCTATAGGATTAAGCTGCTACTGCGGTACCTGCTTCTAAAACACAATAAAATTTGGTGATATTTTACTTACTTCTTAATGACAGTGTTTCCCAAACTGTGGGTCGCGACCCAAAAGTGGGTCACAGGACTCAGCCTAATGGGGGGAGGGGGTCGCGAGGTAGCGAGGAATTAGATTCAAAAGTGTCATTTTCTAACCAATACCACAATGTCGCAGGCCTTGAAAGTTACAAGTAGGCTTAGGTTTTAAGAAACTTATATGCCGGCAATCCTCCAGACACGGTTTATTTTACAATGATTAGTGTTTTATAAAATTTTAGTCGACAATAGGTTTGCAGGGTTGCGGCATGTTAAAAAACCGCTGACGTGGTCACAGTTTCATACAGTTTGGGAAACCCTGGCCTCCGGTACTTAAAAATATCTTATTTCACTGATAACGCAAGGAAAGCGTATTCCGACCATTTTGCTTTGAACTCCAATAACAATTGGGAATTTTCCTTGACAAGAAGAATTGACCTAGCGGTTAAGCGAGTTTGCCATACTCATAGGATTTTTAAGACGCGTAACAAAGGTATGTTATGGGCAAAACTTCAGAAAGATAATTTTAAAGAAATTTAAATATCTATTTCTCTTCTTTTGTATTATTTTGGCAAAAATATGTATAATTCTGCCTCTGCCTAATATATTTGCCATATTTTCATTCGAATTGAATCAGAGCTTTTGTTTTGCCTTTTATTCAAAACTCAGAAGATGCTTTTAAACTAACGTCCGCCAGATGGCCTAATGCATTTTGTTATATTACACGCTATGATTAGGGTCGCGGAACGTTTCAAAACCCCCGAAGTGGGTCGCGGTTCTAAAATATTTGGGAAACCCTGTCGTAGGGCATGTCCAATTGGCCTTTACACCATCCGACGACTAGATGAGTGAACAGCTTAGTCAGAATTCCATGCGAATATATCAAACGGTTATCGATTAATTATCGATTCTCTCTCTGTGTCTCTGTCTGTCTCTGTCTGTCTCTCTCTGTCTCTCTCTGTCTGTCTCTGTCTGTCTCTCTCTGTCTCTCTCTGTGTCTCTCTGTGTCTCTCTCTGTGTCTCTCTCTGTCTCTCTCTGTCTCTCTCTGTCTCTCTCTCTCTCTGTCTCTCTCTGTCTCTCTCTGTCTCTCTCTGTCTCTCTCTGTCTCTCTCTGTCTGTCTCTGTTTCTCTCTATCTCTGTCTGTCTGTCTGTCTGTCTCTGTCTCTGTCTCTGTCTCTGTCTCTGTCTCTCTCTCTCTCTCTCTCTCTCTCTCTCTCTCTCTCTCTCTCTCTCTCTCTTTCTCAGGCAGTCAGTCATCTCCGACTTTGTCTGGTATTAGGCCTATGGACTTTGATATGCCATCCTTTTCTGTCCTCGAACGCATTTCTCAGTTCCTCAATGTTCGTGTTCATTGCTTCCATAATGTTACCCATCCATCTATGATCTAATCTTTTATCTTCCTCGTTTTCTTTTCCCCTCAACAGCTGCTATCATCAATGATTTCACCAGCGAATCGTGTCTTCTCAGAGTATGCCCCAAAAACTCCAGTTTTTGTTTTAAGATCAGTCTTTTGAGTTTCGATCGTAAGTAGGCCTACTAAGTAGCCTATAAAAGAAAGTTTAAAATAATGAGAGCAATTCTTACACTCTTTGCCCTGTAGGTTGTGCGCTAGACCTTCGTCTCCTTTTTCTCCAAAATATCTACAAGCTGTAACAGACAGATCGCGATATTTGAATGTCTACAATTAGTCAACGTCCCGATCAGTTTATTGATAAGTACGCTGCTAAGTCGCTGTATAATATTATAAGTTCAGTTTTGCTTTTATCACAGTAAGTGATATGAAAATATCACTGGTTTGTCGAATCCTTATCAGCAGGGCGCGATTTGTAGGGAGAAGGGGGGGAGTCTTCCCCTCACTGCCCAACTGCATCCCCCTACTGCTACATCCCCCACTACTACATCCCCCCACTGCTACATTTCCCAACACCTACATCCCCCAAGCTCGACATATCCCCCCACCACTGCTCCAGGTCACAAATCGCACCCTGCTTATCAGTCTAATTCCTCTACATCAAATTGCTAGTAGATTTCGGATGTTCGTTGCGAAAGAGTATTGTAGAAGAATGCAAAATCAAGGTAACAGTCAAAGAACCGAGTTCTGATACACAATCATCAACTTCCATAGCCAGGGCCGCTGAGAGAAATTCCGGGCCCATGTGCAGAGTAGTCTACCCGTGGAGTCTCTAGAAAGTTTTACAATCCGGATTATCCGGTGACGACCTTTTTTCTACTTGTCTGCGATAGCGAACACAATGCTTTCGACGGATCCCCATCTAACCCTAACCCTAACCTAACACAGTGTTGGAGTTGTGAAATTTGAGCTGGGGGGTTGAGGACTGAAATTCAATGAATGAAAGAAGCTGCATGTACCCGATATGCGATTTTTTGAGAGGGTTGCAAAGTTAGCTGGGGGTTCAACCCCCTCTGGCAACTCCAAGACTGACCTAACACGACCGGGCCTCCTACAGATCGCCGGTTCCCTGTGCATTTTTCTCTTGCCCCTCTCTCGGCGGGCCTGTCTATATAGCGCCACTTCATAAATGTTGACGGCCTACAACCTTCTAATCGCATAAGAAACAAGACCCGATCCATGACATCAGGCAGGGATATTTTTACACCCCCTAACGCCCCCAACACCCCCAATTTGAGACCGAACCCCCCCCAACATCCCCTAATTTCAGCTATGGGATGACCATTTTTTGCTTGTCAGACTTTTTGGGCAGGAGAGCCCCAGAATTTACCGACAGCCCCCAAATTGATAATCCTAGAAATAACCCTGACTTCAGGCCGGACAATCCGACGACACTCTACGGCAGATAAGGCAGTACAATCGAGCCTCTGAATAGAATAACAGATCTACAAGAGACGCGATACAAAAGGCTCAAAAGCTACATTACATTTTAAGAATATACTGGTTTTCAGTTAGACCCCCTGTTGCATTGTGGGTCAGAATGCGATTAACAATCGGTTCATTGACATCGCTCGATGTTCATGTTCATTGCTTCCATAATGTCATTCATTCATCCTGTCTTTTGTCTTCCTCGTTTTCTTTTCCCCTCAACAGCTGCTAACATCAATGATTTCACCAGCGAATCGTGTCTTCTCATGATATGTCCCCCTTCCAAACACTCCAGTTTGTTTGGTTTTAGGATCAGTCCTTCGATTGTAAGTATCCTAATACAAGAAAGTTTAAAACAATGGAAGTAATTCTTACACTCTTTGCCCTGATAACAGACAATTGTTTACCTTTGTTGACTTTAACCACAGGTGAACTGACAACACCTTCGTCGACCTCGAAAGTTCTGGCACTGGCCATTTTCTGAAATGCGGAATTATCGATATGTTTATTATTGATTCTGAACTTGAAATTAGTAATTCTCAAAGCAAATTTTCGAAAATTAGAGCCTGGACATAAATAGGTCTATCTGGCGGACCGACCAACGAGACAGTTCGTACGGGCTCCGTACGCCGAAGTCAGTGAAGCGCAAACAACCAACCGTGCGTGTATAGGCCTAGCCCAGGCGCTTTGGTATCCGCCTCTAAGGTGAATCACGTTCGGTTTAGCCTCTTGGTCCTTGCGCTTGAGATTTTGTCCAATCAAACCAAGAGTATTAATATTATTGTTCAGGTGCTATAATGCATCGCTGTTGTAAGTGATTGAAAATAAACGTTCGAGAGTCAAGTTCCGACACACCCAGCCACGACCTGGGAATAAGATATGATCAGGATGTCTGTTGCGAATTGTTTGATTGCAGTCACGACCTGTGTCTTTTAAAGCCAAATGAAACTACAAGTGGTGGGCACCAGTGGCGGCTCCACCGGGGGCAGGGGGGGCCGTGCCCCTATTGAGTGCCTGGCCCCTCCAGTGGCCCCCCTGTTGGGACCCTATACTTAATGCTACATACATAGCAACAAATGGTTCCTCCCCCATGATTAGAACTTGTCACCCCAACGGCCCCCCACTTGCCAAATCCTGGAGCCGCCACTGGTGGGCACTGGGCTGAGAATATTGAGTACCTGTAGATTCGGTAGGGCCTATCGTGCTAGCAGTATACTAGAGGAATGTGACAGATGAAAATGGTCGATTCTTGACAAGAACGAGAGACATGGGCTCGTCAAACTGCCAAATAAACTTCAAGCGATGACTTATGCAACCCCACCGGCGGGACAAACCTATGGAGAATATCAAAGCAAGTCACTTGCGGATATTCAATTCAAATACAAAGTCAGAGCTGCTTTATGGCTCGGAAAGTTGAAGGCCAGTAACCGCGTTACGGCAAAATTACAGAGCTTCGTAAACAAATGCAGGCGGAAAATCAGAGAGATCTGGTGGCCGAACAAAATCAGCAATTAAGAACAAAAACTAAGAGAGAAAAACTGTAGCATATAACTTCGAACATGATATAGGCCTCAAATGATTCGAAGCAAATTATTCACAAAGAACTATTCAATTTATAACAATGGGCTTAGATCTCATCTGTAATTATACAGAACAATGACCAACTCAACTATCACTTAAGTTTAAACGAATGACATGAAAGATTCGTGTAAGCTTGAGTTGCTTATTACATGCCTATTTAGAGACATTAAGATAAGTAAATAAGCAGATCCTAAGTGGCAAAAGCAATCCGTTACTTTGCAACTCGTTACCTGACGTTGTGTCGGAAGCTGTCTCTGCGGAATCCTTTCGTAGGAACTTTAAAACAAAAACACACCTATTTAATATAGGATTTTACTGATAGAATTATGTCAAAGCGCTTTTGTCGTAGGCCTTAGCCTTGTTTACTGCGCTGGAGAAATTGTCTAGAAATAATAATAATAATAATAATAATAATAATAATAATAATAATAATAATAATAATAATAATAATAATAATAATAATAATAATAATAATAAGCATCAACAAAGGATCATAAAGCACACTCGTGAAGTTGTAACTACTTTGTCTGGAGAACCATTCTGTGTGAAAAAGCGACGTCGGCCGGCGTTGTAAGAAGCGAAACAGGCACTGAATATATATTGTTGTACTAGAATACAGTCGAATACCGACAGGCGACAGCGTTCGACCTGCCAACATGATTAGTGGATGGTTGTGAAAATTCTCACTCAGTGGCGTAGCCAGGATTTTCGGAAGGGGGGGGGGTTGGTTAATGGTTATGATCGTGACCAACTTCGAAAAATCTTGACATCTTCTACTTTTTCCCTTCCAGATGCTGACAAGCAAAAAAGGTCGTTGCCTCTTACACCGTTGCATTCTATAGCCAAGGAGGGTTTGACCCCCAAAATCGCGTCCCAAAATTTTAAAAATGCATACAAACTCATTTAAAAAATTGGTTTTCGGCAGCCAAAGGTGAGTTTTAGCCCCCCTTGGCTACGCCACTGCTCTCACTAAAAATTTTTCTTTTCGATGGGGCAGGAGGTCAAAACCCGAAATTTCGGAGCACCGTTGACCAGCGGAGGCGAAACCGTCAAGCCCCCAACAAGTCGAAAAATTATTTAAACTTGCAGGTTACGCGTGATTGAAGCCTCAACTGCTGGCGACCTTTTTCTAAATGTAATGATAAATTCAGCAACAGAATGCATTCTCAATAATTTTTCTGTCTGTATTTCATTGACTAACACACTACTGCCACCAAGCGAGTGAGTTAGTATTTGCTGTTTTATACGATTAGGTACTTATTTAGAGTAGGCCTAACTTAAGCACGAATAGTTCAAAAAGATTTTTGCGAGGTACAATATTGGTCATTAAGTCCCATTCTCTTGCGGTCTTCAGCGCTGACAGAAAAAAACCCATTCCAGAAATTTCATTATTCAATCGCTCTACTCCGATAATGCCAACGATGAATAGGCCTATTGCACATCGGTGTTTGCTTCGAGCCTTCGTTTAGGTTCGGCATCTTTTTAGAGGCAAATTAATAGGACTGCACCGTGTTCTGTACAAAACCTGCACAGTATAAAATGTTTCTAGCATCCCTGTTGGCCTTAACAATTAGACGATGTAGGCCTGCACGTACTCAAATGATTTATAGTGCAGACAATCCGCCTTGAACAGGCAGTTTTATAACCTTTTGGAGAGTGAGTGAGTGAGTGAGTGAGTGAGCGTCGGTAGTATGCAACCGTTAACGCGCGGACTAGGTTAACACAAACCTGTTTTTGTGGACCGTCCGAGCTTTAAAAAGATTTTTCCGACAATATGACTCTACTTACTGTAACAGGCAAGTGTAATAATAATTATTCGTCTTAATCCTTTACTGCGCTTGTGAGATACATTGTTGTGGATTTGTGACACGCGGTCGGTCGTCGATGTTTTTGCCAGGGACAGAGCAGAGTGCTGGCGCGTTCGGCAAATGTTTTCGTTTCTGAAATCGGAAATAATCACGCGAGAGACATCAAAGTTGACGAATTGTGTTGTTTTCGAATCGAGAGTTCAAAAACAAGAGCTCCGTTGTCAAAGCGTCGGAGAGAACCATCATTATTCTTCCTGCTTTCGGCACGTGTAGGTAAAACGCAACTGACAATGTGTGTGAGAGAGAGAGAGAGAGAGAGAGAGAGAGAGAGAGAGAGAGAGAGAGAGAGAGAGAGAGAGAGAGAGAGAGAAAGAGAGAGCAGGCAGACAAGGACAGACATACAGAAACACACCGCGATCAAATGGAGAGATAGACCGAGACAGAGACAGATACAGACAGACAGACAGACAGACAGATAGACAGACAGACAGACAGACAGAATGACAGACAGACAGACAGAATGACAGGCAAAGATAGACAAACAGACAGGCAGAGATATAGACAGAGACATACAGAGATAGACAGAAACAGACAGAAAGAGAGAGGCGGAGAGATACACAGATAAGCATGGCGCCATTGGTTTGTTAGGTTGTTGAACCGAACAATTAATTCTAAACTGTAGACGCCGTTTCTGTTTTGATCGAAAAGCGCCCACGGACTCACTTCGTATACAAATGGCGTTCTTGACGTCGTTAAACGGACGCGAATCCTTAAACCCCGCCCCTCCCCCTGTAAACAGCGATTTTACGCACTGCGCTGTTTTCGCGCAGTCACAGCGCGGCCTTTCGACAATAACAGCGGCTCAAGGCTGGACAGCACCATAGTAAAATCAATTATGCGAATCGTAGTCTCGCCACGGTTTTCCCCCCAGTGAGAATAGTTCCGACCGTGTCATTTCGGCGTACTGCGGCGATACTGTTCTCTAGAATCGCTGAAGGCGTGATTTTTTTAAAATATCAGCCTTCAGCAGCGAGGGGTTGGTTTCAAGTGGCGTTTGGTCTCGACCGGTGACTGCATGCGAACCAACCGGCGTTGTTGAGCGTCTCTGTTCGCTGGTACCAAACAAACAGCACCGCTGCCTACACACGGAGTCCTTGTTTCCTGCCGTTTTGCGGGCCCCGAACCCCCCGAACGAAGCGACGGTGGTGGAATTTTTGCGCCACTGAAGACGTACTGTGGAATGAGGCGAATTTTTCTCTTCTCGTGAGCGTTCGTTTCTGGTCTTAGTATACAAGGTACAGACAGTTTTGACCTTGGAGGGTGACGGTCTAGAAGTGCCGTGGGTTACGTCTGCGGTCGTATACAGATTGTGCAATAATCGGTGGAATACACTACAAAGTCTACAGGTATTCGAAGAGGTAAATATCTGAAAAGCGAATCAATAATTATTGGCGAATGATTATGTAATGCTGGGCCGTCTTAAGGCATAGGTATGGTCGGCACGTGCCTTGGTCCCCGCTATATATGAGGGCCCCCGGCGGGCGGGCGGTGAAAAATAGTTTGTTTTTTGCTTGATTTTCGATGTTATGATGCCCGAAAAGTCTGACGAACAAAAACTGTAACCACCCCTTTTTGTTGTTACTTTTTTTAAATGCATAGGGCCCCCAAACTTCTTAAAACGGCACTGATATATAATGTATCAATAAAATACTTCTATGGCGCCACTATCAGAATGCCTAGATGAACTTAAAACGTCGCTTAATTCTATTATGTCAATTCAACGGTTTCCCGTGGGTGGTACAAAATGGACTTTCCATGTGGTATGATTTTAGAACTATTGACTATAGAGCATAATTTTAGATCCCCTCTGGGGTTCGGCCGCGACCAGTGGCTGAGGAGGAGTTGAACTCCCAGTCCCTCTTAAAATCGAGTCTTTAAACACGTTGGCGTTGGTTCATTATATGAGTTGAATGTCTGTCTGACTGCTGGCTGACTGTTCGGCGGTGTTTGTTGATCGTAATGAAAATGTCAAACGCAAGATTTCAACAAGGACAAGTCAAGCATAGACCTCGCTTGACTGTCCAAAAGGCCACGTCCCCATGCATTCGATAAGCTTTTATCGGCTTGTCAATGCGGCCATATCCTCTGCTTAAGCTTATCGGAAAGAACTTATATGGTCTCTTGTCACATTATACAGTATATATATATATATATATATATATATATATATATATATATATATATATATATATATATAGATTTCAGATTTCAAATGCCGTCTCCCCGAGTGTAGGCCTGCTACTACTGCATGCAGTTATCAGCCGTTAACCCCTTAACTGGGGATCCCGGATATATCCGTCCATTTTACATTGAGTTACAGTTAAATACACAGTTAAGGAGTTAAACAAACTTCTCAGTTAAACGTCTCTGTTGTATTGGTCTGCTGAAATATCTTGCCGTTAATTAAATGTGACTTTATTTAGCTCTATGTTCTCGCGGACAGAATTTCTCTTGAAGGTCGCCATATTGGTCGTTCTATAAATCAGCGCGCTTTCATCCACGGTGACACTTTTTTCTAATCGTCCGTTCCTTTCTTCTTAGGATCCGTGAAGATGACCCTGGACAGTATCGGTCAGTTTCCTATGGCGATGACAGACAACCACCACCAACACCACCACCACTGGTATCGTTCGGAACCCGAGTTGAACTCGTTTCTTCCTGCGAATCAGTCGTCGCCACCTACCGGCGGTTTCGTTAGCAGACCGTCGTCGTCGTCGTCGTCGTCGAGAAAGCTCGCCACCGTCAAGTCCAGGAAGTTGTCGCACGGCGGATCGCGACCGAACTACGCCGTCGTGGCGCGCGGCTGGGAGACGAACAGCATCGATCGCGAGACGACGAGGCAGTTCATTCCGGTCGAACAGTACGGTCACGCGACGACCGCCGAACACCCGTCGCAGCAGCGGCGAACCGATCATCCGATGCACGCATGGACAACACCGGTCGGCGGCGGCGGCGGCGGCGGCGGCGGCGGTTACCCGGACAACGATCGCCTACGGCAGGCGGTCAGACTGCGAGCGCTGATGCTGGACGGAGGAGCCGATGAAGGCGGTCGCGACGTCGACGGTCTTTCCTCCTCATCCTCGTCCGCCTCCTCCTCCTTGGCGCCGTTCGTGCGAGAGAGGACCCGTTCTACCGGATCCTGGCAATACGTCGGAGGTGGCGGAAGATATTCCTCCTCGATGACCGAAGAATTTCCTTCCGCAGCCACCGCCGCCCGGGTAGGCCTAATAGCCTACAAGAACGGCGGCGGCGCAGACGATTATTTCGTTTGCGGGGGTCGAGCGCCGACCGCGTCCGACGTTTCGCTGGAAACGATGCGCCGGAATCTCGTGAACCTGTGGGCGTCGAAGGGCGACGACGCCCACGGACCGTGGACGCCCGAGGTCGTCGTCGGGCCCGACGAACTGCTCGCCGCCACGCGCAGCTCCAGCTTCTCGTGCGGTTCGTCGTCGTCGAGATGGAGGCATTCCGGCGGACTGGAGCCGGACGGACACCTGCAGTTGAGGCTGCAGGTGCGACAGCGATACGACGATCTCCCGGTCGACGTGACGAGCAGGAAGAGACGGCTGAAGACCGCCGCCGCCGCCGCCGCCGTCGTCGACAAGACTTCCCCTCGAGCGGCGGCGGCGAAGACGGTCAGCCAGGGCGCCACACCGGACCCTCCCATCAGCGATCCCGACGACGACAACAACAGCAGCAGCAGCAACCGTGTGCAGGACTTGTCCGGACAGAAGAGGACCGGCGTCGACGACGACGACGACTTTGCCGAGCCGTCCATACTGCGATCGATGCTCACCGAACGCGGACGATGCTATTCGATGTCCGTGATCGAGATGCGACGACAGCGGCGGCGTCTCGGCGCCCACTTGGGCTGCCATCGTCATTCGGGGGCAGCGGCCGACGGCGTCGTCAACTCCAGCGCCGCCGCCGCCGCCCTGAACCTGACCTCCGGCGCGCCGCCGCCGTCCGACCGGCAGCTGGTGACGCTCGCCAAGAAGAACCTGCTTCCGGTGACGGCGAGGATCACCGACCTGCTGGGAAAGACGGTCGACTTCGCCAAATCGATTCCGCAGTTCCGGCGACTGTCGCTGGCCGATCGCGAAGCCCTACTGGCCAGCTCCTGTCTCCGGCTCCTGCTGCTCGCCATGGCCGAGGTCAACCTGCAGTTTGCCACGACGATCGTCGCCGCCGCCGCCGCCGCTGCCGCCGCTTCGGACACTGCTCCTAGCTCTGGAGGAGTTGGAGGAGAAGGAGGAGAAGAAGGCTGCCATCAGGTCGACGCGAAGTCCCGGCGGGGGGATCGTCGGCCATCCGAGGAGGCGTCGAGGGTGCCGACGACGCATTTTGTCAACTCCATCCAGAACTTCATCCGCAAATGCCAGATGCTTGACATTACCAGCGAAGAGTACGTCCAGATGAAGACGATCACGCTGTTTCAGTCGGGTAAGTAAGTGTCTGCGTTTAATAAAAGAAGAACATTGAGAATAAATGGACGGACGAAAGAGAAAGAGAAAGCAGACAGGACGGTGGATGGAACGAGGCAGCAAGAGCCAGTTAAGGGGCCATCCATAAATGACTTAAGGGGCTGTCCATTAATTACGTCAACAATTTAGGGGGAGGGGGTTTGAAAAAGTTTGCCAGTTGTTGACAGGGGGAGGGGGGTCAAGAGAAGTTGACGTCAACAATTTCACTTTTTACAAATAATCAAAAAATAGGAAATTTAATGGAATAATACTTACTACAATGGAAAAAAGCATGGCAAAAAAGGTAATCACCACCACATGTTGACACTCGATGAGCAAAACAGGGAAAAAATGGTCATTACCGCAAAAAATAATTACCTTGTTATTGGGACCTGCCATTGATCTGGTGGGGGGGTCAAAAGTTTTTGACGTAATTATGGGGGGGAGGTAACTGAAAGTTGACAGTTGTTGACAAGGGAGGAGGGGGTCAAAAATTGCCCAAAAATTGTTGACATAATTAATGGACAGCCCCTAACGCGATTTTGCCAGATTTGTTACCCTCCCCTCGTAACACGTCGTCACCCAAAGTCAGACCCCTCTGAAATGTGACGTAACAACGCGTTAACCCCCCTCTTCTCGTCTTAACTTCGAAAAATCTTGACAAGCAAAAAAAGCTCACCCTTATCTTTCCCCGTGTTCGTTTTTCATTTCCAAATGTGTTGACAAGCAAAAAAACTTCCAGAATAAATCTGGCGGGTTTTCGAATAAACACACGAAGATATGCATCTAATCAGAAAAAAGGTTATTTAATATTTATAATAATTTGTTTCAGCAGTTGATTTTTAAAAAAGCAGTAGGCTTCGGGCTATACTCCCCCACCTCAAAAGTTTTACCTCCAGAGAGCAGGGTAGGACGGCTATATGATCCAAAATTTTCGATCCCATACCGGAGGAGGGGGTTTTGTTTCTACCTGCAGCAGTCAATCTCAGTCCCCAATAAATCAAACATTGTCTGTTTTCCAGTAGCTTTACATCGATCTGGGTTTTTTCGGCTGATTTTCTTCAGCTTGACTACAAGTACAGATGCGGTTATAAATACGGTCTTCTTTGGCAATAATTATGACATTAGAGCTCAAAGCAACCAACAGAACGACGGTGAATTAATGAGCTTATAGGAGGATTAGTTAGTCTCAATAATAATAATAATAATAATAATAATAATAATAATAATAATAATAATAATAATAATAATAATAATAATAATAATAATAACGCAGTCGCCTTCCACGGTACTTTCTCACCATCATCATCATCATCATCATCATCATCATCATCATCATCATCATCATCATCATCATCATCATCATCATCATCATCATCATCATCATCATCATCATCATCATCATCATCATCATCATCATCATCATCATCATCATCATCATCATCATCATCATCATCATCATCATCATCATCATCATCATCATCATCATCATCATCATCATCATCAACATCATCATAAAATAATAATAATAATAATAATAATAATAATAATAATAATAATAATAACGCAGTCGCCTTCCACGGAACTTTCACATAATAATAATAATAATAATAATAATAATAATAATAATAATAATAATAAATAATAACAACAATAGTAGTAATACTGGCAATAATAATAATAATAATAATAATAATAATAATAATAATAATAATAAATAATAACAACAATAGTAGTAATACTGGCAATAATAATAATAATAATAATAATAATAATAATAATAATAATAATAATAATAATAATAATAATAATAATTGTCGCTGATTAGAATGAACTACGGCCGTTCGGTGCAGAGGCTCGAGTATTGACTTCTCGCTGCCACAGACAGACAGACAGACAGACAGACAGACAGACAGACAGACAGACAGACAGACAGACAGACAGACAGACAGACAGAGACAGACAGACAGACAGACAGACAGACAGACAGACAGACAGACAGACAGACAGACAGACAGACAGACAGACAGACAGACAGACAGACAGACAGACAGACAGACAGACAGACAGACAGACAGACAGACAGACAGACAGACAGACAGACAGACAGACAGACAGACAGACAGACAGACAGACAGACAGACAGACAGACAGACAGACAGACAGACAGACAGACAGACAGACAGACAGACAGACAGACAGACAGACAGACAGACAGACAGACAGACAGACAGACAGACAGACAGACAGACAGACAGACAGACAGACTTTGTTTACGCCGGCTGGGTGGTGTTTTTACGTCGTCCCCCGAATAACCGTTTGCCTTAAGGCCTTGACCGACGCACGCATCGCGGCGCGCCGCCGCCTCCACCGCCGCCCGTCGATAGACAGACAGCGACGACGACGACGGCGGCGGCGGCGGCGGCGGAGGGCAGTTGTTGTTATTGAATATCGAGAAAATTCGAGGTCGCATCGTTCGGTTCGCCGTTGCTTCTGCCGCCCTCGCCTCTTTTCTTCCTCCTTCGTCCCTCTCTCTCTCTCTCTCTCTTCCCTCTCTCCCTCGGCCGCTGCTGCTGCCTTTTAAATTTTTGCTGCTGCTGCTGCTGCTGCTGCTGCTGCTGCTGTGAGTTCTGCTGATGACGGAATAAAATCTTCGGATAGACAAGGAGGCGGGGTGGGGTGGGGTGGAGTTGCGGGGGGGGGGGCGGGGGCGGGGTGGTGGCGTCGTTTCATCGTTCCGTTCTATTATGGTAACGTAATGTAAAAATTACATACTGTACATGGCGCTGCTTATATTTGTACTCAGTGGCGCTACCGGCTTTATAGAGTAGCTTGATAAGAAAACGGGCCTTTAGACGACTTTATGTTTAACTGATATTTTGTACCTTTTGGCACATATTTTGTACCTGTACTTCGACCCTTGACATACGCACATGGATATGTACTGTATCTTTTAAGTATAAATACAATATATTGAGTTGATGTTAGCAGTCTAAATATGTATGTAGATAGACTTAAATTGTGACATCAACGCAGCTTGAAAATGTTCCCTAACTAAAAGCTGCCAGAAGACAGAAGGAATAGTTTCTTGATAATCAGTTAGGAAACAGGAAGTTGTCGGTGCATGGTCGTTGAGATCTTCATCTTTACGAAGACCTGACGTTCTCGGAATTTGGAGGTCTGTAGAAATACCAATTTCGGTCATCGGAATTGCAGAAGGTGGACTATCGGCCTATCTGGAACTAAATAGCCCCAACATCTGTTTACCGTTTACCTCTTATGTCACCCATCTTGTGGGCCACGGCCACATTGGTATAGACAACAGAGCGTCCATCGATACTCTAACTGGGACATACGTTTGATGAGATTGATGTCACTTGTGTCAATCCCAATCTCGTTGCAGCCTTTGCCAATCAATCAGTGGCGTAGCCAGGATTTCCGGAAGGGGGTTTCCGCCAAGGGGGGGGAATTGCCAAAAATCGCCTCAAAAAATAAAAATTGCATGGGAATACATTTTAAAATTTTTTTTCGCCGTCCAAGGGGTGTTTTAACCCCCAACCCCCCCGTGGCTACGCCACTGCAATCAATCATCCATCAACCGAAGGTCTTGTCCGTCAAGCTACGTGACCAATAATTTTCAAGCAAGGACTCCCGATAACGAGACAGAATGTAACCTCGAACCTCTTCGGTTCGAGTGTGTTTTCGTAGCACACTTTTAGGCCTCTGCGTATCAGCGAATAAGAACCGATATTCCTATCTAGAACGACGTATACAGATGACAACGATCTTCGCATAACAGCTGTTTCTCTAACTTTATTGACCCCCTACCTCCTCCGCCCCACCCATAAAACTGTAAAGTTGATCCTTAGACTAGGAGGTGTCAACGGGTACCCGTTGGCGTCCTATTTCTCTACTGAAAAGCGTGCTCTTTCTGTTGCCGGACCCAGACTTTGGAATTCTCTGCCGGCACACGTCAGGTCCGCCAAACTGAATGTCTTAGTAGACCTGAAGTTAGTAAGACTGTCTTACTACCTTCAGGTCTAGACTTAAAACACATCTATTCCTGACTGCATATGATCCGCCTTAGCCTGGAATCTGGAAGTACGGACTGACCTCTGGATTACAACCTCGATTCACCACGGACAATGATTCACGACTACGATTATTCACTGAAGCGACCATCGACTGGTGCTGATGTACTACTACAGTGCATGGCGCTAAAGAAGTCTACTACTACTACTACTACTACTACTACTACTACTACTACTACTACTACTACTACTACTACTGCTACTGCTACTGCTACTACTGCTACTGCTACTACTACTACTGCTGCTGCTACTGCTACTACTACTACTACTACTACTACTACTACTACTACCACTACTGCTACTACTACTGCTACTGCTACTACTGCTGCTGCTACTGCTGCTACTAGGCCCACTAACTGCTGCTACTACAACTACTACTACTACTACTACTATTACTACTACTACTACTACTACTACTACTACTACTACTACTACTACTACTACTACAGTAAATTTGGGAACGGGTACCCGTGGAAACATGACCCTTAAGTCAACCCCCTCCCGGTCTCTGCAATTAAAGATAAGATCATTAGTTGTAGTAATCGTATGTAGCTATTTAGTTGGGCGCAGAGATAAGAGATCACGATAAAGATTTTGCTAATTACGGGTATACCCCACCCGTGTACCCGTACAAAAATAGGATGGGTATATTCGGGCAGGTTTTTAAGAAAAGTCGACAGCCCTATACCTTAGACCTATTGCGAATATCGTGTTCAGTGTTAGTCGATTTTAGTCGTAATGATCTAAGAACTTCCAAGAAAGGTATCTTGTAGATTTCTTTTTAACCCTTAACTGGGTATTTAACTGTAACTCAATGTAAAATGGACGGATATATCCGGGATCCCCAGTTAAGGGGTTAAAAACACGCCACCCGCTCCGTTTGTTTTCAGGCATTATTGAAACTGTTATTTCTACGAAGTATAGGCATTTCTACAGGCCATGCTCTTATCTGTGCCTTTGCTTCTAGAAATGACGACGAATTCAACAATGCTTTCGCCCCGCCTCCAGGCCGAAGCCAGTAATTTTGTGTTTAAAAAATTCGGTCCGATGACTATAAACCGCTCTGTGCAATTTCGTGATTATATAATATTATTTATTATAGGTTTATGTTCTATGCTTGTAATTTGTATTGGAACCTCTGCTATATGTTGACCGTCAATTTTTTTCGCAATTTATATATGAATCTTGCATTTGTCAGATACCAACAACTTATAAGTAAGTAAATAAGTAAAATCTAGTAAATTTATATAGCGCTTTGAAGGGAGTACAGTATTACAATATTAGTTGTTTATTCATATGCGCGTAATCTTCATTGAAATAGCTATATATATATATATATATATATATATATATATATATATATATATATATATATATATATATATATATAGAACCATAGTAGACACCAAAAATACAAAAAAAAAAATAACAAAGCAATTATTTCAAGGTATTAAACAGACGAACATGTACATGGAGTTGTATTGATGTTTCCAATGTAAGCCTACAGTTCGAATCAGTGACTTCCGTTTGCCGTTCGAGGATTTCATATACTTGGGCATTTCCAAACAGTCAGCTCTGTGAGTGTATGCGTGGCACAGGGAGGAGGAGGAGGAGGAGGAGGAGGAGGAGGAGGAGGAGGAGGAGGAGGAGGAGGAGAAAGAAACCGATTTTCTAATAATTATTAATGAAAAGATTCCGTGAGCACAGAATATATATATATATACACACGCTTTATTTATACACGTATATATATATACATATATATATATATTATATATATATATTCAGTGTCAGAACAGCCATGCAGTAATCAGAGCTTGTCTGTAATAGATATCGAAACTTTTTGTTAAGCTGATTTGGTTTGTGGTCTCGCCTTCCAACAGCCATGCAGTAAAACGAAACTTTTAAAGCTGATTTGGACCGCCTTCCGTAAAACGACTTCTGCAGATCAACTGCAGCTACTGTAGCAGCCGCGTGTCCCTGTCTGGCGCCACCCGCACCCCCTATTTTCCGTCCAACGCGGCTGTCGTATGGATCACTTGAGATTGGCAACGCCGACGACGACGACGACGACGGCGGCTAGACAACCAGGAGTCACTGGGCTAGGCGGAGGCTTTGTCGCCATCGATCGTTCTAGAACCTCCTCCTCCCCCTCTTCCTCCTCATCCTCGTCCTTGTTTTCCGAGTGTCTGGGCGTCAATTCGGTGCGAATAAATGCCACGGGAGCTGTTGACGACGTCAAAGGTTCTTAGAAAAAGACGTTTTTTTCTGTGCGAGTGAGGCACGGATCGAAGAGGTAGGTAGAACCCGACCCTAGTAAACAACTCGATAATTCGGGTTGAGAGGGAGGGCGAGGAGGGAGGCAAGTTCAATTATTATTGAATCGCAGCAGCAGCAGCAGCAGCAGCAGCGCGAGTCTCGATTCTTAACGGCCGATCGATCGACGATTCGATAATACTTGATTGTTTGGCTCGACAAAAAAGACGAAACTGTTGACGATGAATCGGATACTCACCCTTGGCGCGCGTTTATTCGGTGCGATTTCACAATATTTTTCTTCTCCAAATGACGATGAATCAACAACAATATTAGACCTACATTTACGCTCGTTCACTTTTCCCATTCACTGAATGAATCGATGGAATTGCTTATCTTTTAAATAGTAATAAGAATAACAGTAATCAGTGCTATTATTATTATTATTATTATTATTATTATTATTATTATTATTATTATTTGAAACGATAAATGAGATATCGTGTCCATTTTGATCTTATTATTATTATTATTATTATTATTATTAGTAGTAGTAGTAGTAGTAGTAGTAGTAGTAGTAGTAGTAGTAGTAGTAGTAGTAGTAGTAGTAGTAGTAGTAGTAGTAGTAGTAGTAGTAGTAGTAGTAGTAGTAGTAGTAGTAGTAGTAGTAGTAGTAGTAAAATGATAAATGAGTTGTGTTTTACTTGATCGACTGTTCGCCATGTTTATAAACTAAATTGAAACAGATAGATGTTCGTTTTGATCTTGTTGCATGTTCTTGTATATATATATATATATATATATATATATATATATATATATATATATATATATATATATATATTATATATTGGCTCCGTGGACTGCACTCTTGCGTCGAACGGCGTCAACTCCAGTTCACGACAACAGCTGCAGGACATCGTCAATCGCTGTCATCCGAACGAGAAACTGCGCTACTCGTCACTCCTTCTCTCCCTCCACACCCTCTACGGAGTGCACGGCGGCATGATGCGATCGCTCTTCTGCAGGCACCTCGACAAAAGCGGCGGAATTTCTACTTTCATAAACAACTCCCTCTCTACTACTTCCTGAACGAAAGAAACTCCTCTCCATTTGTTGAATTTACGATCATAACAAGCAATAAGCCCACAGAAGTATACAGTAAAAGTATACAGTAACGATGAAAATGTTTGGGCAAAATATCACGTGACTTAGTCTCTATTTCTATAGCGCGTCACGCTAGATCTACGACAACGCCTATTTTGGTCACACGCATAGTCTATAACGATAAACAACTGCTTTGGGAAGACGTTTTAACTTGCATTAGAATCGAAACATCTGAGAACTCGCCGTATCTCGCCGCTTCAAGTGAAAATGATTATGGAACCGACGAAAATAAATGGGAAATTTCTGTTAAAAAGCGTTTAACCTTGCGCCTTCTAATTAACCGTGGCGTCACCAGGGCGAGGAATGCCTCTCCCCAAAAGTTTTCTTAAGTTGGTTGCGCGAGGGTTTTTGTTTTAGGGCCCAGCGATAATAATTATATAACGCCATTTTCAATATATTACGCAGTTTTCCCATCCCATAAGGCCACTCGAAGGATTAGAATAAAATCTTATAAAAGGAATGACATTTTGCTGTAATGTCCTTCAACGGCTTGAGAAGTTATAATAATATAATATAATATAACAAGGTTTAAAGTGGTTCAGTAGGGGCTGCCCTGTGTGAGAACCACTGTTGCTCCCGTCCAATCTAATATCCTAAACTACTGAGGTTTATTTTGAACTCGTTTACAGTTGCAGCCGTTATTATCCCCTCATCCAGTTCATTCCATCTGTCCACCACTCTTGCACTAAAAAAATGCTGTTTATGTCTCCCAACCCGTTTCTTGAACAGTTTCATGCTGTGTCCTCTGGTTCGATCATACTGCTTCATTGTAAAAATCTTTCCTTTGGCATTTCCACTTTGTTTGTTAGTATTTTTTGTATGTCTCGATCAAATCCCCTCTCTCTTTCTTTTTTTCCAGGGTTGTTAATCCACAGTGATTTAGCCTTTCTCATAGGTTAGTTTGTGATATCCCTTGATCATCTTTGTTGCTCTGTGTTGCACTCTTTCTAAGGTCTCTATGTCTTTCTTCAGAATGGACACCATGCTTGAACACAATACTAAATGTGGACGTACCAAAAAATTGTAAAGTCTTATTATTACATCCTTTCTCTGCTCACTATCGTTCTTTTGATCATACCTTGAATTTTGTTGGCCTTATTAGCTGCCTCTGCACATTGCCTAGATGGCTTTAAGCTGTTATGCATGATGACCCCTAGATCTTTCTCCTCGTTTGTCACTTTTAGTCCCTTCCCACATAACTTAAACTCATGATCTGTTCCCTTCTTCCCAATGTGCATCACCGAGCATTTATCTGTATTAAAAAGCATTTGCCAATCTGCCGACCACTGGGATAGTCTATTAAGGTCTTGTTGTAAAATTTTTGCTTCTGCTTCACTGTCACTCTGTCCACACAGTTTTGTGTCATCAGCGAATTTTGAAATTTTTGACATTATATCATCATCGATGTCGTTGATGTATATGTTGAGACGAGAAAGAGAGATAATTGTATTCGACCATTGCTTTAAATCATAATATCAATAAAAAGACTTCTATGGCGCCACTGTCACAATGTTCAGGGAATCTGGCGCACCAAATCTTATCCGAATAAGAGCCAGGCAGGCCACGCCAAAAAGGTCAGTCCGATCGGTGGAGGAGCAATCTAAGGGGGTAGGCCAAGCCAACTAGGCATGTCCTAAGACTAGATCTAAAAGATGGCAACGTGGATCTTTGGTAAGCATTTGACATATCTCATTATTCTCGGACCACAAGTACATCGCATTGTGACACAAAGCAATCCATTTCCTTGTAGGAATCGCGCTTACCAACATGACGACTGATGATGATGATGACGATGATGATGGTGATGATGATGATGGTGATGATGATGATGATGATGATGATGGTAATGACGACTGCCTTTCCATTCAAACTGATCCATTTGTCCACAACCCTTGCACAGAATTTTTTTAAAGATAATGAAAATTTACAGCAGCAGCAGCAGCAGGAGCTCTGCCCCTGTTACCGATCGTCGTGTGCCTGCAGTGGTCGCATAAAGAAACGTGTTGACGACCATAAGAACAGGACGATCGTCGGATGTTATGTCTTTACGGCACTGCGTGGCGTTGACGCAATCCGTGCAACAGCCAAGAAAATATATTGATTATGTCAGTTCCATATTGACGCTTTGCGGCTAACGACCTGCTTAGCGACCGCGTTTTTAGCTAAATCAATGTCTTGGGGAGGTGGGGATGGGTGGGGTGGGGTTGGGGGTTGGGGGGGTGGGTGGGACCGAACGTTCCAGTTCTGAACCGACACGCTGAGTGAAAGGCATCCTTCTGGCCGACCGAAGAAGGCCGACCGTTTTCCGTCGAACGGAGGGACGGAAGGACGGAGGGACTCGGTGGAGTGACGTCAATGGCATCGGCGGTGGACGCGGACGATGGACGATTTAGGGGGGGAGGTTGTTTACCGCCAGTCGCGGGTCAAAGGCCTCTGACCGTGGACTCGGAAGCCGCGCGCGCGTGTAGGGCCTGCTTAAAGGTTGGCACGCATCGCCGTCGCAGAAACCGTTGCGAGAAGACAAGGTCGTCGCTGGTCCGAAAAATCTACAATTTCTGGAATGTTCGAAACGAACAGCTGTGGATATGGGCGGGCGCTCATACATTTGGGGAGTGTTGCAAGAGGGAGACACTTGAAAATATAAATCTATTTTTGTCGCTAACTTTATTTGGCGTTTGACCAATATTTTCGCACTAAAACACTACTGATAAGCAAGCTGAAATTGAGAAACCTTAATAAGAACTGTGGAATTGAATACCTTGAAAACTATATTAGCCGTGACCATTGTGTCCTGTGAAAAGATATCGTGGGCGTCACTGGCGGAGGATTTATCGTTAAATAAATAAAAAATGATGTAGATAAATAATGCAGTACAGAAGTGCTGGCATATAATTTATTTAACTTATATTAAAGATATGACCTAGACTTTATGCGATTTTTGTTTTGGTGTGCTATCGGCTGGTGTTCTATGCATTATGAAGTGGCGCTATAGAAGTTTAAGATTAGATTAGGCCCTAAGTAAGTAAGTAACACGAAATTTGTATAGCGCTGCCCGAAAGCTTGGCGCAGTGCTCCACTTTATACACCGGCGCTCAATCTATAGATAAAATCCAAGGCCCGTAATCCGTAGTCCGTGGTGGTGGTCAAGGTTGTAGATCCAGGGAAGGCAGTCGCAGGAAAGTATTTTATGGAGGATGATAAAAGGATTTTCGGTAGATAGAATGTAGGCTTATAGTAGGGATTTCGCCAATAAGATTTCTTGAAAAAAGTAGTTTTAATTTGTTCTCATAAGGGGCTGTGGAGAGATGGCCAATGGTGACTAGTTTATCGACTGAAAAGAACCAGAGTCATTGATCTTTCTGATCTCTGACGTGTGCTATTACAACACCCACGCTGTTGGAGCGACGCCACAGAACGGAGCTAGCTTACACACGTTTTGGTGCCCCTGACTTTGAAACATTAGTTACGCCACTGCTATTCCTGTGTGGTGCATCATGATGTTAATGCAGTTTAAATGCTAAATCTCACAAGTGATCGTGAAACAGGTTTTTTAACGAATGGAATTCGTTCGAGAAACGCAGACGCGCAAATATTGGTTTAATAGATTTGGTTGTTTGACTCTTTAACAGGGCCGGAGCGACCCACTCCGCGAACTCCGCGAGGCAGGGGGGCGCACGCTTTTGAGGGGCGCCAAATTTTCGAAGTGATCAATTATTGAGATGACGCTCTGTTAAGTCTTTAGCACAAATGATCAGCTACTTCAACCTACTACCTGTTCTTTTTACATAGAATTGAACTATAATTCACATATTATTTAAACAAGACGAGGAGAAGGCTTACGAACGAATTTTTATGAACCGGCGCCTAGTTAGGCTGTTTGTCACACGTGACCTGACTGCTTTTATGAATATTCATTTCTACGCGCGGTAGCACGGGTATCTCTTTGTTAAAAAGTTAGAATATTGTGTTCAAATTTACGTAATCCTTGATTACTTGGTATATTAAATTGAGACGAACACTTGGCATTTGTGCTCCTTTTGTTTTGACAGTTTTGTCATCCGAAACCGCCGTCGCGCCTTACCCTGGACGTTTAGAATCTTTAGATTAACTTAAATAAAGACGATGGCTAGATTTTGACCGTTCACTCGAATGCAAGATATGATTGCGTTGATTCAATTTGATCGCCCGATGGGAGAGAGATATTATCTCAGTAGTAATTACTAATTGCGTGAATTTACTGTGATTAAGTAAACGAATTCAACTACATTATGTAATAAGGTTACATAATTTTTTCTAGACATATAAAGAAATATTCAGAGTAGGGGAGGACGTGGGGAGGACGGGGTATTTTCGGCCAGCGGGGAATTTCGGCCATGTCCATTCTTCGCCATCAATCGACAAGAGTGCAAAAATAAATTACTGATACCTCCCTTTAGGCCTATTAGAGTAATCATTTCTAAATTGCGATTATTAATATGGATTCCAAAAAGAAACTCTTGTGCAGCAAATAGAAAGCGAAAAGACATCTACTGTTGAAATTGCCTGGATCTGGAGGTCCTTTTAACAGATATTTAAAAAGATGTAACGGGATTAGAATTATTTAGGAAATCTCATCATTTAGAGTTTTATTTAAATCGAGTCTAATCAGTTTCTTAATCCACGTGAGACTCTAAAGTTTAGTCATTTAAACCATCTCACTTTCCCCAACATGACCATTGCCTTACGGATCTTGCTTACACTTCCTGTCAGTGTGGTCGGTGGAAAACCGATCATTTTCGAGATTAAAATTAATAAGAATCTATTTGAGATCAACTATCGCTCACGAAAGGCTTTTTCAATCTCATTTTATACCAGGCCCTAGTTACATTAGAAAATGAGGTATGTTCTAATTTGGACATAGGCCTAAATGTAAATCTGAACTAAAAGAGAGATTTGCTAACATGAAAGCCAGTAAAGCACAGTTGTAGTAGCTACATTTTTTCTCTGTAAGATAAAGGTATTGTATTATTATTATTATTATTATTATTATTATTATTATTATTATTATTATTATTATTATTATTATTATTATATTGCATTATAACCTCGTTATGTATGCAGATCGCTTCCCAGGATATTGCCAATAGATTTACGAAGTCAAGGTGTATCCGCGAGGAAACAGTCTGTCGCAGAGTGTCGCTGCCGGGGGCGCCAAATCCTTGCAGGGGGCGCCCGATTGGCTAGCTCCGGCCCTTCCTCTTGAGACTCTTGGTGTCGATACATCTTTAGACAGTCCTGTGAGTTAGTGTTTATCTTGGTCTGCTTGTCTGAACGCAATGACTATTCGAGTTAGGGACCCCGACTGAGCCTGATTGGCATCCAAAAAGCTAGTAAAGGTTAACAACATGAAAAGAACGAACCATTTGGAAAGTTCAGATCCACTTGGTAGGCCTACTGTAGTGAATCTACAATAATAAATAGCTACAGTCTAAGCCGAGGGCTTATGCATTGAAATGCATGCCATAGAATGACCGAAGCTTTAGATCTCTTATCTCAATAAGTCGGATGGATCCTAAATTCTTTTAAAAAGTCGAAAGGACGCAAATTTTCAATCAAAGACAGCATCGTCCTTTAAGAACGCGCAGTTACTGGGTTATTGAAAGCGTGTCAATTTATTCGCTAGAGGTCTCTACGTAAAAAGAAGGACTGAGTGAGTTCTGAGTAATGTACCTAAACGTCACTGGATATTGAATAATTAATCATGGTAATTTTGGATGAACGTTACTTTTTTAGCTAGTGTCGGCCAGGCATTCCGATGAGGTACGGTTAGGGTCAGGGCTGACGGCCGAGAAAAAGTCGTCGGAAAACGAAAGAAAATTAGACCTACTTTTTATTTCTCGTTTTTCACAAATATAGGCCCTATAATTAATTAACATCATTACGCAAAATCTTGTCGATTTCCTTGATCTGACGAGGGCTCCGTTACTCGTTCAAGACCAACAAAGAAATGAAGACTGATGCAGCCAGTAATTTTAGTGCAACAACATCTGGGTCATTTCCAGTGGCGGCTCCACAGGGGGCAGGGGGGGCCGTGCCTCTCTATTGAGTTCCTGCCCCAGTTACCCCCTGTTTGGACCCTATACTTATTAAACATACCTAACAACAAATGGTTGGCCCCATGTTTAGAAGTTGCCACCTCAACGACCCCCACTTTCCAAATCCTGGAGCCGTCACTGGTCATTTCATTTGTCTCTTTTCAGCTATTCGTTCCTTGCTTGGCTATTCGTTCTCTTGCTATGACCTCATTGCTTATCTTCGCTATCATGCCATATACACGCATAGCACAACATGGAACTGTGACTTTGTGCACAATGGTCGCTCAAGTGAATTTATAAGTTTGGAGGCGAACTTTACAAACAGCCCGTTTCTCCAAACAGACACGTTCTAAGAACAACCAACTTTCGCATCGTGGCGATGAATAGGACACGATATGCATTGTCTCGTTAGAGAATTTTTATTCTTTTTACCGCCATCTGTCTTCAGAACCGTCTTGCAACGTTCTAAAGGTCTTGAAACCAACGACATTTTAACAAAACAGCCTCGACTAACGTTTTCATCCAACCATGACTTCTTGCTTCTGAGCTCGCCAAGGGGGCGCTTAAGATGTCAAACGAACCGGTAAAAGGCATCGCCACCGGTCATAAGCAGCTGCACATGCCTATAATGTGCAATACATAGAAGTGCCTGAGAGGCTAGACCTATGTGGTAAAATGATTCAATCAAGTAACGTTGACTGCTGGCGTCGGTAGACTGTAGACGAATCTTTATTTAACAATAGAGGGGCATACAACAGCTTCGTGCTCTAACGGACGATTAGACCTAATCACAACTCGATTTTAGAAGTAAACGAAGCATTAGTAGCTTAACAATGCTAAAAAAACTGAAGCATTAGATCGTAGTTAATTTTATTAAAACTAAGTTTACCTTTGAAGCAATCAAAATGTCATCGAAGAAAGAATTCTGGATTGCTATAAGTCTTTTCATCTTTCTATATACTGTGACTGAGCCGGCGACAGGCTGTCAACCTGGTAAGAAACTTCTGAAATCAGCTAATTGCGTACACGCCGTATCTTCACCGTTAAAACTAATGATGATAATCATTGGCGTAGTCAAGGGGGGGGGGCCCGACCCCCTATTCGGATCGAGGCCCCGTCGTGAGATTCGTCCAAAACCGGTGAGAAGTTGGGGTGGGGTAGTATTTATGAGATCGAGGAATACGCACCAGATAGTAGAGTTTAGAGCAGTCGTTTAGCCAGGATTTTCCAAGGGGGTATGATTTTAGCCACGGGGGGTATGATTCCCAACATCGAAAAATTCTGACAAGCAAAAAAGGTTATGATTCTCATGATTCCGGCACGGGGGAAATCCTGACAAGCAAAAGTAAAAGGTCGTCAACTATCATTTCACTTGCTTGAGAGAATTATATAGGCATATGAGCGCGTACGACTATACTGATCCGCAATATTTAAAAAAATTAGGGTCGGACAGCCAAGGGGGCTTTGGCACAACCCCCTCTAGGCTACGCCACTGGTTTGAGGAAATTGAGACGACGACCTGTTTTGATCCTCAAGATCTACCGTTCTCAAACATTGTAACAGACAGCCAAAAAGTCTCGCTAAGGCCAAATCAATTCACTAGCATGTAGGCTATAATATTCAAAGCAAAATTCTTAACATTACGGTCGACAAAGTTTTGACTTGATCGAATTACTTCGAGAAATAGGCCTATACATTCGTCACATCTGTACATATTTTAAATTAGAAACTGCATCGCATTTTTATGATCTTGAGATATTTGCTACATGTATTTCAAAGACGGTTTTCCTAATTTTGTTCAGCCTACGAGACCATCGTGACAAATTTCACTTCCAATGCCACTCACCTAATCATGTATAGTTATCCTAAATGTCCTCCAAACTACGTCGTCGGTCGGGTACTAACGGCCGAGGCGCGGACCGCATCAAGCTCGAAGGGGCCCTTCAACATAACCGGGTATTTGTCGCCGAAACTCAGTTCCTGCGGCGACACTGGGGCGGCCTCTTGCGTCTTCTACAATCCCCCCAAAGACCTGGTAAACTCTAGCGCCACTGCTATCGGCAACAACACGCGCCCGGAAATCGTCGTCAATTATACGTGTCAAGCGAAATCAATCTTCCGAGGCGGATACATGACGCCCAGTCAGACACGCGTCAACACGTCAACCGACTCGGTCACGTACATTCTGACGGAGATGACGGGTTTTGGTCAAGACTGGAGCTGTACGCTTTCCAGTTCAAGCGATATGGCTGTCCGTTGGTGGTCGGCTGTCGCTGCTGCTTCTTGGTCATGTCGTCTTGACCAGTCGTTGAAATGCTCTGGAGGAAATGGAAGCGACATAATCACGACCGCTCGCCAAAATGCCACTTTGGATTTATGCATGAAAGCACAATCAATTGTACTGATCAGATTCTTTGCAGACACATCGTGTACAAATATATTGGATATTCTCCTAGATGTTCAAGGCAAGTAGTGCTATTTGAGATACATGCTATTCCATAATTCAGTATTAACCCCTTAACCGTGTATTTAACTGTAACTCAATGTAAAATGGACGGATATATCCGGGATCCCCAGTTAAGGGGTTAATCGCATCAGATGCAGTGGTTTTACCGAAGCTGATAGTTTCAAAATTACATCCCAATTAGGCTATTGGTAAATATTTACTATCTGCTGAATTAATTATTGATGGTATCTGAAGAGGAGGAAGGAAAGAGGAGGAAATAGTCACTGCTTACTGACTCCCTCTCCCTCACCCCTCCCTCCCACTGGTCTACTCCATATCCAGCAAGGGGGCGCTTTATGTTCTCATAACGTAGTATAATGAACAAATGAACAATTCCAACCCCCTGATTACTCGATTCAATTATATTATTTAATAGCAATAATTTTAATAAATTGTTCTCAATCAACAACAAATTCAAGACAATGAACGCATCTCTGAAGAAGATTACTTCATTCAGTGTATTTTAATCGACAACAAATTCAAGACAATGAACGCCGAAGAAGAACTATTCGTGTATTTTAGTAGCTAAAGCCTAACAGTTGCTGAAGCTCACTGAATTCACTTTACATCAACAGCTGCAAGTACTTAGACACGTAGGATCAAATTTCTGTGCCTATCAGTTTCAGAATAAAACGGCTAGTTCTGACAATGCGATCATTGTAGGCCTAAGGCATTCAAAAGATCCTGTGTCGGCAGTGGCGGTTCCAGGATTTCTTGGTGGGGATGAAATGGATTCACATGAAGTTGGTGAGGGGGATGAAGAGAGAGGGAAAAATCAATAAACTTTGCCGAAAAAGGAAAAGGCTGACAAGCAAAAAAGGCAAGGTCTCCAGAATTTTACTAGACTTTACCGAAAAATAGGTTGACAAACAAAAAAGGTCGCCCGCAGTTTTTCCCCATCATTTTACTTGACTTTTACTCAAAAATAGTCTGACAAGCAAAAAAAGTCCGGTGGGGACGCATCCCCATTCATCCCCCACGTGGAATCGCCACTGTGCGTCGGCCTATAATGAAAACACATATAGGTCTACGGGTCGAAGTGATTTTGAAATTGTTTGGTGCGTTTCAGTGCAACGTGGATCCGAATTGGACATGCGCTGTTCCTCCGAACCCCCTCCTAATCCTTCGGTTACGACCGCGTTAGATCTGATGAAGGCAAACTGCAGCGCACTTCTCTGGACTGCACCGACAGGCAGGACAACTGCGTCGTTACCTACACCGACCTCCGGACACACTATCCTTCAGTCGATTCCGCGACAGTAACCTCCAGTCCGGTCTTAGGGGTTGCGTCGCCAGAACCCGTGGTCAGCGGAACCGATGTTCACGGTGCGTATCTAGAACAGGGATATTTTTACACCCCCTAACACCCCCCAACACCGCCCAATTTGAGGTCGACGCTCCCAAAATTTCCTAATCTAACAATGGTATGTATCATAAATAGCTCCCAAACGCCCCTCCCCAATATTTTACCGACAGCCCCCCCCCAAATTCACAATTCTAGAATAACCATGATCTAGGACTGCCTGTATTGTATAAACTATGAATATTTAATCACAAGAATTCTATTATCGAAGTCTGTAGATATAGGCCTACAGTATCGCCACGCAATCAGGAAGTCGAAGATATTTCCAGAAAAATCCTCGATATTGTTTTTAATTTGAACTCAGGTGAACGTTGACGTGAAAATGTCTGTAGGCTCGCCTCTTGCAAAATATCAGCTGTGCAGTTCGCTGTAGCTTTTAAAGGCCTTCCCACAAAATTTTCGGACAATAAGTCAAATACAAATCAACGGAGGTATAGCCTTTCTCGGTCCATCGACATATGCACAAGATACAGAGATACTGTATCATATCCATGTATTCATGTATTAATCCATGCATCGTATAGGCTAATAAGGACAAGAGGAACAGAATAGAAAATCTAGCGATGACAAATGAATATATTTCGTTCGAACTTTCATTTTCTACTGATCAAATAATTTTCGTGAAGACGAAATTTGTATAAACTTGTTAAAACAACTGACACACGGATTTTCCGCGGCAGCCGTTATACCGTGTCACTGCCCATCTGCACAAAGCAGAGACAGAATGTATTCATATGCATGCTAACTGAGTTTTCTTTATTCACAGGACTTGCAATGGGACTCGGCCTTGGTTTAGGTGTGTTCGTCGTTTTAGTCGCTATCGTCATTGCAGTTGTTTGCCTGAGGTGAGAGCTTTTAAAGGGTGAAAAAATGTCATAGTGTCAACATGAGTCTATTAGTATGTGAGAAAGAATATATTAGTCATGCACACGAATAGCCTGGTATAGTGCAAAAGGGGTTTTCACAAACAGCTCAAATACTACTACTACTACTACTACTACTACTACTACTACTACTACTACTACTACTACTACTACTACTACTACTACTACTACTACTACTAGGGCCTACTACTACTACTACTAATAATAATAATAATTTTATATTAACTATTATTATGTCATCATCGTAATGCTTCAATTATTATTATTATTATTATTATTATTATTATTATTATTATTATTATTATTATTATTATTATTATTATTATTATTATTATTATTATTATTATTATTATTATTATCATTATCATTATTATTATTTATTATTATTATTCATTATTATTATTATTATTATTATTATTATTATTATTATTATTATTATTAAATCTTTAGAGATCAACCATTGATCAATGAAATCATTTCAAAATGTTGTGAATAATGATGAACAGGAAGTCAAGTCGATCGAAGCGCGAATCGAAAGCGAACCTGAATTGCTCAGAAGCAGCAGCAGACGACGCCGGATTCGTACCTGCTGACGACGTTTTCACCTGTAAGAGCTTCTACCACAGACCTGAAACACCTGACAACGGAACAGCCCACGTCCAGGCAATCCACCAAAGCGAAAATAACCCGCAATCGTCCGTTCCAGACATTTTGCTCCCTCCTTCCAACTCTCCTGCTTCTCCTCCTCTGCCTTCTTCGTCCGAACCTGGAAAGGGGAAAGGGCTTAAGCAGCCCCGTACACTAACGAAGAAGGTCTTCACGCAGATAGCCGAGGCCGCAAAACAGGAGGAGCGGAAGAACAGAAAATCGAAGAGAAAATCCGTCGCAAATAAGGGCAACGGTCGAGGAGAACGGGAAGCGGAAGTCGACTGTGAGCCGTCGTACGCCGATGTCTGGCTCTATTCGTCCACTCTCAGTGGAATCAACTCGGCGGTCGACTGCGTTGCCTTTCCGCCACAGTCGGCGACAGAGCTGTAACCGAGAAACTAGAGCGTTAGATAGACTTCGTTTCGTCCGTGCATCCATTACACACACAGTGGATACGTTGAGTTTCTAGGCCTGCCTCTTCGTTGCAAGAGATCTTCTCCTTCTTCGGCATATGATGCAGTAGCGTCATTTCACACTTTTCTTGGGGCGAGATAATTTTTTGACCAATTTTGGCAAATTTTGGCAATTTTTGGGCTAATTTTGGCAAATCTGTAAATTTCTGACAATTTTGGCATTTTTTGCACATTTCACATTTATTTATTTAATACATTACACATTATTTCTTCATTTCCTTGTGGGGGGCCATGACCCCCTGCCTCTCCCACCAAATGATGCCCCTGATATGACGTGCGCATTCAGATGACGTAGTTGCCGACACAAATCTTAATTTTGATCATCGTTCTTCGTATTAATTCTATAGTTTATTTGTAAACAAGAAATGCACTTTTAATCACAGCTATCTTATGGCGTCACAATCGCCACTCGTACAGAGTGAAAGCAACATCACTCCGTTGCTTGCTATATACAGATCTCGCCTCTCGTGTGTCATCTCGACGTCTATGAACTTAGTGTTTACAAACTCCAAAATGGCAACTTTAGACCAACTAGTGTAAGAGTAGATGCCTAAATGGAGCAGTGGCGTAGCTGTGGGGTGGACGGGGGGCACCCTATATTCGTATCGGCACTGGTACTGAGATTCGCCCAAAACCGGTTCACGGGTTAGTATTAGATTGAGGAGTACGCAACAGACACACACACACACACACACACACACACACTATAAAGCGTTTGAGACGACGACATTTTTGCTCGTCAAGACTTTTCATTGACAAAAAAGGAAATCTGTCGGAGTGCCCCCATTTTGAAATCCTAGCTACACTGAAATGGAGCCGCTGGAGAATATTATAAATCAGTCTAAAATTCAGACACCAAACCTACATTATTCTGAAGACGCTCAACTGCCCTTCCGATATATTGGTCATTGCCTGGCTGATCATTCGCCTTTCCCATTGCTGTATAAAGAAAGGCAAAGCGCCTAAGAATAAACAGTTACTGTTGTACTACTTTCCAAAGCGCTATATAAATACACGATAGTTTACTTACTTATTCAGAGTATAAAGCAGCCGAAGAACAGAGTCCGAGGCAAGTGGGGTGATAGTACAGTATACAGCGAAGCAGTTGAAGAATTCCACTAGAAGAGAAAATAAAATATCACCGCCTATTTCAGGTTCTGTATGCTTGGAAAGCGTGGCGTCGCGGCCTTCTTTACCCCCATCACAAACTGTCGCACTTTCTTTGACCCTCTCCTCGAGCCTGAAGTACTTTATGGACGGTCCCTTAGATATGCCAGGGAATTTTTTTGAGAATCATACTGTGTTTGTATGTCTTCAGTAATCGTACATTTTAGAGGACAGTCTGCATTTGTAACAATTTAATAAGTTCGACAGAGTGAGTCAGCTATCGAACAGCTGTAGTTAAAGAATTAAAATTTCATGTTGTTAATCTACGAAATCATACAGTACAACATGTTGGTTGTTCATTTCATGTCTTGCCAAATGTGGTCGATAAGACAGGCGACTGAATAACGAGGTCATTTTGCATAAAATATCAGTTTGTCTAACCGAGCTGTACTACCTATTGATATGATATATATATATATATATATATATATATATATATATATGTATATATGGCGATGTTTAGAATTACCATTGTAGGCCTACTGTGTTACAATAATTCGGTCTCTGCTGTATAAATGACTAGTCCATAATTGATCGACCGGCTATTTCGTTGCTTTCTTCAGCTCGGCAAGAGCTGTTTTTAAAGAATGTTCGATGACCAGTATAGAGTGCTGTGACGTTGAGATTCGAAATGATGCTTTCACTTGAAAATTCCGCCTCATTAATCACAATGTGATGGGAGGAAAGATTTGAGATTCCGCGTTGTCCTGCCAAACGACTCGCCGAATCGGTCTTTGTGACCTACACAGTTGGTTCATTACAATAGTTATGAGGACGTGTCCCGCTAATTTAAGTCTGAAGTAAAACAAATTAGACAATGCCAATATATCAATCGACCACCTAACTTTTCTTTCTTGTAGACACAAATTGTAGTCTTGAACAAGGTGCTTATTGAGAGAGATAAACCGCCTTAGCTTCAAACACCTGTCCACTTTGCTCCAATTCTTTACTAATGCTACAATTCAGCATCCTAGAATTTCACAAGATTTTATTTACTTGCTTAATAATTCTACACGCTGCCATTTAACAACTTTCGAATGATTTCGTATAACAGTGCCAGATGGTTACACGTATTAGCCATTTTGATATAAATTTTAATTTTCCGTGAAAGGCTGTTGACATTAATTCCAACCTTTTGTAACAGCCCGGTTTCAAGCGTTTTATATGAAGATAAGTTAGCCTGTGTGAAAACCACTGAAATAACTCTCTACATTTAATAGTCTAGTTATCCCAGATAACTTTTGAATCTGTTTATAGTTTCAGCTGTTACTGCCTTTCGTCCAAACAGTTTAAGTTAGTAAAACCTTACTTTTACATTGTAATAAGTAGGGTAATTATGAAAATGATGATCAATGGCGCTCGCTGTTGGATTAACGCCTCCTCCTACCAGGAAGATGTCCCATATACGAGTTCATGAAGCCTTCATCTTCTAGATAGATTTTTCTGTTCGGACGCACGAATTCGCTGGAACACTTCATTGTTGCTGGTCCAGGAGGAAGGCAGATCGTATCTCTCTCTTCTTTGACGCACTTGTTGAATCGCCTCAGACCTTCTTTAGTCGCCTCCGCGTACCGCAGTCCGTTGACTCCGCGTTTAAATGGAACGAACCCGCTGTATCCTGAAACACATAATATAGGCCTATGATATACATGACACACAGATAGATATATGATATATGATTCATGGAACTGTTGCGCCCCCATTCAATTTTTATACAGCTCGAAGATTTAACAAATTTGTGCCCATCCAGTTGTAACTGGAAACTTGTTTCATTCCGCGATGGAGAGAAACACGGTGCGCAGACGCCAACGCCCAACGGCATCAATCTTCGTTAAAAGTAGCCGTAAATGTGGATATATTAGTCATAATTTTCATATATAAATTATAAAGAGTAAATTTCAAGGATACATTATACACAGGAAATAGAATTTTGAAACGTTTTCCCAATGTATT
The DNA here is from genome assembly GCA_018105865.1 of Metaphire vulgaris. Taxonomy (NCBI): domain Eukaryota; kingdom Metazoa; phylum Annelida; class Clitellata; order Crassiclitellata; family Megascolecidae; genus Metaphire; species Metaphire vulgaris. Next base: position 4,481,949 of record CM030832.1, read on the forward strand.
GTCTTGCCGCCTGAGAATTCAACCCCGAAAATGTCCATTGTTCAAGATGACGAGAAATATGGTTGCCAAGATTTTCCCTTACAGATCTGTTTAAGTCCCATGGCTGCACTTGGTTCTAGGTTGCGCGTGCTCTTTGCATAAATATTCAGAAATAAAATACAATTTTGGAACACTTATCTCTTTTTAACTTAGTTTACTTAACCTTTCGCCAGTCGCCTAAAGTACAGCAGAGCAGGGGCGTAAACCTGGCTTCAACATTGGGGGGATAGAATAATTTTTAAAAAGTTGACCCCCCAGAAATATAAATATCCCCCTCCCCATTTTGGGGGGATATTGCATATTATGGTGGGGACTTAAAATCGTCATGAAATACGCCTTGACAAGCCAAAAGAAGGTCATCCTGATATTGTTATATTTTTCCCTCTCCAAATACCCTGACAAGCAAAAAAAGGTCATCCGAAATGAGAGAATGTGGATTTGGCATTCTGGCATCAACATCATTTAAATTTTTTTACCATATAGGCCAAAACATTGGGGGGATAATTGATACCTGTCCCCGCCAACTCGATCGTCCCCGCCGTCCCCCCGTGTTTTACGCCCATGCAGCAGAGAATCCGTCAGAATACCAGCAGAATAAAGCAATTCTATTATTTGCTGACTTTGGTAATTTAGAAGCGTCGTCGAGAGCTAGAAACACCTGGTATTAGCATCGTGCTGTCTTGGTGATGTTCATTCGTGTTGCCGTCGTCGACGTAGGGCCAGGACCCCAGAGGATGTCGCAGACGACACTGACTTGAATGACAACACTGAATACAGCAAATTGTACAGCATCAATCGAACACTGCTTTTCACTTGCCATGCAGCAGTAAAATCTATCAATATATCAGATGGAATACCGCCCGCCCTCTGATCCAATGAATTCAGTCGATTTTGGTCTAAATTGTGCTTCGATTCGCACTTAAATTGAATTTTCAATCGACTTCTATCATGATACAGGACTTACGGAATGAATAGACTAAAAGAAAGACCGCAGAATGTCAAAATATAGCCGACACACGCACGCAGCAAACTCCAGATACAAATTTCAGGCGTAGTTTGCGCTGTCTGTTCCTGACGTTGGATAGAAAATGTTTATGTCCAAAGTCCTGTTTCTATCTATCCGGATCCAAGAATCCGAACTCAGTTGGATTCTAAATCGGCGTGCTCCGATAAAAGTAATCGGATGCATTGTAACTAAACTTTAGCATAGGTGTAACTATAGTTAGTTAGACCAGTGTTTTATACAGGCCTGTTAGGAGATTCCACCCCCAAAAACCCTCAAAATTCCCCCTCCCAAAAAATCCCAGCACTTACACAAATTTGCATTGAACTGTGTCTTTTCCCTCCAACCAAGTCGACCCCCCGAAAGCCTCAATCCCCCCATCCCCATAGGTCTGAAGTCTGGATAAAACACTGAGTTAGACAATACGACAATTGAGTACATTTGGAGGAGTACCTCTGTTTGACAAGTATCGCATGGTGAGGTCCTCTTTTTGTTCCTATCGATGAATGGTGTCACGCTGCAGCAGGCGTACTTGCTGAAGTGTCGTGGACGGTTGTGATCGAGTTTCGAAAATGAAGGTTGACACGGAAATCGATCGTTCCTACCCAAATAGTAGTGACTGTCTGGGATGAAACCTGACAATACATCACCGAATCGATAAAAATGCGTGCCGCGTTGAGAACTTGCCAAATGAGCGAGAAACAGTTGACGTCGAGCGCAGTGGTTCGACAGGAACGAGCGAGGCGGCATTTTAAAAAAAATTCGTCAATAGCCGCCAATCGGGGTTTTCACCAAAAATTATAAAATCGCCTCAAAAATAAAAATTGCATCCCCGCCGCATTAAAAAATTTTTATATTATTTTAACTGAACCCCCGTCGTTTCAGAACTGGTCGAGCGACACAAGTTCGACAGGGACGAGCGAGACGGCATTTTAAAAGCTCGTAAAGCTATCGAACCCGCCGATAATTACAATATAACTTTTCATGAACTAAGACAGTTATCCCCGCTGCCCAATATATTGTTGTTATATATTAATGAGCCGCCTTCGTTTCAGAATTGTATGCTTCTGAAAGGGAAAGGTAAAAGAAGAGCGTAACGCATTGAAACGGACTCTGGTTGGTAGCTAGTGCCTACCTGCATAACCTGGCATCATGTATCCACGGAAACGCGGCGCTTCGTATCTATCGGGATCGAAGCAACTGGATGGTGTGAGCGTTGGGCAAATGTAACAGCATTCGCCCTTCAGGGTCGACGGTTGTCCGCAGCAAGTGGGAGGAGGCAGCGACAAGAGCCGAGACACGGCCGTACCGTAAGTGCTGCCGACCGAGTCACGGTAGCCAGGAATATGTCCGGCGAACCTGATTCAATATAATTAATGAATTAAAAACGTCAGCAAACCGTCGATCAATCAATAGATCAATCAACTTCTATGGCGCCACTATTATGATGCCTAGAGGTCACCACTCTTTTCTATTGTGGTCAACAGTGGCGTAGCCAAGAGGGTTTTGTGGGTTAACCCTTCCTTGTATGCCGATGAAAATGTTTAAAATGTGTTTCCGTACATTTTTAAACTTTCGGACGCGGTTTTGGGGTCAAACCGCCCACCTTGGTTGCCGACCCAAAATAATTTCTAAGCACTATAGAATGTAAAGATGTAATAAGGCGACGATATTTTTTGCTTGTCAGCACATCTGAAAGAGAAAGGTAAAAGAAGAGGAAAGATGAGGTCGACGTTTTTTCTTTTTTGTTGCTTGTCAAGATTTTTCGAAGTTGGTCATGACCAAAACCATAACCCCCTTCCCTTCCGGAAATCCTGGCTACGCCACTGGTGGTCAATCCACAATATTGAAGTCTTTTACACAGCTTAAATTGTCGCATCCATTGACTATCTTTGTTGCTCGTCTTTGCACTTTCTCTAAAAGCTCTTTGTCTTTCTCCAAAAATTGATTCTATGCCTTGAACACAGTGTTCTAGATGAGGCCATTCTAATGTCCTATATAGTGTTGTGATCGTCTCTTTAAATTGAGGCAGTATTTAGATTTTGAAAACGCGACTACAGAGGATAACAAGTCTCTCTTAAATTTGAGAGATTTTCAAAAGACAATACTCCAAAAATTACTGCATTCAACTCACCCTACTGCTGAATAGTGCGACGTGTCCATATCTGACTGCGGTAGATGTTAAAGACCAGTAGGTTTCAGACAGATCAATTTGACCAAGAATCTTCGCCGTCTGTCATTTTAATAGACATCATGTGCTCATGCTTTTACAAACGAACGATGTCAGAAATAGCACCTAATTCGTTATAAGTTCTTATTACAATTTTTTCATTTGTTTCGCAGAATAATGTTTTATTGGCGATGATTTAAAGATTGGCCTATAATTTCTCCGATACGCGAATCCGTTGCTAGAGACCCTATAATTATGTTCAGCGTGTTTCCCGTTTAATTCAAGCGATCTTTGGGTATTGATCGAGCGCCTATGACTGCTGTTCACATTCCGACTGTACGTTTAGCAGATTTCGAGCCGTTGTAACGTAATATCGTGTAGTAACAACGGTCGTGATGACAATATTTACAATCCTCAGCAACGATGTTTCGAATGTAAAATTCCTGCTTTCAACGTGTTACCGTTTCTTTTAGCCTGGCGATTGTCGCTCTATTATTTGACCGACATTCACCATGGCAATAACAGTCGGAAGGATCGCCGTCTTAAATCTGTTTATTGACGAATAATAATTGTGAATATTTTATGAATGGTCTAAAAATCTGCTATCGACCATCGATTAATTATTCATTCGAAAGTCAATCAGACACACCACTAATGCAATATTTCGAATGCGGCAAGAAAAAAATCGATTCTTGTCTGACAAGTGTATGCTTGTTAACGATCAAATCGCAAAGCCAACCACGCACAGATGCATTGAAAGACTATAGACAAATCTTACTGCCTCTGTAACCTGTAAACCACCACTGTCAATCTTCGGTAGCAACGCCTGAAATTACTGAATGAGTAAGCGCTCCAAGTTTGTAAGGTGGGTCATCCTCGTATTTCTATAGAGGCGCGGCGTAATAACAAATAGAAAAAGCGCTGAATTAGTAAGTAGCAACGGATAAAAAGCAACTTGAAAGCAGTGACAGCTCTGCAGTGGACTAAGCTTGACTCTCAAAATAATCATGCTCAGACCTCCTTCTCCTCCTCCTCCTCCTCCTCCTCCTCCACCTCCCCTCCTCCACCTCCTCATCGTTAGAAATGATTAGGCCTATTTTAGGTGAAGGCTTTTGTGCTGAAAGAGTGCAGTATTAAGAGTGAAGCGTGGCAAATTGCAGCTTCTATCTGGCAAATCTGTCCGAGGCGTAGAAGAAGAATAATTTTTGCTTCGCTTTGCATGTGTGTGTGTGTGTGTGTGTGTGTGTGTGTGTGTGTGTGTGTGTGTGTGCTGTCGGTAGGTGAGATCCAGCACTATGCTATACATCTACCGGTGTCTGTCACCAATTACGAAACGACGATGACTATGGATGTTTCAGAGCAGAGCTAATTGGCTCTGCAGATCGTTTTCAACGTCGGTCTCAGCAAGCAACAGAACTCTAGTCCTATTCCATCTTGTTCGTTTCAAGATGGCAAAAATTTTGACGAATGTCAACAGTTATTTTATTTCAAACACCCACCAATCGTTTCACGCGTTCTTGTCAGTCGGATTCGTAATGACAGCATGGACTCAACATCTACGACTTTGTACTCGATTACAAGGAGTTATAGGAACAGCTTTATTAAAACAATTGCCAGCACGCATAGTTGATTTCTAACATAGGAAAATATTTGACTTATTTACGCGAGAGCCGCTTCCTTCGAGCTCCGGACAAGTGGACAACGTAAAGGAAATTGCAGTTATTATTTGCTGCATGTCTTGGACACTTTGACGTTATTTATCTGGAAGTTTCGTCTTAGTTTCCTGCAATGCTTACAAAATTTATTCTATACTAATGCGTATAGAGTTTTCATTCTTCTATTCGTGTTCCACTGTTCATGATGTTGAACGTGAAGACCAGCATGAAAATTGGTAGAGCATGAGAATTGCATCTGTAACGGATTCATCCTGTTGCTTAGACACTTTGTTTTGGCGAAGAGTTTGTATCATCGTGCATCAGAAGTCGGTCGGATTTAAACATAGTCACTATACTGCATATTTAAACAAAATCGCTAAGTATGTCGTCACTAGGCCATGAACTACAAAAGGCCTTTAAAATAAATTAGGCGAGGGCTTGTTCCGTTGAAAATGCGGTTTTGAAAGACGTCCTCTCCTTCGGTTCGATTTTAGTCTACATCTTTACAAACTTCTGCGCCCCACTGGTCGGCAGGCACGCATGCATGAAGGTCGTAATCATTATCAATATGGTGGCATAGTACTTTCTCAGCAGTGCATTGATTTTCTCTGCAATGCTTTTTATAAGGAAAATAGTGTGGACCAATAAAACTGGCACCACGCTGTTTCATTTTAGATATGTTCACAATTCCTGGGTTTCAAATGCATGAAAATTATGTATACCTCTGCAGTATTATATCCTGAATGCAGCCACTTAAGCTATTCTTTCAAATTCCAGGAGGCGCTCATCAATTCCTAAGTGCAGCGGCGCCACCTAACGAAAATCAGGGGTAGGAGGGGTAGGAGGCGCTCATCAAAATAATAATTAGCTCACAATTCTTCAAAACTCAATTATATAAACCTAAAATTGCCCTTGTATTTTTCGGTTGGGGTCGATGTTGACTTACTCAAAATCTCGAATGAGATCAGCCTGCTTTCTTTTGCAGAAATCATTCCGCCCTCTCATTCTAGAATCCTGGCTTCGCCCATGACGAGTTGGCGTCTGAAAATTAATCTAAAAGTTAAGACTGAAGGCTGGCAATTAAAAGCATTTGCCAGGCATCTATAGCGCAACTGTTTGAGACATGAAAATGAGGCGAAATCACAGAAAGCAAAGCCAGTATGTCTCCTCGATAACTCTCTATGAAAGTTAGTTTGCTCTCAGTGTAGGGCCTACCAAGCAGATGATTCAAAACTAAAAAGTATGCCCTACTAGCGCAGTGGCTTTAGGCTTCTTTGACACAATGTCAAAACTACATCGGGCCATGCTTTCATTCGCATTCTGACGCAGTCGCTCTGCTGTTCAATGTGGCTTTCTCAAACGGTCTGGAACCAATGCATGGGGTCACAAGTCTATGGGGCCACAAGCAGACATACAGTAGATGCACAACGACTGTCTTGATTTGCTAGCGCTAGCAGTTTTTAATTAAAAGAGGCAGTAGAAACTGTGTCACCCCTAAGCAGCCAAAATCAAGCTCCAACCTGTGACTAGCGCCTTACTTTCGAATCCTATTGCTCAATGTAAGTTGCATTTTTGAATTCAGATAAATTGAAAATCATAGGATTGAACTAAAATACTCGTGTGCTTTAGAAAGCGATAGAGAGAGAAAGACAGAGTGACAGGGACAGACATTGACAGAGACCGAGAGATGTATGGAAAATGACGACTTCCTCTTGCATTTCGTGATTGACCAGCCAAGTGCAATGCAGCTGTATATAGAAATACCATCGACAGGTCTACGAAAACAATAAACACAAATTAGGAGTGCTCTGATAGCGCTTAAGGAATAAATTGTTTTGGTTAGTTTTGAACGTTGATCATTTGATTGGCTTGGATTCGTGTGGTAGGCTCAGACTGTGAGACACGAAAGAGTAGATCCCACAGTAGCAGGATTGTGAAAACAATATAAAACAATATGGCGCATGTTGTCGTAAAGCGTAACCTACAGATTTGTGTAGGTCGAAAGAAATTATTTATCGAAAATAAATGTTTCTTATTTCAATCAAATTGCACAGTTTAATAGTTTATGATTTGAAATCGCAAAAGAAATGTTCTGATTTTAAGAAAAGCACGAAAAATTGTATAGCGAGACAAAGACTCGTAGGCCTACTGCTTAGTTTGTGTTGTATAAGACACATTGCTCTAATCAATTCTGTAAACACGTGAACTGCTTTACAGAAAGCTTACGCAGTGCTTGCTTCCTTTGCAATTTCAAATGTTTCATTTTAGATGATCGAATGCGGAGACTTTACAGTATTCCTGGGAATCGTTGTTTTACTCGGGATCATCCTCGTTCACAAGCGTAATGGAAAGAGGGAAGAATCCGGGAGAAGACATCCACCGTGCTTGCCTGCTCTTCCTATTGTCGGATCACTTCCGTTTCTTGGAGCAGAAATGTCGGAATTACCAGAAAAATTTCGCAAAATATCCGAGAAACTTGGACCCATTTTCTCCTTCTATTCCGGAAGAAAGTGCGTCAAATAGAATTCTTATAAGGGTTTTTTTGTGTGATGTAGATGACAGATTCGTGCAACTTTTAAAAATTTCGACCAAAGCTAATAATAGAAATATAACTGAGAAAATGATCGAATTAGCAATATTATTACCACCCGCTTAGTTAACTATTTAAAATCCTTCCAAAATGGGCTGCATAAGCAATTAAGAGATATTTAGTTGTTGATGCTGCTATATAAAATAAGCCTAGAAATAAAACTTTAAATATGCAGGCTTGAAATACTTGTTGCTCAATAGTTCAAACAACCAACTGCAATTATTGTGTAACCGCTTAAATTTGCCGGAGAAGTCCCAGTGAGAGTGAGAGAAGCCAATGTGTTAGAAATCTCTTTGACTTGGGTCTTTTCTGCAATTCAATTTTCATTTTTACAGTTTTATCTCAACGAAAGATCATCCTCAAAAATCGCATAGCTTTATCTTCCAGAACATAAACCGCATAAAACTAATGTTATATGGACGAATTCCAAGAAACTTAAGACAAGGTTAGCGGCAAAACTCAACCTTGAGGATGTGACGTTGCCATAATTTATTTGAATGTAGTCTAGCGATTGTGCTAAATGGAAAGCAGACACTCATCGACGCTTTGCACAAGCAATCAGAGGTGTTTGCAGATCGAGGAAATATCTGGACTGAAAGCAACATTTTCAACATCGAACGCAAAGGTGTGCTTTGAGATTTCAATTTATGACAACTGGAAGTCACTCAACAGATGATAGTGTTACGTAAGCCTGGAATTTATTTATTTATTTCAAGACAATTTCTATAGCGCCGTGCACTAGGCTAAGGCCTACGACAAGGGCGCTGCACACACACAGTCAACCATATCCTAAACTAAAAAGATGCGTTTTTAGTTCTCTCAGGAACAGTCCAGCAGAGTTGGCCTCAGTCACTGCGGTCGGCAAGGCATTCCAAAGCAATGGGTTCCCGCGAGAGAAGGACCTGTCTCCGAACTTCGGAGTCTGCGACGGAGGCGGAACGAGCAGTAGGACACGATGGCCGGAGCGAAGTGCCGATCTCCCGTGCGTTCGAAGTTGATCGTAGGACTAGCTCATCCAGGTACTGTGGACAGTGCGGGTTCTTTAACGCTCGGAAGGTGAGCAAGCAGCGCTTTTGGATAATGCGCTCCCGGGCTCGGTGCCAGTGCAGCTGGTCACGCAGTAGGGGGGGGGGGTCACATGGGCTTCCCAGGGGCTGCTGAAAACGACCCGAGCTGCTGTAGTTGAGCACGGATTGCAGACGATTCAACTTTCCATCGGGAAGGTCCAGCAACACGCTGTTGCAATAGTCCAGTCTGGGAAGGACAAGGACGCGCACAAGGTGCACTGCCCCGCTGATCGGAAGATGCCGGCGGACTGACCTAATCCTCCGTAGATGGTAGTAGCAGCCGCCGACAACATTACTGATATGTTCCTCGAACGACTACGTCTCATCGAGTAGTAGCCCCCCCCCCCCCCAGGAGTCGTAGGCACTTTGAGGGGACGACGGTCACATCACTAAAACATGAACGGTGAAGGGCTCAGGAGATGCTTCCTCCTGGGTGTGCACATCCGCAGGAACTCGGTCTTGGCCGGGTTAAGGGCCAAGCAGTTCTCCTCCGTCCACATGATGATCGCCATGATGCAATCGAGGAAGCGAAGTTTACGTCTTTCCAGACAGACAGGAAGAATACAGTTGCACGTCATCCGCGTGTAGCCGTGCATGGTCAGTCCGAACGCGATAGCGATTTTCCTCAAGCCCGCTATAAAGAGAATGAACAGCAGATTGCCGAGAACCGACCCCTGCGGAACACCATGCTCGAAGCCAGTGCAGCCAGTGCAGCTGGTCACGCAGTAAGGGGGTCACATGGGCTCCCCAGGGGCTGCTGAAAACCACCCGAGCGGCTGTATTGAGCACAGATTGCAGACGAACAGAACACCATGCTGAACAATTGGAATATTACTCAGTACAGCAGAATTACTGTTATATAAAAGCAGCAGGGTTAATTTTTGGCACAGCTATAGAAATTAAATTAACATGAAATTTACTTCTTAAAATTGGTAATAATTATTAGGAGAGCAATAGGCCTATATGTTCTATAACTTGCGATGTAAATTCCCATAGTTAATCCACATAGCTCCCAAAATCATAGCCAGTGGCGTGTAGAGAGTGGCCGACGCCCGGGGCCAAGTTGTCCAAAGTACGCCCACGAGCAAAAAGGTCATCGGGTCAATTTTACGCCCCTGCCCTGGTCTGCGCCCGGGGCCACCAGCCCCAAATTTGGTGCGCCAAGCAAAAAAAGGTCATCAGGTCAATTTTTACGCCCCCTTGGTCTGCGCCCGGGGCCACCGCCCCACCCGCCCCCTCTACACGCTATACTGATCATAGCATCTTGGCGCGATTGCGTTTGGACACTACACTTAGAAATTCAACTGATACACATTTTATTGAACTTAAATGCAGTTTCTATGCATCAATCGGACCAAAAATATCTACCAAAAAATCGCTGTTATTACTATAATCGTCTAGTGGGATACAAATTATTCGCAGTATTCATTCCATGCGCCCCAGCGACTATTTTGCTGCTCAGATGTCGCGCCGGCAATCTATTTTTCACTTCTTAACGTTGACAGTGCAACTGTAAGTAAGCAAGTAAAAAGTAAAATCTCGTATATATATATATATCGCTTTAGGCAGAAGTGCAGTAGTAGCTGCTTATTCCTATGCGCTTAATCCTTCTTAAAATAGCTATAGGTCTATATAGGCAAGGTTGGTTGTCGGCCGGGCAAAGATCAATGTATCCGTGAGGTGACTAGTTTGGCTGTTAATTATAGCTATGGAGGAAATGACTTTTGGTATAGGAAGGTTTTAAGTTTAGACCTAAAGGCTTCAGGAGATAGCGAAGGAATTAAAGGTAGACTAAACTGTGGTAAGACGCACAAAACGAACTGAAGCTACATACACTGTAAGTGTAAGACATATTTCATTACATGCTTTACATACAGTAACTGAAAAATTGGTTTCATAAGGATCGAGCGTGAATTATCAATGGTGTTAGATGATTTCGACATATCACGTCTATGCAGACGTCTGATTAGCTGCACTGCGTTGCCTCTGTTTCGTTTTCGAATAAAATCTACATTTCATTTGGACTGCCCGAAATACTCTCTCAAACTTACATAGCCTACATACTCACTTAATTACCGACATTCTTTTCTACACAATTATCAATATACTCGGCCACATACATATCCATATATGTACATTTAAACACACACACATATATATATATATATACGATCTGGGTCGACTCATTGCCCTACAATCCGGGGACAATAGAGAAGGATGCTTTCTGTTCCAAAGAATATCCGTCACGATTCAGCGTTTCAAAGCCATCGCATTCCGAGGAACATTTCCAAATCTGCAACCGAACGAGAGCTAGCACACTATAATTTCATGTCTCCGGACAATTTGTTATCATTAAGTCCCTCGGGAATGAAGTACCGAGGGCATAATATATATATATATATATATATATATATATATACTTATTTGCATACACAAATTCTGTACGACTTGTATTAAAGGAATAGCGTTCGCGCATTACAACGAAGACTATAAGAAGAATAGAAAACTTGCTCTTTCCATTATGAAAGATTTTGGCTTTGGAGTCGGCAGGGAATCCGATTTAAGAATTTGGAATGAGGTGGAGAAAATGATTAAAACAATACGTGACTACAAAGGTCGTCCATTCAATCCTAAAGTTTTTATGACACGCATGACTGCATACGTAACCATGAATATTCTTTTCGGAGAAGAATTTCAAACGATGGAAAATGATTTACATAACATCATAGACGGAGCTTATCAATTCCTACATAACATGGACCTAGCATTTGATGCTGCACCATTGGTCAGATTTTTGCCAATGTATCGAAAGAAGATTGTGAATATGAAGACGGCAACAGAAATGATGATGACAGGACTTGAAGTGGCTATAAGACACAATAAGTCAGCTGAGTTGACTCAAAGCACGTTCACAAAGCGATATTTGGAAGTCGAAGGTCCCAATTATGACCATCAAACCCTTCTGTTCATTCTTCGTGATTTGTGCTTGGGAAGCTCTGATACAACATCCTTAAGGCTCTTGTGGTTAATGGTTGACATGGCGAATCATTCGGATGTCAAAGACCGTGTTCAGAAGGAAATTGATGAGGTGGTGCCAGAATACAGATTGCCATCTTATGAAGACAAGCTGCGACTTCCTTACACCGAGGCGACAATATTGGAAACTTCAAGATTTCATAATATTGGACCAATTACAATCCCACGTGCCACACTTAGAGATACCGAGATCTGCGGATATTTTATTGCTAAAGGCACTTTGGTATGTATTGTAAGTCAGAAATGCATTAATTATTATATTAATAATTAGTATTATTATTGTACATCGAAAAACAGAGTTTTTGGTGAATTTTGTAACGTTTTCTCTTTCTTTTCTCCGAATCACATATTTCCAACAAAGCGTGAACCGAATTTGAGATAACCGAAAATATATAATTATTTCACTTGGCATAGTTGGCATCCATGAGCTTCTATATGTAAATTGCAATCGATTCAAAATGCTTTAGCCCGTGCAGTAACCAAAACACCAACATTCTGTCATATTGCACCATTAGGCGTACTCAAATCTCTTCACTGGCTGAAACTAGCAGAACGCATTAGATGTAAAATTATATCGATGACTATTAACTTTCTTCATGCATCTGTTCAAGTCCCTGACTACATGATTCGAATTTTAAAGATGTGTAACCATAAACTGCAAATATTTCTTAATCCTACAAATTCAGATACTTCCGAATGCGCACAGTTCTAACGTGGATCCCTCGCTTTGGATCGATCCCGAGAATTATAGACCCGAACGGTTTCTGGATAAAGATCGGAACGTCGTCGTAAGAAAGGACGATGTCATGTCATTTGGTCTTGGTTAGTTCCTTTGTATATTTTATTTTGTAGATTTCAATATGCTCATATAGCAGCTCAGTATGTAATCGATGAATGATGTGGGGACACGGTGGGGATGCTCTACTAATCTCTATCAATCTTTGTACCGATGATGGCATCCGCTTTGTGCCCCTCACATGCAGTACATAAACATCCATCACATCCATCACGAGCATCCATCACGAAATTTACTATTTTCAGTTTTTGGCTGAGAATTTGAGAATACCTCGTGAATATGAGCCACTTGTCTCTTCTCACTTCCTTTCAGGACTTTAAAAGAACCATAGTTGTGAAGTTCGAAGAAGTTTTTTTAAATTTCGTAAAAAGTTCAATAAAGTTCAAGAAAAAAAGTTCGGAAAAGTTAAAAAAAGTTCGAAATTCCAATTTAGTCCTTGTCGGATGACTCAATCTCAGAAGACCAATCGTTGCATTCATCGGCATAGTACATGTTTTCGATTTAATCCACCAGTCGTAAGTTACAATGCACTTTGACAATCTTCTCAACTGTCTTACTTGCGAGTCTGCTGCGTTTTTTATGTGTATAAATTCAAATGCTGACCAATTTCTTTCACACGAGTGACACGACCCGACTTTTGCAGCGATGATTCAAATTGAACTTTATGAACTTTAAAGGCTTATCAATAAAGTTCAAAAAGTTCGAACAATAATAAAGTTCAAAACGTTTGAACGTCACAACTATGAAAAGAACCTCACTCTTCAATTGATCGCCCCGCGACATTTAATATTGGGACAGTTCGTCTCTTAGAAATTGCACGAATCCTCGTACCAACATTCCAAAAAAGACTTGCTCTCGTCACTGGCTGCATAGGTTAGGCCTACTTAACGAGCATGTATATGTATGCATATATATATATATATATATATATATATATATATATATATATATATATATATATATATATATATATATATATATATTAGGGAGAGAGAGAGAGAGACAGACAGACAGAGTAGGGTAGGGTATTGTGAGTTGGGCCCTAAGATGTTTTATTGCCGATCTAGGTATGGTTGTGCTTTCATTAAGAAAAGGTGCGCACACTGAATCTCAATATCATGTAATTGTTGATAGGTTTTGACTTATATGTTTTCCCATTTTTTAAAGGAAAGCGCTCGTGCTTGGGAGAAGCTCTGGCGAAGCAAGAGGTGTTCATCTTCTTCTGCAGCCTCATGCAGCATTTCGACATGCAGCCACCAGAGGGCCAGACCGCAATCAATGTTGTCAACGAACAATCTTTTGCCGTTGGCCCTTCAGCTTTCCAAATAAGACTCATTCCAAGAAAATAGCAATAATTTGGAATGAGACGTTGGACTCCAAAGCTCTTAATGGGAGATTTTCGATTCGCATATTATTCTCTTATTGATATATGGTTTCACAAATTAATGTACAATCTGGTAGCTAGACAATTTTAACAGATTTATATAGGGACCGTCTATAAAGTACGTGACTCTTTTTGAGTTTTTGACCCACTCCTCTTGTCGCAGCCTGTCGCAAACCTCAGACTCCTGCGTATGTGGTCACTATAGGCGATGTACTACAGAAGGCCTTAAAATGATGTAGGCGAGGGCTGTTCCGTTGAAAGCGTGGTTTTAAAAGACGTCCTCTTAATTCTTTGGTTCGATTTTAGTCTACACCTTTTCAAACTTCTGCGCCCCACTGGTTGACAGGCATGCACGAAGGTCGTAGTCCTTATCAATATGGCGCATACCACTGTCTCAGCAGGGCATCGACTTCCTCTGCAATGCTGTTTAAAAAAATAAATGGTGGGCCAATGAAACCGGCGCCACGCAGTTTCATTGAAAATATTTTCACATTTCCTAGGTTTCAAATGCATGGAAATTCTGTATACCTTTGCAGTATTATATTCTGAATGCAGCCACTTAAGCTATTCCTTGAAATTCCAGAAAGCGCTCATCAATTCTAAAGTGCAGCGGCGCCACCTAACGAAAACCAGCCTAGGGGTAGGAGGCGCTGACGTAACGTAAAAATTTTTAAGTGACCTTTTGGGCTTGTCAGATACCTCTTTTTCGCTTGTCAGAGATTTTTGAGAGGAAAAATACAAAGATGACCTCTTTGTTTGCTTGTCAGGGTTTATCGAGAGGAAACATGCAAGCTAGATATGACCTTTTTTGCTTGTCAATACTTTTTGGAGGACGAAAATGGGGTTGGGCCCGTTGTTACGTCATATTTTAGGGGGTCTGACGTTTTGTTACATCGCGTTACGTAGGGGAGGGGGTAAAAAAGTGCCAAAATCGCGTTATACGTGATTTATGGACGACCCCTAGCATCTTTGTGTGAGATTGCGTGTTTCCTAGTACCGTGAAATTCAACTGGTAAAGCTTTATCGAACTCAATGCACTCGGACCACAAAATGCGCTAAGAATCATACTGTAATCGCTCCCATGCATAATTGATAATTAATATGTCGCTGCATGCCAGTGGCAGCTCCACCAGGGGCCAGGGGGCCTGTGCCCCCTTTGGGAGCCTGGCCCCAGTGGCCCCCAGTTGGGACCCTATACTTAATGCTACATACATTAAACAACAAATGGTTGGCCCCCATGATTAGAAGTTGCCCCCAACGGCCCCCCACTTGCCAAATCCTAGAGCCGCCACTGCTGCATGCAGCTGTCCAGGTTTCACATTTTTGCCATAACAGTGAAACAGTTGCACTGCAGCTAACGAGATAAAGCTACTTATAATGCAATGCAATACATTTCATTGCATCTTGTTATGAAAAACACTTTACATAACTGAAAAATCTATCATGAGGATCAAGCACGAGTATCGACGGTGACTGACAAAGTTGATCACATGTAACGTTTGTGTAACACCAAGGTTTGCAACATTGCGTTGACTTGCCTACGCTTCGTTTTCAAATGACATGACATCCTACAGTAATTTCACATCGATTGACCGATTTATTTACTCTCTCATAGGCCTACATAGGACCTACTCACTTACTCTTTACCGGCATTTCATTCAGCGCAATTACCTACCGACCTAGCACCATAGGTTCCTATAGGCTTGTCTTATCGCTTAAACGGATGCTGTGCGACTTGTATTTTAGCAATAGGGTTCACGTATTACAACGAAGCATATAGGCCTAGGAAGAGTAGAAAACGGCGCTGGTCTCAGGTTAATTCTGAAGTGAGCAGCGACGCAGATGCCTTACGTTATTAAATTTAGAGTAGGGCCTATTTTCCGGGCATAGGCCTACGTCTAGACTCTAGAGCAGCGGTTCTCAACTTGTATAGTGCCGCGACCCCTTTAATTCAATTTCCCATGATGTGGCGACCCCCAACCAGGGACGTCATTTGGGGGGAGGGGGCGATGCCCCCTGATTTTTAGGACACACTTTCTTTTCAATAATGTTCTAATGTTTGTGTTATCTAGTTTTTAAATCTAAAAAAATTGGTCGGCTAAATAGGCACAAAAGACTGAAAAGCGAAAAAAGGTCATCAACTCCTTGGTGTCGAATCTGAAATAAGCAAACGCACACAAGGACTGACAATCAAAAAAGGTCGTCAACTTTTCACAGACTTGTCAGTAGAAAGTGTCTTCCCCCCCTCCTGAAAAACAGTGAAATGACGTCTCTGTCCCCAACCGTAAAATTATTTTCGTTCATAATGTAAGCCTACTGTAAACTGTTAAAAGTAATAATGCCATGATAATTAAAATGTTTGAAATCATTCTCATTCTATTGTCTGCAAATCTGCAATGTTTATCCTCGAATGACAATTGGCCTATGATATATTTTTTTAAAAAAACTAACCACCAACGGAGAAATTTTGTACAATAACAAGTTTTACGCATAAAAAAGAGACAACCCCATATTTCAGAAGGTCTCAAGCGACCCCTAGCGGTATATCATCATTCGACCCCCGTCGGGGTCGCGACCCACAGGTTGAGAACCGCTGCATGCTCTAGAGTCTAGACCCATGTTCACAATGCTAGGTTACTGAACGTAGAAAATTACTATGGTGACTTTGGGGACGCGTGCATAAATTACGTCACGCCGTTAGGGGGTGGTCCGGCTATTTGTGACGAATTCAGTGTGACGAGGGGGGTACGTTCCGTAAATGTGACGTCACGAAAAAAATTAGGTCATGACCTTTGACCTTTTTTTGCTCGTCTGACCTTTTTTGCTTGTCATGGATTTTGGAGAGGAAAAATACAATTATGACCTATTTTTGCTTGTCAGAGTTTTTCGAGAGAAAAAATACAGGGATGGCCTTTTTTGCTTGTCAAGACTTTTCGGAAGACGAAAATGGGGTCGGCCCGTTGTGACGTAATACTTTAGGGGTCCGACGTTTTGTGACGTCGCGTTACGTAGGGGGAGTAAAAAAGTGCCAATTTCGGGTCACGCAATTTATGAACAACCCCTTTCACACAGGCCCAGGCCCTCCGAGAGGGGGGCAGGGGGCAACTGCACAGGGGCCCGGCGGTCTGGAGGGGGTCCGGGCCGATGATGAATATATGTGTAATTAACAATAAAATGAATAATAACACTAAAGAATGGTTAAAATGTCAGTTCAGCAGAGGGGCCCGGCGAGCACAAGCTAGGGGCCCGGGACACAATGCTAAATAAATGGCCGACAAGCAAAAAAAAGTCGTCAACACTTATAAACGGCATGACGAGCAAAAAAAAGGTCGTCAAGAAATTATTATACTTCTCAAGGGCCCGTCGGCCATTCTGCACAGGGGACCGGAATTTCTCTCGGAGGGCCTGCACAGGCCAACTTAGTCTCCTAAACAGGGGCGGAAATCGCGGGTGACGGTCCCTTCAGTAATTAAAGCGGGGATAAGTATAATTTATCCCCTAGCTTAGTCCTGCTGTCAATTTATATGCAAGGGAGGGTCAGTCATCCAAATATACGAGCCGCAAACAATCAGCCTACGGTGTTCTTAAGGAAGCACTCCGGTGTTCTAACGGAAACCGGTTGCTCAACGCCAAGTAGGCTTGCAATCATTCAACTAGCTAGCAATTGTTTGTGCAATTGGCCACATAGCACATTTTTGGAATCAACTTATGCACAGTTCCAACTGTTCATGAACAAATAATATTTGGTGCAATGAGAAACTCAGAGCCAGAGAATTGAGTCAATACATTCAAGACGTCATCTGTTGAGTTGCCTCGTGATTATTTCTCCGTGGCGATGTGTAGTGTTATTTTATGGTAAACGTGGAGATTAACCAGATATTTATTGTTCGAACATTAAATAGTTTTGGAGTAATCAGGATTCAGGATAGTGTCTGTTGCGTGGAAATGTTCAAGAAAAAGCAGTCGTTACTCGTTTCGCGACCTCGGCCGCCCACGTTTTCAGAAGTCGTTGAAGATGTCAGCGCAGTAAACGAAGACGACTGCGTTTTCAACTTCATCAAAGGACTTTCTGGTCCGTGGTTTCACATTTCACATTCACATACGACGTTGTGTTATTGTAAAATTATGTAGCGCACCTATAAACTCAAGTCAGACTGATGTACTATCGTTGCCTGCAGAATTTACTGTATAAAAGTGTGACAATTCATGTTTAAATATTTATCAAATGTAAATGCATTCACCCCAGGACGTTTTTCCACCAGTGTGGACAATTTGCCGACTCTTAGTCATTAGAATTCGCAAGCCATTGGCAAATCGTTCTGCCAAAATAAAAGCTCTACTTGTGTTAGTTTATTTTAAAATATCAAAGTGATTGTGGTATGAATCATACAGTGGGAAAATTACCCACACCAAAGGCAGAACGTCTTTAGGGTGAAAAGTCTTGTTACTTTGATCAACAATATCAAAGGCAGATGGAACTCTAAAAGAGAACTATAGTATTAAGTTCAGATCAAAATGCAACCGGGTATGCTCTTCAGAAGGTAATTTAGAAATATCACTTCAGTAGAGTTTTACCCAAAAGCCAGAAACAAACAAGTGTAGTACTCAAGATAGGTTCAGTATCAAGTGGTGATAAGTAATGCAATTTTAAAATATTTGAGTAATAGAACCTCAAAATGTTAGGAAATTTTGACCATAGATGCCACTTGTTTATATAAACAAGTTATTGTAAAGCATAGCCTATTGGGAAAAGAGTGTGAAGCTAATCTAATGACCTTGTGTTTGAATTTTGCCCAAATTTTATCAGTTCAGTAAGTAGGCAAACATTTTTTTTTAATATGAATGGACATTTATTTAAGCCTTAATTCCCTCTTGCAACATAGTATGTAATACAGATTGCCACTATAGTCAATATGCATTTCTTTCTTTTAGAAGATTCTGGAACTGACGAAAAAGAGTTGTTGAAACCAATTCAAGAGCAGAATATTAATGTGGTTGATCATGATTTGAGAGAAGATGAAAGAATGACTTCAGAAGTTGAAGCCGCTTACCAAAGAGTGCATCAGTTCATAAGCATGATGGAGGAGTTGAAATCGGCCCCACAGTTGTTGCACAATCTATACGAGCATTTAAAGATTGGAGATCACAACTTACAAGATTCCGTTAATAGTTTGCGACATAATGTTGACAATTTGAAACATCTTGGTTCAAATGTTACTGAAACCAAATGAAAATAAAATTCTTAAATATGTGAAATCTTCTGTAACAAGATCTCTGTTTTTTTGCCATTCGATTAATAGTGCTGTAAAATTGTGCCTGGTCGTAGGTAATTTGATTAAATTGAATAAAGTAATATGCAGTTCAAGCTCTATCATTTATTAAGGTGAGGCAACCGTGTAATTTATAATCCCCAATTGTAATTAAAATCACGAAATCTTGGTTCTTGTTGGTTGCAGCATACACCTCTTTGTGGTGCAAATGGAAGGGTGCATTACACTCCAATGGTGCTGTGCTCAATGTTATTGATTCTGATAAAAGTGAAAGTGGTAATTAAGATGTACTGGATACAATGTGTTAGTGTCTAGAAGTAAAATCGGTGCGATAGGGGTACCCGGTGATGCACTAAGTTCTCAGCAAATGAATGTTTAAACGTTACATGCTTAATGCTGTAGTTATTACATTAGAATGCTGTACTTTGAGAGACAGAAGACAGATCCTGATAATTAGTTATTAATGTTTCAGACAAAAGATACAACAAGATTTCTGTTTCATGTATTAAGAAATTTAATGGATTTTTTTTCTTAAATAAGTCACTCATATAAAAAGTTGATGCCATAGTGACTGGCAAAACCAGAACAGCAGTGTAACAAATTCACATAAACTAATATTATGCATTAACTACACGTATTCATGATGCATATCCAACACTACTTATAAGTAGGCAATCCTTATATCAAAGGAAACAAATGAAACCATTTTTACAGATAATAAAATGTGATTTAAAGTGATTTAGGACGCTAGCATGTGTGAAAACTACTTTATAGTAACTCTCTACATCCAGTAACCTATAGCTTTCCCAAATAACCTTTGAATCTCTTTACTGTTTCAACTGTCACTACCACCTTGTTCAAACTGTGCCATTTGTGGCCTCTTGTGATGCTATAGTGTGCTAATTTAAAGAATCAACTGTATGGCACATCAACTTTCCCAGTCGTTATTTTGTATGTTTCTATCAAATCCTCTCTCTCTCTCCTTTCTAATGTGGCCAATCCATGATACTGAAGTATTTTTTTCACAGCTTAAATTATGGCATCCATTGACAATCTTTGTTGCTCGTCTTTGCACCTTTTCTAAAAGTTTTTTTTTTTCAAAATTGGATTCCATGCCTGAACACATTATTCTAGAGGAGGCCTTATTAATGTCTAATATAGTGCTATGACTGTCTCTTTCTTTTGACTCACTATTAAGGTTTCATTATTCCCAACATTCAATTGCCCTTTTTTGCTGCCTCCATACACTGTTGGGATGGATTCATACTTCTACGGAAGATTACCCCCAAGTTTCTTTCTCTGTGGTGGCTAGAACCTTCCTCCCCCAAAGCATGTTCATTACCATGATTAGATTTTCCTACATGCATTACAGAACATTTGTTGGCATTAAAAAGCATCCGCCAGTCCACAGACCAACGTATATTGTTCATCAAATATTAACTGTTTTAATCTGCTGCTGAATCTTACAAATAGAGGCAAAGCACAAAACTAATAATTCAGCATGAAATATGCAGTATCTAAGCACAAACTTTTATTCATCTTTTTAACTGGTTTGATCAAGGCTTGTACTAAAACAAGGCTGGGAAAACTACGACCCGCGAGCCACGTGCGGCCTGCCACCGTATTCCATGTGGCCCACAAGATCATTTAGAAAATTGTATACGAGTGGTAGAAAGTGAGATAAGTTTAAATTATTTTATGGAAACAGGACACTTTATTTTAAACTCCTAGAAATGGCTATTACTGGCAAATATTGACATTTGAGCAAATATATAACATCATAATGCTACTCTGCTGTAGACTAAATAACTTGTACTAAAAGTTGCCTGTGTTGTATGCCAGCATCTTAATTATAAAGATATTGACTGTATGTTCACCTAATGTAGTACTGGGATTCAAGTGGCCCTTTAAGGAAAAAGTTTGCTCACTACCTACTAAAATGTTCAACGTTCTAACAGTTATAAGTCATATGCTGAGTTCACGAGCATCCTCATTCACTCTAGCATTGTCCTTTTGTTAAAGTGTTACAAAGATCGTGACCTCTAGGCCAAAATGAGCACAAATTCCCCTGCAAACCATTATCAGGATAATGCATCACAGACAACATGACTACAAGTACATTTGAAGCCAGTGCCTGATTAGTAATGTTATTCATACACAACTATTGTTAACATTAAAATCATTTTTTTCAACTATGTGCAATCAAATCTACAAAAATATTGCAAAAACATGACAAAAGGAATGACTTGCAAAAATATCTATGCATCAATGATTTTAACATTCATCCTACAAAAAAATTAACCTTGAGCTCAATGAAAAGTGTAACAAGTTGACCAGTAGCACAAATACTGCAATCAAACAGACCGAACTTGCAATTGAACTACTCATAATTAGAAATTCTTTTCTCAATACTGGCATATATACTGACATCACTTGTACACATATGCACGTGCCTGTGCAAACTGAACATTATGCAGTCTATGACCAGGAAAATTTTGACCCAAAATCAATTCCAACAGTGCAATTTTAGACCAGTGTTACTTAAATACACTGAAAATCAATTTCTACACGGCATAATTTCATGGATGCAAAACTTAAAATTAGTATCGTACTATTTTCAGTCGCCCTTTCTCTTCCATTTAACGTCTTCATGCCAGGCAGCAGTCTTTAGTTATATCAACAGGAATAACAGAATAGTGCTGTAATCTGTTTTGTAAATTGGTACTTTATCAGCATTCAATACTTATCACTACAGAAAGCACAAAACAATCAGACAAAACAGACAACCAAGCTCACATGACTGTGTATCAGTGAATCTATACAAACAGCAATAACATTCAGTAACGTGAAATTACTGCCGGTATGTACATGTAAAATATACGTTTTGCATAAATAATTAACAGTGTCAACTTGTGTCATGGAAAAAAGGCACCAAAAATGGGCAAAGAACTATGCAACATCTAAAATACCACTTCATGTTAAACATTAGGGACAAACACACAAGTGTTCAAATGTACAACCCCGTGTAAAGACCTTTTGCCATACACACCAATTTAAATTATAATCCATACAGAAACAAAAGTTCCTATAAGAAATTGCCAGTCTATATTAGATTTGCTCAATAAATAATATCTCAAATCCAGTATATTCAGGATAATCCAAAAGATCATTACTATGCAACAAATCGAACGTAATATTCAAATTTGTCATCAAGACAAATCTCGGCAAACTATATTATTTCAGGAATTCTTTAGACAATTCATCCGATCTTGTATAAAAGACATGTCATCAAACAATAGCTCACAGCTGTCACTGCAACTGCTTCAGTCTCATCTTTAAAAAATCACAGCGATTACACAAGCTGCCAATGCATCACAGTGGCACACACATGCATACCAACAATGGCACCGCAGTCAAGCTATATTATTTGCAAAACAGAATTGTACCACTGACGATGATGTCATAGTCGCACTGTTGCTCCGTACTGCTGCGGTGCAGCAGAGTCGACGGCGTTCGACAGAATAAACTGCTGACCGCCACCGACATGCGGTTTTTCTTCGTCGCTTAACTTTCTGTCCAATTTTCCTCCTTTTAATGCCTTTCCTGAATTGTTCGATTGCCGTGCATTGCCAGACTTGACGAATCCGTTTGCTTGTTGTTTCTCGTGAATAGCGAGTGTTACCGGGTCTAGAGCGTTCTTCGAATAACGCGTTCTTCCAGCATGCGATGAATAGGCACTTACTCTGTTAGAACCTCTAATCATACCCAAAGGATCGAAAGACTCGACACCTTCTGGACCACCATCGGGCGGAATGCTTATGCTCATCCGATTCTCGTGACGGAGCGGCGTGAGTCTTCCACAGATCAGCTCAGTCTCGGTTTCAAGTGTCCGTCTGCCGATCATACGCTCCACGCTCGTCGGAACAAAGAGCCCGAATGGCCGGCTTGGATGCTCCGATGCATCGACTGGCGGATCGGGAAGGTCCATTTTAGCATTACGCAAATCGCTCATACATCTCACGAGCGAATCGATGATCCTATCGTCTTCGAACGTAAAATCTTTTTCTAGGTGTTGCTGAAAGAAGCTCATCAAATCCTCACAGTCCATTCCCAGAATTTGTTCTGTTTTGAAAACAAAATAAACAGGTAACGTAATTTAAGAAAACCAATGATTTTGCATTTGCTGATTTAATCACAAAACTGGAAATTTTACAATTAATAAAACTTAAAACATAACTCATGCTGTAGACAAGAATACATTAAAATGTATCTGTACACAATATATAAAAAATAAAATTATAAATAATTACTATAAATAAATAAATAATAACGCTTCATACTGACTTCTTCATTAGACACAAAATTATATTTAATAACTTATCACAGAAGATAAACTAAAACACAACGTTCTTACTCTGGTGCATTTTAAAGATGTTATAACTCATTGCCACAAGAAGTCGTTCACCTTCCAGAACAAAGATATCCCACAGTCGAAGACATAATGAAAATGGAACCTAAATAAAATAACAACGAAATTCAACAAATGCCTGAGAAGTCATCTTAATTCATTTTATTAATTTATTAACATTGCAAATCAATCAATCAATCATAAAAACTTCTTTAGCAACATGATAATAATGCATCTGCATCGGTCTGTGGTCTCTTCAGAGTAAAAATCATAGTCAAAAATCATGTATGTGGTAAGTTCTTGGTTGAAGTACAGAGGTCAGTCCGTTATTTCTGGGAAAGGAGGGTACGCAAATCAAAAATATATGCGTTTTTAGTCAAGATCCAAAGGTTTAAAGACATTCAGTCTGGCAGACCGGTGCTCGCCAATTACTAGTTATATTTCTAGCTTAACAAACTGCTATGCTATAAGTTGAAACGAAGTTGCACACAAATTCCCATGCAGATGAGTTCTATGCTGAAAACGTAGTAGCTGAATTTTGAGAGTCGTTCCGTTATTTTACTGGGTAAAGTGAAAACTCCAATAAAGTCGACACGCCTTTGGTTCTGTCATGGCCCATCTGCAACCCTGTTTAGTTGCAGCCCGCAATGCATTTGACAATTTCTGCTATCAGTTGAGGGGCAAAGTGCCGGTAATACACCTTCAGCATTCTTACCCGGTCAAGAAAACATTGCATATACCATTTTATCGTATAAAAGCTGACGTGCAATTCTTTGGCATCCTACAACAACAACAGCAGCAGAAAATTTGTGTCAACGAAAATGCTTTGTTTGCCACCAGTCTGATCTGGCTTTATCAGCATTCTAAACATCTGCAATCAATAATTAATTAAAACAATTGTTTCACTGATACTAAAACATTAACTTGCACACCACAATCTGGAATGGTGTTTTAATTAAAACATCATCATCATCATCATCATCATCATCATCATCATCATCATCATCATCATCATCATCATCATCATCATCATCATCATCATCATCATCATCATCACAATCTAATGGTTGTTTGCAAATATCAGGTAGTTCCTTACCCTCTGGTCTCTTATTCTGTTCATTGCAACACAACTATGGCTGTTAAATGATTATAGAAGATTGATATATATACAATACTATTGATATAGTACACTAAGAGGATACATAAAAGAATTATCTCAAAAAATTAAAAACTTTTTAAAAATTAAGAATTCCAGCCATGATATTGTAACAAAGGTTTTTTGAAATTAGATATATACCAGGTGCCGTTTCACTCGAGGCAGAAGTTTCTCAAGAACTTTGTCATGATGCGCTTGAAATCTGAGCAATTTTGGAAAACCCGGAATAAAGAAACCTGAAAGAACATTGACACAATTCTGTGAAATAGTAAATAGCCAAGAAATAATGAACAAGGAACTAGGAACTTGCATAAATTAAAACGATAAGTCTGCACAATGAACTGTATAACTTCACATCCGGTGCTAAAATTTAAAGAAATGCATCTGTTCAATTATGACGTTCTGACAACATAGATTCTAACATTAAAATACCCTTCTCTTTCACTTGGCAAGTCTTGCTATGCCACGAGGTACACGATGCATACAGTATGCACGTCCATGTACCTTGGTCAGAATATCAACATCCATCTTAGAAGCTATTATATTGACTTGTTCAAGGTTTCTTGCTACATCCAATCAATTTCAAATGGCAAGGTCTGATTCATGATCCTAGCATTGTACATGCATATTACCGGTATAGGTGCATACAATAACATAATAGATGTAATGATATAATGTTACTGTTGTAATCGGCTGGTATGATTGTCTGGCGACTGCCTATATAATGTCACTGTGTGTGTGTGTGTGTGTGTGTGTGTGTGTGTGTGTGTGTGTTTCCCTTCTGTTGCTGCACTATCAACAGGACATCAATTTATTCACTACCGTTAATTATTGGTTTCAATTATTAAACTGCAACAGGAATTAGTTTAACACATTAATCAGCTCAATTGTTTACTTGTGGAATATACACTTAGTATGAATTCATTTTAAATAGATTTACAACATCTTATCTAATTCCACAGCAAACTGAATTCCAAAAAATTATCTAATCATAACAATCAACCATCAGCACACTGACCATGCATGGAATGACGTTTCTGACTGAGCAATGCCGACAAGGCCCAGAATGCATCCTATAATTAAAACATAAAAATACCAACGTTAGAAAAAAAAATTGCAAAATGGCAGTGATTAAAATCTTGATAAGTAGTTTGCTCAAGTTCCTTGAACACTTTTACCCAATGCACATAGTCCACATCATGTCCTGTATTATTATTATTATACATGTAGTAAACACAAACAAATACTCATGTAAAGTGTACATAATACCTAGGTCAGACAAATGCCATGCAACATGTTTAAAAGGCAGTATAATAATATTGCTAGAGTCTCTAATGTATATTTAAACCAATCAAACATATTAAAAATCACATACTTAATTTAGAAGCAAAACTGAGTATGACCTGTATACCTAACCTGAATTCCTAGTTGTGTATAACATATGAGGTCAAAAATAGTACAAATACAGTGCTGATATCAGGAGTCTAATGCTTGCAGAAGATGTATGACTAGCTGTTAATTATTTCAAAGCCCTGCATTATAACATAGACAAGGCACTAAAATACATAAAATACTGGCATACAGCTAAACAATTATCTAGATTGATTTTTGATTTTTCTGATAGTCTTTTGTAATTTCACATAATTTTCAATACTCACTTCCTCATTCATATACATTAGAAGTAGAGCAGCAATCTGACTCATCCCTTGACAATAGCCAACTTCTGTATTGTACATTGAATATGCGGACAATACATTGAACAAAGCCTGTTGTCTGAACAAACAAACACCGTCATATAATTAATTTAATAGATAAAAATGTGCTCATCAGATATGATGCATAAAACACTGTCTTAATTTAACAGTCAACAAGTCTAAAATGTGTTAATAAACCCAAAGAAAATTTGAAGACTTGTGGAATAAAGATAAAATTAAAATCTACAAAAAAACTAGGAACCGTGCCAAAATAGCTGATAAAAGTATGATTTCATACAACACACAAATCTTGAGACAGAGACAGAAACAGAGAGAGAGAGAGAGAGAGAGAGAGAGAGAGAGAGAGAGAGAGAGAGAGAGAGAGAGACAGAGAGAGACAGAGAGAGACAGAGACAGAGAGAGACAGAGACAGAGAGAGACAGAGACAGAGACAGACAGACAGACACAGACAGACAGAGAACCACAGATGCTGATGTGTATGTGATGAACATAACACTCACAAAACTAATATTATAACTTGACATTTTATTCACATGTTCATGTTTGTAAATTCTCTTACAGTTGAAAAATGATAAGAAACAAGATAAAGATGACACATTTCATCACAGTCAAGCATAATTTATGGAAACAAAGTGATCAAATTGTGAGATGATAAAAATTCTTTCGAGCAATATTACAATTATTATTCTGCAGTCAGAAATCAAAGAAGAGACAAAGGTGCTACCTTCTGAGAAATGTAGCCTTGACCAAACTAGAGATTTTAAGGACCTTTAAGAAAAGGAATTAAAACCAAGCTAAAGTAAAATTGTAAGAAATAGAACTCGACACCAGTTTTAAATAAGGCATCTATAAAGATAATAAGATTAAAATTAAAACAGATTCTCAACCAATAACAATGAATGCTACACACTTTACGTCGTAGCGTTTTCTGAACATGATGTGATTACGATAGGTTCTATGGACATCCAAGTCTATCTGCCTGATGTCTGGTGACCAGTCGTATGCTCTCTTTTTCATCTCCTGTTAGAATACAATCGCAGACAGACACAAGCGATAAACAAAGAGCAACTCTGTATATAAAAACCTGAACAGCATTAAGAATTTAATAAAGACAGCTGTGACATCTGCCAGCGCCCTTGCGCCTCTCGAATTGGACATTTTGCCCACAAGAGAGCACATCAACCCACATAGCTTCAAACCAGTTTTCCTATGATCCAGACATCCGTCGTTCAAGTCTAGAAGATGAGCAACAATGTGAGAAGCCTGAGTGTAATATTTTGGTCTGGAGGAAGTAAAGGCCAACTACTCCAAATTAGTGATGCAAGTCAGGTACATCAAACACAAAATACTCATATCCAAGAGGGAGGTGGACAACCTTTACCCGATTTAAACAGTGCTACTTTCTCAGTCGTTTCACAGATAATTTTCTTGGGTTATGCTATATGAGATCTGCCTGCCATCTAGAGTTCATTCATTGAAAGTATAAGAGCAAACAAGACTATTCAATTTGTTACCAGGTAAATGCCCGACTGTTCTGCCTTGAGACGTGGCAAATCCAAAAGCTGACACCAAACATGGCCTCGCATGGCCTCTGGTATGCCTTTGTAAACACGTTTTGTCACCTTAACAGTACAGCAGCAGCTGTCATTAGATTGCTTATTAACCAAAAACGTGAGGCATATGACAAGAAATTAAAGTTTCTTAAACGGTTTTTGACTGAATTGCCAAAATGCAGCAAGCATAAAGTGTAATTCTACGTAGTGGTAAAAAATTAAGCAATCAAAATGTTATAAACGAGAAGAAAATTCACACAAATTTTGGCAAGAAACTTTTGCTACAAGACCTTTTCTCCTGGATAGAAATGATCCCAGTTTCTGGTCATTTTCAGCCATTTTGATACCCTTTTAGATTCAGTATCTTTGACCTGAAAACAGAACAAGCACAATAAATCCTGGTCAAAGGTGTTCAAGTCCCCAAAATAAATTATGTGAAAAGTTTACAAAGTAACTTCAAAAAGAAATCATAAATTAAAGAAAAGCAGAAAACATCAATTTCAAATAAATTATTTACATTGAAGTGAAATAAATGCTTAAAACAAACCTTTGCTTCTAATGCATTTGACTGTGATTTTAGGTCATCTTTACTATAAAATGAACAAAAAGGAACAATCAATACAAGAACACAGCTGGAAAATCCTTATACTGACTTGAATTATAACATTTTGTCAGTTATACAATAATAATAAATTAATTAATGTCACCTGACCAAATGCAAAATGAACACTATGCAATCATCATCATCGTCATCATCACCAATAACCGTGGGCTCAGCGCTCATTGGTGCTTGAAGCCATCACCACAGTTTTGTCCCAATCTGATTGGAGCTCTATGACATAGTTCTTGCAGACATTTTTCACATCAATCACCAATGTCATCACATACCCTGTGTGGTCTTCCTTTTTTTGGAACCATCCAGTATTCCAAGCATGATAGTCTTGATCTTTCTATCATCTTTCATTCAACAAATATGTCCAAAATGAATTTGATAGCTAACAAAGGAACCCTCTAAATTCCATGCATGTATTAAAATTATGCCAAAAAAATGTGATTCACAGCTGAAAAACAATCTGACAAAGAATTTCTCTCAAATTAATCTGATAATTTATTAACACATCATATAAATTTAAATAGTTGCCCTAATAGTACTCAATATTTTGGGTAAATATGACTTTTCAATCAAATGTGAGTATAGGGTGCCACCCTGAAAATCAGTCCCAGTTTGCAAAACTAGGTACCATATTTGCACGATTATTACCTGCACACGTGTATAACTCACATACGTGTATAACCCATGGAAAATTACGAATTATGTTCCAACGTCTCAGCATAAGCCGCACACTAATATAACCCGCATATGTTATGATGTACGGGGCGCCGAGAGCGCCGACGGGGTGCCGAGAGTGCTGACGGGGCGCCCAGAGCGTTGATGAGGCTTCAAGTTTCCAGTATAACCTGCATAAGAATATACCCCGCAAGGGAGGGGGGATACGGTTTGTAATTTCTTGTATTACCAGCAGATAATAATCGTGCAAATATGGTACATCTCCAACACAGAAATCTCAAATGTTTTACATATATGAGGAAATTTTCAGAAATCCATTGTAAGCAAGAAATCTATTAAAATATCAAATATATATATATAATATATATATATATATATATATGCTACTAACTGGATAAAGCCATAACGATCAGTTGCATGGTAAACTTCGAAATCTGGATCCTCCCATGAATCTATTGCTGTGCCTTCTTCGTGTCCCTAACAGCGCACAGAAAAAAAAGTTAACTCAATTACACAACTAAGAAAATTACCATAATCAGAATTTAGAAATTTCATCATTGCTTCCACTCTGCTTATCTCAGGCAAGATAAGCAGAAACTAAAGCTATCAACAACCTTAGACCTAGATGTGTTAATTGACATTACTGTGTGGTCGTGTTTACCACTTTGTTTATTCAGTACTTGTACAAGTGACCAGGGAAGGATGCTCATTTAGTTATAAATCTGCTCTTATATATACACCTCCACAATAGTGATACATATACCCACAATATTGAATGTTGAGCGAAAACAGTATTGACTAATCTGTGTGTTATCAAAACCGTTAATTCCAGATAATTCCAGAATAGCACAAAAACAATATTTATACAACACTATTTATTAACTAACGAACTAACTAAAGAATTCTATAGCGCCATTCTAATAATGCAATTGGCATCTCAGTCGAAGGTTGAATTCAAGTAGAATCACAATGCCTCTGGTCAATTCCAAAAAGCCAGTCCCATTATTCTGGTTCCAGGAGAATAAGTGACAGCAAGCAGTTACCATAGTTTTTGAGTCTTGACCTGGAAGTTGCAAGAGATTCAGCAGAGCTGGAAGTGAATTCCACAGTCTATATGACCAGCCACCGAAAAGGCATTGCTTACCTAGAGTGGTGCGGGCGTGCAGTCACTGATCCTGTGGATTACATGGTAGATCCAACTAATTAACTATTCAACACTGCAAAAAGCAAAACAGATACAAAACATGATAAACTTACAACTTTGTATTTTGAAATAATCTCATTCCGTTCCTTTTTGGCTTCGTCAAAGAGCAGCTTCTCTTCAGGACTAAGATCTGCATCTAAAAAGCATATAAAAATATTTAAAATTTGTTCTTAACGTTATTTTTTAATGCCCTTAACCCCTTAACTGGGTATTTAACTGTAACTCAATGTAAAATGGACAGATATATCCGGGATCCCCAGTTAAGGGGTTAATACACGTATTGACGCAATTGCAATTGTGATTTTCCCATTGTGGAAACTTGCGTTTTTTTGGTTCAAATTTCTAAAAATTAATATCTCAGAAAATGTATGACTGATTTTGCTGAAATTTGCATATTTTGTGTAGAATAGATGAAATGTAATGTGAATAAAATTTGCTGAAGTTATATTGATTTCTAAAATGGGAGACAGTGTGTGTGTGTGTGGGGTGTGTGTGTGTGTGTGTGTGTGTGTGTGTGTGTGTGTGTGTGTGTGTGTGTAACTTTCATCAGTTAGGGTAACTGCACTTTAATGCAAATTCATAATTTGCATTAAAGTGCAGTTTGAGTAAAATGAGTAAAATAACTTACTCATTTTACTCACATAGATCAAAATCAACACAGATGACAATTTTCTGACAGTACATTTTCTGACTGTAAATTAGTAATTTACGCCAATCATACACTGTTATTTTGAATTTCTAATAGTCAGCATAAATGCCAAAGATCTTATGCTGTTTAAATTCTTTATTCTACACAAAAGTGTGCAGTTTATGTAAACTTGAACTGCTTAAGAAAACAACGCAGTGTCACTCTAATGCACTGAGCCTATACCTGACTAAAATCTAAGTATGACTCAGGTATTTAAAACAATGGATAAAAAGGCCACTAGAGGAATACAATACTCACTCATGTTCATTGAGCAGATCTGGCATTGGGCATTTCGTTTTGTAACACTGCAAAACAGGCAATTCAAAAGATGAAACAATGAAATATGTCAATTTAAAGAAAGTAATATAGTAAAATGAACCAGGGATATCCATCCGCCAGATTGGCAGGGATGAGAGAATCACAGTTATAGCTCAGCTAGAGATGCTGATTGATTAAATCCAGATATCACTTTGAAGTAGACTAAACAATAAAAACCATAATGTCTGTCTTGCATCACATAACCAACAGGGCTCCATAACTGCAAAACCAAATGACCCCAATATCAGTGAGATCTTCCCACAATTTACTGAGGCAGTATAAAGCAGACTCAGAAAAATCATCACATGATTATAAAGCCTCTTTCTAAAAATTGCAGGAAAGCTACTAAGTTAATGTGAAAATGAACACAGTCTATATCCTTCTCATTCATACTAATTAGCTGTTGCTCGATGTAATCTAAAAATTACACTGGTGTAATTAAAATAATTACACTGTAAAACTGTAGTTTAATTTTCCAATTAGCACTTTAACATGGCTGAAAGAAAAACATTTTTTAGAAAATCCTGAACCTGTAAGCTTAATACTGTTACTTGGGCAGAAAATTTGCCTTGCCTTAATTACGGGCAACTAGAAAATCAAAGGTGGCCTAAATTTGAATCTGAATGATGAAAGCAAATACTAAATACACTTCTGCCAATCAAAAAGATGATTAAAAGGAAAACATTTGCTTGATCTATAGGACTTCCATATTCCTGTTTATTGGTTTTTTTGGTCTGGGGGGGGGCGATTCATTAAAATGCAATTAATTTTGCACCCAAACAAAAAAACAAAAATACTGACTCTTATCTCAAGTGCATTTGAGCTATTTTAGGTATTTTAGACTGACAACTTCTTACTTGAAATTCTATCAAGTATACTATCATAATGACTTTGAACAAATATTCAAACGGACAAAGCAGTTCTTCTGTTGAAACTGTTTTGCATATGAATCGACTAGCTATTTATAAGAAGAACTGGTCTTCAAATTTTGAAAAGCAATGACTTCTGGACAGAATGTATTCAAAAAAATTATAACACACCTAATCCAATTTTAATGCTGCCTAATCTTCTATCACAAAGGAACCCTATTCTCACTTCTATGAATTCTAAGTCGGACACTTTTATTTGAAAAAAAATTAGTAGAGTTACAAAATTAGTAAGCAAATGATGATGAATGCATTGAATGCAACAACTATAATAATATTAATAATTCATCTAAAGTTATAGCCCTAAAATAATAGCAAAAGAAACTAAATGGCTTAGAAGGATACTATAAGGATTGGCTACAAAGAACATATTATAACAAACTAAGAAGTTAAAGAGAGAACACAAAACACAAACAAAAACAGATCAAATGAGTTTCTGTCTCAGAGTAACTGAGCATATTAACTAGTGTAATATCAGGCAGGTATAACTTTACATCAATTTCTTCAAAAACCTTTCCAGACACATACAGAAAAGCATACATCCACACAGCAACAGCAAAATTTTTCACTTCATAGTAACTTTTTAATATATATACTTAACAGTAACAATGTGTAAAGCTATGTCAAAGCACAGCATCACCTGGCAGCTACAACTGGCAACATAGAGATCAAGTACATACCATAGAGATACACTATAGAAGATGCAAATGCCAGACCAGACACAAGCCTAATTATAAACTTGATTTATCAGAAATTTACGCATAAATGTCCAGTCACCTTTATGCCCAGTCACCGCAATTTGTACCAGGTAATATGAAATTTCATAGATATCACAGAAGTTTAAACCTCTCTTTCGAAAAAAATAAGTAAAACTGTAGATGACCTGGAGATTTGTCATTACCAGGTGATCAGTCATAATAATGCTACAGGCCACTCCAAGCTTTTAGCCCACAGGAGGGCAGTTTTATATAAATCCAATGTGGTTGGTATATATTTCCAAATTTTAAAACAGCAGCCCTGTAGAGTGCATGCCAGAAATCAAATATCAACTTGATCTAGGCATTACTAACAACAATCTGAAATTAGATCTAAAGACAGTGCTGTCCAACCTTTTTGACACCACGGGCCACTGAAAATTTTTCTTGAAGCCGAGAGCCATATGGTTACCGGTAGTCTTGGGCCTAAAGGTTAGCCTTAAATAGACTTAAAAGCAAAGACTGAAACAATTATTGACAATTGTTTATCTTAATTACAATTTAGTATGTAACAATGAATGCTTCATAATAGCTCAGTGCACATCAGCATACAGCAATTAATGTTCAGACACATTTTTGGTGAGAAACTTGGCTTTGCATTGTATCTGCAATTTTCTAAATTTGCATTTGATATTGAGTAACTGCAGACCTCATTCATCATCATCATCATCATCATCATCATCATCATCATCATCATCATCATCATCATCATCATCATCATCATCATCACCCACCACCACCACCACCACCACCACCACCATCATCATCATCATCATCATCATCATCATCATCATCATCATCATCATCATCATAGTTGCTTTCTGCCAGCTCATTAGCAGCAATAGCTAGACACAACACTTTTCCATTTATCTTTTTCCGTTGTTAATCTCATTCCATCTATTTTTCCTGGGTCTTCCTCTTCCTCTTTTGCCTTCTTTGTATGTGTAGTGTTTTATATGGGAGTCTGTTGCTTTTCATTCTATTTACCTGTCCATACCATCTAAGTCTTTTTGTTCTGATTTTATCTATTATTGTCTCTTTCATGCCCAGTCTTTTCCTGATGCAGACTTCATTAGCCTTGCTAAATGTTTGTCAGTCACAAGTAGTTTCATTTTTTGCTGAAACATCACACGTGAATGGATTTTCAAAAAAAAGTAGCGAGGAGTGAGATGACTGCGTACGTCTTGGAAACTAGCAGAGAAATCGCATTTCAAGTTTTCTAATGACACGTAGAAGTGCTCACTTTTGAGTTTTGACTAGATCTGGAAATTCTTACGGTCTTGGAAAGTGCTAGAAAGTGTGTAAAATGTGACTGATTCAACTGAATGATGAACGAGATCCTGGCAACCCTGGTTTAGGGTGGGAAGTCAGCAGAGTGGTAACAACACTGGACGATGGAGCAGAAGGTCACGGGTTCGATTCCCGCTGGAGCTCTAAGGTCAACTCAGTGTTACTCGCTAGAAGGTGGTAAACTGTGGAACAGCGTTATGCTGCGAGGTAAAACGTGGGTCTGGGGAAAGTGATATTGGGTTGCTGCTTTGGCATCCTGTTGTCGTCATCATTGTTGTTGGTGCCGTCAGTTCGTAAGAGACTTCCATTATGTTTTACGGTTTTATTTAATTGACATTCCGAGAAGAAAATTGTCAAAAACAGTTATTTTTAATCCTTCTAACCTTCAAGCTATCCTTCAACTAAAGACGCAATTTTCCTTATTTCAGCAAAACAATACTAACATTCCAATAAAATATTCATTTTTCCCATGAAATAAAGAATAAAATCGTTATACAAAAGTTAAAATATCAATTATCATTCCAAAATCAATTAAACACAACTAAATAAGCCTCACTCTCAAATAGTTACACAATATATTACATATCTAATATCTTCTCACAATTTCTCATTCAGCTGCATTCAGTGTTACATAGAAACACATTTAATACTCAGAGTGGTCACCTTCCATTAAGTTAAAATAATGATTCTCAATTCTCTAGGCTTTCCTAGAAATATTAAATGTCATTATTAAATATAAACTATACCTCTTTTTCTCTTTATCACAAATAATAATATTACAGTAGTTACTTCTAAGATAGAAACTCTGTCCCATTGAGTTACTTTTGTTACTTTTATGCTTATATTGGTGACAAATCTCATCATAGGTCCAGGATGACATATTTGCCCAACAATAAATAACCTGACCAATCAGTTTACATTAGAATGCACACTAGTAGTTTGCGCACCTGGGAATTTGCGCACTAGTAGTTTGCGCACCAGTACATTGCACACCGCTTTTTGGGTTGGGGTTAAGGTACCCCTAACCCTAACCCTTAACACTGGTGCGCAAACTACTAGTGTGCACAAATTCCCAGGTGTGCAAACTACTAGTGCACATACTGTGCAATACAGACCAATCATTTAGTAATCAAAAAGGAATCCACTCAATACACATGCCATGGACACTAAGACCCCAACTTGTCTGGCCAGGCTTTGCAGTTTGAAATTTTCCCCATCAACTGTCACCATTTAAACAAATAGATGGGTCTTACATTAACCAGAGATGGCAATGGGTCATCAATTAAATGGGTCATTGATACTTGATGGGTCTGGGTCACCTGGGTCATGACCCGTGACCCATTAAATCTTTTAATCTGCCGGTTTAGTAACATAGCATAAGAAATGTTAAGTTCATGGTATTAATATGAACAATTATTAGCAATGCAATGTTTGCTCCACTCTATGGTAATGATGTTATTCTTGATCACTTGTTGTATTGTATTGGTCAAGTTTCTATTGGTTTGATCTGTAGTATTTTATTGTAGCACAGTTATGTGCTTATATGTTCAAACAATGCTAACTTTAGTTTTACCTTGGCTTAACGGCTATCAAAAGATAGTATAGCTATTCAATTGCCAAGGTCCCATGGGTCATTGGTAGCATAGGTCATGGGTCAAAGGTCAAATTGGTCACATTGGTCATGGACAACTTACCATCTCTGAACTCAAGACCTAGAGATGACCAATCTGTGTGTAAATACAATTAACTGATGACAAATTTCCAACCATACCAAATTATAAGAAACCAGCATCAGACAAACTAACCAACTGTTAGGACCATCAGTGGGGTATATTGTTAAACTCTTCCAGAGTGAATTAGCAATGTAAGCATTCACTGCACAGTTGAAATGGCTATGTACAGTTTCATCACATGGGTGGAGCCCCTTAGGGTGGGTGAGGCTGAGTGCCTTTGTCCATAATCTGCAGTTCATGCCTACAGTGAGTCAGTGAGGATGCTGTAAAATGTTTAATACATGGACTTAGTGATTAACCAGACCCCAAAGGCCATAATGGGAATTGGAAATGAGATTTTTGGGAAGAATTTGAAAACTGCTACAGACCATGAGAGGTTTGCAGATTCGGAAATCCGCGGGGAGCACCCTATCTAATGATCATATATGCATTAAGCATGTACCGGTAGTTGCTTCAATTTGTCAGAGGTTGGAATGCTAAATGGTGGCTGGTTCCTGGGAGTGGAAATTTTGAGATGTGAGTAGTCTAGCCCCAGTTCTGATGAAAATGAAACACTAGTTAAACACCTCAAAGGGGCTGTCCATTAATTATGTCAACAATTTTTTGGGCAATTTTTACCCCTACCCCTTGTCAACAACTGTCAACTTTCAGTAACCCACCTATAATTATGTCAAAAACTTTTGACCCACCAATGAGATCAGTGATGGGTCCCCCTAAAAAGTTTAGAAGGTCATTATATTTTGTGTGGTGATGACCTTTTCCCCATTTTTGCTCATCGAGTGTCAAAATGATTACCTTTTTTGCTTGTCAGGCTTTCTTCCTTGTAATAAATAGTATTCCATGAAATGTTCTATTTTTTGATTATTTTTAAAAAGTGAAACTGCTGATATCAACTTCTCTTGACCCCTCCCCTGTCCACAACTGTCAGACTTTTCAAACCCCTCCCCCTATTTTTTGACATAATTAATGGACAGCTCCAAAGGTTAGATAACAATACTGGTAATGTCTTTATTAAATGCCTTTTGCCGTTGATGGTTCACCTTGGAACATCATACTGCAACAATGGAAGAGTTACCATGTGACACAGAAATTCCAGCATCACCTTTTCTTGTAATGGTTCAAACAGGAAACTTGTACTTTGATATCCTCATTGTGTTGGGCATCTGGATTCACACATAGAGCTAACCTGTGTACCTAGAGGCAGTGTTCAAGTGAGATGTTAGCATAACAGGTACATAGGTTGGTGTCAGTTAATGGCCCTTATGCAGTGCACAATCTGTCCAGTATGTATACATATATATATATATATATATTATTATTATTATTATTAAAGTTAAGATTACTGTGGTAACTAATCCATAAAGACTGCGTGAATACATTATAATGTTAAAACAGAATGATAACTAGTTCGAAATAGCCAGGTCTTTAAGCGCTTCTTAAACGCATCTAGTGATGGTGAGAGTTGAATGGCCAGTGGTAAACCAGTCCAGACCCGTGGTGCTGCCACAGGAAATGCGCGATCATCCACGGTGGAAAGATGCATTCGCGGGACGAGTAGCGCTGCAGTGGAGGCCGATCTCAGACGTTGTCGACCATCCAGGTCTGAGACAAGATGCAGTTCTGTCTTTAGGTATGCTGGGCCCATGACATTCAGACTTTGCTTTGAATTATATATATATATATATATATATATATATATATATATATATATATATATATATATTATATATATATATAATACTGTTATAAGTGCTATATAAGTGTTGTGGAATGTTAATGGATACAAACAAACTGATACTGTCATTATAATACTGTTAAGTACCTGACAATAACAGATGCTCAAGACTACTACATACCTACTACTCTTGCCTACTACTAGCACAATGGCACAATGGCAGACTGATCAAAGCAATACAGGCTTCATATCTAAGCAAATAACAAGGGCAAAGATCATTTTAAGTGAAACACACCCATTTGATTACCCTAATCAAGACACCATAGATACAAAATAGTTGAATTGAAATAATAGGCATAGATTCTATATGTGTAAGCCACTCTGATAACTCCTCCATTACACCATTATGTCATAATCAAGCATCATAAAGTACAATATAAAAAAGTTTAAATCTACATGAAAACAGAAATTTGGCAAAAAAAGTTCAAAATTGTGTCAAATTTTTTTCTCAAACCATCCAAAACAATTTTCATGGTACAGCAGTAAAGTTTAACAAAATGGATTAAGAAAATACATCCAGTTCATTACTTCAATGCTTAAAACTGAAATAAGAAAAGAAAACGCATTACAGTTAAAATCTCATTTATATAGAACCATGATAATAATGAACTCATCAACAGCGTAAACTACTCTAAAGCATTAGAAAGAACACATTAGTTTCCACTCTGTGCCTGTACACAAGTGAGTGCCCGGGAACTGAACCCAGGTAGATGACAGGCAGAGCCAACTCTCTACCAACTGAGCCATCGAGAAGTTCAAAGAAGCAGTGTCTTACTCTGCAAGATGTCCAACAAATTAATGCTCATACTCTTGGACAAGCTTTTTATTGAATAAAAGTCACTCCAGAGGCCCAAAGACTGGATGAGGAATTTTCCAACCTTTCCTCTTACATGTAAAGTCTGTCCAATTTACATGTACAGTGAAACCCGCTATTAAGTGGGATCCACTGTACTGAGAAAGCCCCTGGATCAGAAATAGCATTTCAAATGGTCCAACATGGCCCACCCCCATGACCTCATGACCGGCAGCTCTTAGTTCCTAAGATTTACTCAATCCTAAGCCTTTCCAATCAGGTCAACCAATAAGCAATCAGAAACACATTATCATGGGTAAAACTATGCAAAGCAGTGCATCTGGCAAGTTAATTGCTTTTATATCTGCAAATGGATCAAAGACAAATAGTTAGAATGCTAAAATATTAAGTAATATAAGGAGTCCATGCACATCTGGTTAAAACTGTCTGTTGCTTTAGTTTGTTATAGACTTATCTTGTGTGTCAAGAGTTAAAGGTCAGAAGCATGAAGATCATTTGACTCAAGAGAGTGACATTTGGATGAGTCCCATAATTTAACTGAATTGACACGAATGACTCAATTGCTTTATATCTGCAAATGGATTGCTAAAATATTAAGTAAATTTAAAATTTCTCAAAACTACAGGAACTCCAGGTGTGCACGCACTCACACACACACACACACACACACACACACACACACACACACACACACACACACACACACACACACACACACACACACACACACACACACACACGGATTGAACATCAGAAGACTACCCCCCTATTTATCATGACACAAATACAGTAACTAGATATAAACATAGATATAAACAATGTCCAAGCTTTGCACTCTGAAGAATTTGGACTTCAGATCAAAGCAGGAGAGCCTAGAATTGAGAATAACCCTGATGCCAATAAGCCAGCATTTAATGTCTTTAGGCAAGGGAGACTTCCAAATAATGGCAGGCACTTAGCTCATCTTTGAACTATACTCCCACATAAAGAGCCTTGCTAACCAAAAGCTTACTGATGGTATCCAGCTCTCTGCTGAAGGGCACATTCAGTAAGTCACTGCAGGAGGTAAAACTAGTGGAGGTAAAACTAAACTTAGTGTTTGTGCATTGGGTAATGCATGGGTAATGGCATGCAAAGATCTTGAACAAGTAACTAAATACAATCTGCTGATTGCCACCACTTGTAGCTGTCTGTCTCTGTCTGTCTGTCTGTCTCTCTCTCTCTCTCTCTCTCTCTCAGGCCTTGTGCATTCCTATAAAACTTTAAAAAAATGATCAAACAGAGGAAACCTCAACTGAGAATAAATTTTCATCTAAGATCAGACGAATTATATTTAGAACCAGAACTACATATCCATGCTTGTCCTGGTCAAACACATCAGGCCAGCCAAGAGTCCAATTTTCTAGAATTGATCCAGCAATCAAAGACAGGATGGAAGGAAAAGTAACAAAAGTAACCAAAGTAAATATTATACCGGTAATTATTACAGTCAATGCCATTCTCCAGTGGACACTGACCACAGGAATGTGAATAAAAGGACATTAGTAACGGATGAATTGTGATTATGCAGTCATTTGAAAGTTTGAAGGGCAGACACCGTAATAGGTAATACGGTACTACTAGCATTAATGCTAATATAATAGTTTCCATGATCTGAATGTTCAAAGGTAGAGAATGTAAAAACAGACAGAGGAAGGACTCAGAAACAAGATGACAGAGGTCTTTGCAGTTAAGACTCATCTTTTGCTTTTAATATCTGCTTCACTGTGTCCTGTGCTCGATTGCCTATCCGCCATCACTGGAACCAGAAAATCGGCCGACTAATTGAATTTTACAATGATGGATTAGGAATTAAATCAAAGAGCGATCATTGATTGCTGTCAAGAGCATTACTAAAATGGCACCATAGAAGTTCAATGATGAAGATGATGATGGTCCGTGATTGAATGGAATCCTAATTGTCAAAATCACCTTAAAATTATAAATAAATAAATATATATAT
Organism: Metaphire vulgaris; assembly: GCA_018105865.1. Taxonomy (NCBI): domain Eukaryota; kingdom Metazoa; phylum Annelida; class Clitellata; order Crassiclitellata; family Megascolecidae; genus Metaphire; species Metaphire vulgaris. Next base: position 4,522,544 of record CM030832.1, read on the forward strand.
ATATATATATATATAGAGAGAGAGAGAGATCAGCTCTAAATCTTAATTAGTTCTTAGATCTCAGTTTTCTCCCAGATCCCAGAGCAGAGCTTGTGTATCCTGGTGGAAACAAAGTGGGCATCAATAAGGTATCCATGGTAAGGTGTGCATAATGTAAACTTTTAGGCTGGTGTACAGTGCATCTAATCAAAGTGCCATATAAGAATCTAATATTCACATTTCCTCTAACATGTGACTCACAGTGTACCTAATGCAGATCTATACAATAATCATCTTGTATTTTATTAATATTAGCAATTCATTATAAACCAATACCTGGTGCCAACTGAAGCACTGTGTAACTGTGGGTCCCACTTGATAATATAAGCCTAAAAGTGAAGTGATCAATTTATATATCATCTTGACACTGGAAATGTCATGATCTTAATTAAAGTGATAAACATTTAATGTACATTCTACACCAATGGACATGTGAATGCCCATGACACACACTTTCCAGATCCTAAATTGAACCCTGGTTGACAGTTTGTCTAAAACAGTGCATAGGCTCTACCCATTGCGAATTTGAGCCAAACTCCAAGTTCCAACCCACGCACCAACTCTACTCTTCAAACTCCAGTCTTCCACCCTTTCCATCGTTGCATTATAATAGATTGATAATAAAAATATATTTGAATTAAACAAATAACCATGAGTGGCTGACATTCTCTCTCTCTCTCTCTCTCTCTCTCTCTCTCTCTAATCTAATTTCTTATCATGTAAACTCTATTCACTTGGTGAATTACTACTATCATAATGAAAAAATAATGCCATACACTGTCTATCAACAAATTATATAGCTGCTATCTACACTGTCGACAAATCCTGTATAGTAAACAAGCCACAAATAAATAAATTCCTGAAAACGTACCTCGAACTGTACTAACAGATATTTTTACTCAGATATCCTCGATCAGTTTTCGAATAACTACACGTTGGCAGAGAAAACACTAAGATTTCGCAGTACAGAAGTCCTCAAAGGCGTAAACAGCCGCGATTAATCAAGAACGCCCAGTTGGACGAGCGGGGTCGTCGTCGTCGACGACGCGTACAAAACATCTCACGCGAACACTGTACAAAGTAATCCTTACGATTAGATCATTTCGAAAAGACGGTCGGTTACAAAACGTTTAGAGGGAACGACGACGACACTAAGTGCTTCGATGTACGCCGAATTTACAGAATATGTCCCCGAAGCCTTGCTCTTCAGAGGACAACGATTACGGTAAATACACAGAAAACAATCGACCCAGAGACTGTCTCCGATCGCGCTATCAGTGATCACAGCCTGTGTCACAGCGACGATCACGGTCGACAAGTCTCTCTGCTCATCCAACAAAAACTGGTAGAAACCAGTAGGACTTCTACAGTCTGGATAAAAATTAGAATTGTAGTAGCAAATTCTGAATTCGGAGAGTTTTCGATATGACAAAATTAGTTTGAGTTTTTCCTGATTGAAAATTTTCAAGTCTGCTAGCTCTGTGAACCAAGAGATTTGTAAGTAGTGGCTTTCACGCAGACAGTAATGCCTCCTAAGCCACTTTAAATCATGCTAAGTACACAAGCAGAACAATTATTGTTAAATTCATTATAAGTAGAAAGGAAAGTTGGCAAAATATCTGAATATGCACAGAGCCACAGACTAGTTGTCGTTGACTTGCCAAGTTGCCATGCTTGCCATACTTTGATACTTTAATCCATAAATTCTATGCTTTAATATAATGTAGTTGTAATCGTTCTATTATCGTCCTGGAATCAAGAGGTCAACAGCTTTTAAAATATTTGGCGCAGAAGCATTTATTTATTTATTTATGCTGGAGCCTGGATCGTTTGATGTACTATGAACTTTGACTGTGTAATTTCAGTCTGAACGGTGCATTTTATATTGTCAACATTAAAGCACTGACCCCTTCGGCGATTGTTTGTCTCACGGAGCAGTTACACATAGGAGTGGAAATTGCATGCTGTAATTTGTCGACCATGTATTGCGGTAGAAATAGACTTCCTTCTTATTTTACGCATTTATTTGCCGGTTCAAGACGCTATGTAAGAAAGGCGTCGACAAACAATGAATTGTCTCCCTGTGCATCCACTGGCGCCAGTGGGCTGCGGAGGTGGGGTGGATTGCGCCCGACGTTTCGTCTGTATTCGTCGGACTATCGAGGCGAAGAACCGACGGAGTCGTATGCAGGGGGCTACAGAAGCCCGGCTACAATCGTAAAAGACGAGTTCAGACGATATTTCCAGTCAAGATTTGATGAACCAGAAGTGGTACCAAAGGAAACGGACATTGTGATTATTGGTGGTGGAGCGCTTGGAATGTCTGCCGCTTATTGGTTGAAACAGTGCAACCCAGAGGGATTCACCGTCACGCTCATAGAAAGAGACCCGACGGTGAGCAGCATCGTGGCATTTGATAGTATATTTATAAATTTAGAGATTTTCAAAGACTTCAAACCACAGGGACTTGCAGCATCTAGGCTTGTGCAGATGTTGCATTGGGAAGTACAAATGCAGCAGTGTGCAACTTTGCTGAACAAGCTAATGCATATGTATGCATTTCTTTGTAATCTGCAATAATAATAATTTAATGGGTAATGCGCAGTATGCACACTAGCTATTTGCACACCGGGGAAATTGCACAGCAGTACTTCATGCACCATTACATTGCGCACCCATTTTTTGTGCACCTATACTATGTGCACCAAGTTAAGTATCAACGGTTAATAAAAATGTGAAGAAGTACCTTGCATTCGTTTATAGCCTGTCCTTTATAGTCTGACTGCTGGTCGCTGGCTTAGCAATTGCCAATTAACAATTAATAATTGAACTTAAAACTTTTGTCCATTATCATGGCCCTTTATGGCCTGGCTGCTGGTTGCTGGCAAAGCCTGGCATTTTGTCTGTACCTACCCTTTATAAGAATATATAATGATTTGAAAACTTGGACTAAAGTTTGCTATACAGTTACTATACATGGACTAAACGCAGTGCGAGTGATCATGTATTATCGTGCAATGGCATCCGGTGATCAAATTAGATTTTTTGAAACTACTAAGGGTAAGAAAGGCATTGCGTATGGTGGTTATGAGTATAGATTTGCAAATTTTTGCAAAGCATTATCAATACTGTTAATACTGAACTTGGTGCGCATAGTACAGGTGCTCAAAAATGGGTGTGCAATGTACTGGTGTGCAAATTCCCAGGTGCGCACATAACTAGTGTGCATTCTGATGTAAACCATTTAATGGTTTCATGTTAAGTTTTTCATTGATTTCTTCTTTATCTTCTGTAACAAAATTGTCTTTACTCTGTGTTGAGATCCACAAGATAAGCACAGCAAAATATGTTCAAAGACGGTTATTTTGTTTTTATAAACCGATTCTGCAGTACACTCGGGCCGCAACTGTTTTGTCTGTTGGAGGAATTCGACAGCAGTTTTCTCTCGAGGAAAATATCAGGATGTCGTTGTTCTCTGCCGAGTTTTTTCGAAACATTAAAGAGCACCTAAGCGTACTAGGTATCCGTTAATTTTGTGATTTTGATGCGATTCATAACTGGTGCGTTTGTTTTTGAAGGTTAAAATTATTTACAGAGGTTTATTTTCAGCAAAACTTATAGTTAAGCTGAAATTCTATAAATTTTTGTTCAGTTTATGAAGCAGTTATGAGAAGCATAGAAGTGTTTTCACGTGTGCTCTGTTATGCAAGCAGTGAAAATGGTGCGCTGCATCCATCTTGATGTCACTCTATGTATTGAAGGTCCAGCTGAATCTCAATTTTATATAGCATCAAAATTTCACTGGTCCCTTGAGTATGGCTGTTACTGTTTAATTACTGACTTTTATAGGCTTATATTTCTTGCATGTGCATGTTATTATTTGGATCTAAAACTTTGGCCAATAACAGACAAGATTTCCATGTTACTGGTATACCTGTTAATCTGGCATGGTTTGGATTCTGGCCTCATATTGCTGACTCTCAAAAAGTTTCTTTACTGTAGATGGACTGTAATTTTCTACATAAATATTTATTGGGTTATTTGCAATGTTCAGTTTTTCCTAAAGCTTTTGGTGGTTGAACTTGCTTCCATGCCATTTTTTAGCACAAGTGGGGTCGGATGACTGTAAGCCATATTTTTCATCCATTGAGGGTTAAACCCATAATCCCCAGGAAATACTTAGCAATGTTGTACATTATCAGTTTACACAGTATGTGAAGAAACTTAAATTGATTTCAAATTCATTTATTTGGCTAAATTACTGAAATACACAAACTGACATTAGTGCATTTGCCTCAGAAAATGTAGTAAGCAAAATATTGATTCAATTTAACCCTTTGACCATGGTGATCGGTATAACCAATATGTTATGAAACTGAAATGTTGGTTTAACGGAGTCAATGAGATAATGGTACTTTCCAGAGCAGTTGACAAATCATTGTGATGCCTGATGATAATTAATTTATGTAATCAGTTGACCAACTCCGGTTCAATTTTGGAATCTGGGTTTGCCTGTTTTATGCGTGATTCTCTTGTTTTGTAGACTTAGATCCTCCTGACATTCAGTTTAACCATCAGGGCTATTTGTTCCTTGCTTCTGACCAAGGTGCCAAAGTTATGCAGGAAAATCATCAAAAACAGATGTAAGCTATTTGTGAATGGCTGAAGTATTGAAAGTGTAATAGTATATTGTGTTGCTTATATATAGTTGTTTAAACTTACTTATTTACCGGGTAGTCTGCATGAATTTCCAAAAAGAAAATAGGGTGATAAGGTTGCAAAGTTTTTGAAATTAACATTTCTGTCAATGATAATGGCATGAACAGATTAAAAGAAGTGAATTCGAAGATCATGTGGAGAAAATGATAATCACCTTTTGGATAATTTAATTAATATAATAAAATAACTTACAAACCACAGCTAAAGGCATACATATTAATAGGATATCCTTTCTCTTTTTATATGTACTCATATACTGCAGTATGCCTCTTATGCCTAATTTTCTTCACTGCTGTTATAAATTACATTTTATTTTGTTTAAATTTTCTAGCACCAAAATGTTATTTTGTTTATTATTTCATTAGTACTACTAACACTAGTCTTAAGCATTATGTTATTATTATTACATTGTTTCATAACTATGATGTTTGATGTAGTATCAAAACTGTGATACACCTCATATTTGATTACTATTGTCGATCATTTTTTTCATCTATTTTATTTTTAAGCATGCATTAGTGATGTGCATGATGTAATTATGTAATGATTTACTATGAATATACAATGTTTTCTCTTCACATTAGTTATTATGATGAGAGTTGAAAAAATATACATTGAGTTCAGTATATTGTGAGTGGTATTGCTGTTTTGCTGATGCATTTTAAGAAAGCCATTGAAGCTAGGTGTAGAAGAGTTTCACTTGTTGAAGCATTTTGTTAACCATTTTGTCCCATTAGACTGATATTTCGATTTTATAACCTATTGGTTATATGGATTGCAGTGATCAAAGGGTTAAAATTTAGACAGTATTTCCTGTGTTTTCAGATCACTTGGAGCTGATGTTGATCTACTTAGCAAGAACATGTTAAAGGCAAAATTTCCATGGTTAAATACAGATGACTTGAGTCTTGGTAGCTATGGTAAGCTGAAACTTTGAAATCTTGCACAGTCATCATTGTTGTTGTCATCGTCATTATCATAAAAAATGTCAAGAGCAAAGGCATAATAAAGAAGTATGCTCTTTAAAATAGCAACAATCATAGTCATATGACTTAGGAAATAAATAAAATTTAGTTAACCCCTTACCTGGGGATCCTGGATATATCCGTCCATTTTACATTGAGTTACAGTTAAATACACGGTTAATTAACCCCTTAGCCATGTATTTAACTGTAACTCAATGTAAAATGGATGGATATATCCGGGATCCCCAGTTAAGGGGTTAAGGGATGGTTAAGATAGATATCATATCCAAGGCAGTATGATTTTGGGGACAGATGTATCTTTAGGTATTTCGTGAAGGGCGACGTGATTCACCCCACACTTATTTATGATTCTTCACTTGTGCCTGGCTTAATGTGTGGTTAATAGATTGATTAAGACATCCGGTTGCTTACTGTTGGTCTGCCGTTGGTCTTGTTAGGCGTGAAAAATGAAGGCTGGTTTGATCCTTGGCTATACCTTGTTGCACTGAAAACCAAGGCTGCTTCTCTTGGCGCGAAATATGTTAAGGGAAACGTGGTCGGATTTACGAAAGAAGACATAGTTGCCAACACCGGCACTTCTTTCCTGAAGCGCGAGAGGCTGAAGCACGTTCACGTAAAGACGGACGACGGAAAAGTTCATCCGATTCAGTTTGCGATGTGTCTGAATTGCGCAGGTCCGTGGTCGCGAGAAGTGGCTCGATTATCCGGAATAGGTGTCGGAGAGGACGCCCTGCGATTTGAACTCCCGGTCGAGCCACGGTAGTAGTACTGATTTCGAAATGGTCTTCGCTCTTAGCACATGAAACCGATTAAATTAAGTCTAAGCAATTGCATATTTATTTTAAAGATTATTGCCATATTATTATCATTAGACTGACAATTTCTTGTGCACCATGTTACCCAAAATGTCAGGAGCAAGGGGGCGCATTACAGAGTCCAATGTAAATACCATAAATAAATAACAGTCGGATGTATGCTGAAATCTCCAGTGACTGAAATCAGAGCTGCTGTAAAATATTATTTGTGCTTTGACTGAATTGTGGGGACTATAAAGTTCACTTTTAAAATGGTTTGTGCTTACTGCTTAAGAACAAAAATTCGAAGCCTGAGTATTATTTGTTTCTAGCTGTCTTTTTGCTTTAGGGGCTGTCCATTAATTATGTCAACAATTTAGGGGGGAGGGGTTTGAAAAAGTTTGACAGTTGTTGACAGGGGAGGGGGTCAAGAGAAGTTGATGTCAAAAATTTCACTTTTTACAAATAATCAAAAAAATAGGAAATTTCATGAAATACTGCTTATTACAATGGAAAAAAGCATGGCAGAAAAGCTCATCACCACCACATTTTGACACTCGATGAGCAAAAAATGGTCATCACCGCAAAAAATAGTAACCTTGTTATTGGGACCTGTCATTGATCTTGGGGGGGGGGGTCAAAAGTTTTTGACATAATTATGGGGGGTAACTGAAAGTTGACAGTTGTTGACAAGGGGGAAGGGGGTCAAAAATTGCCCAAAAATTGTTGACATAATTAATGGACAGCCCCTTATCTGTTTATTTTAACGCTATTGTGCTATGCTCATGTATAAGTAATTTAGTATGTTATTCACTGTCGGTTAATAATAGCCTCATTGGGAAAATGTTTGGATTGCACAATAATGATGCTTATAATGACCCATCTGAGATATGGATGTTTAAGGCCAGTGGCTGTGTTGCTTTTACTTTCTGAATTTGTTCGTATTGCATCTCCATTATTAAAAGTTTGTTTGAAGGAAACGATTTGTCTACGTTTTCCACTGTCCCAATGGTCCCGGTCTTGAAACTCCGATGCTGATTGATACTTCTGGAGTCTACGTCAGACGTGAAGGTCTTGGTGGAAATTATATTTGTGGAGCTTCACCTCCTTCTGTAAGTATAGTCAATGTTTGTTAAATAATTTTTAAAAATAAAAATGAAGCAATGCATTTTGATGATTTTATTTGATATTTCTGATAAAAGTTATGAGATTTATCAAATTTTGCTGAAGACTTCTTGATAAACCATTATTTTCTTCACTTTTTGCATGTAAGTGCTTAGAGCAAATCAGACTAGTTTTTCTCGAGACAGTTTATCAATGATGCCGTGAATTTTTCATACTCATCGACCATGTTACTAAATGATTATTGTTGCTATGACTTTCTTGAGTCTTTAAAACATTATCTAGTGGAATAGTTTCTAGTTGTTACCTTTGAGATTATTGTTTGATTACATGAGTATCTAGATGTGACTTAAACTGTACAGGTAGGTATTGAAATTTACGATATTGGCTTATAGTGAGCTATTGTGTGGTTCTCAAATGTTCTAAGTGAAGGATGCAACACAATAACCATATGTAGCTGAATTGCATTAATGACCAGTGTAGAAAAGATTTTAATGTTTGAAATGATTTTAATATTTAAAAATATGTATTATGCTTTGAACAAATATTTTTCTCAAATTTTTGTAACATAAACCATAAGAGTTTAATATTTAAAGTCTAGTAAATTCTGTAAGTTTTTAGAAATTTTTGTTTTTAAGTTTTGAATACCGGTAGTTTGCACAGAAAGACCACAATTTGACTATTGGGTGTGCATGTGTGTGTTTTAATTGGATATAATTGGAATAGTTTTGATCTCTCTTTCTGATGTTTTTTATTTGGATGTTCAGAGCTTTGGGGAACCAAGTGCCTCTGATCTTGACGTTGATTATAAGTTTTTCGAGGAATTTATTTGGCCGCAGCTTGCACATCGAATTCCAGCATTTGAAAATTTGAAGGTTCGTTAAAATTTGGTACGCGGACAGTTGACCATAGGACGTTTTACCATAGGGCGATTGATATAATCCCGAATATGAAAAGTTAATAATAGTAATTAAAATTACAAATTTCTCCAGCGCAGTAGCGAAAATTTAAAATCTAAAGTAAAATCCAACGAAATCAAAATTTGAACAGTTCTGTGTCTGTGTCACTACTTCTTAGCAGTTGAGCTTCATATGAAACATTGCAGAGTCTTTATTACTAATGTTGTTAAAAGGGCTGGTATTAAAAGGACCGGTTAACTGATTGAAAAAATAACCGGTTAACCGGTCGTTAGCGGCAGCTAGGCGTCTTTCCCATGACTAGCCTTGAAGTAGGCCTACAACTCTAGTAACTCTACACCCACTGGCGTCTTGCATTGCCTACATAAAAGTGCTTTGATGTTGCTGGCACTTGAGTAAGCATAATTTATAGGCTGAATTGAAATTACGGTTAACTGGTCAAGTTTAAAAGCTCTTAGGACCGGTTAACTGGTAGCAACCTTATTTATTACGGTCCCTCTCTCCAAAACTGCTTCCAGAAATCATGCGCTTTCTAATTTTGAATTTGCTATGTCGTAAAAGTGCGCTGAAAATCATAATGGGCTCGTATAGCATGTAGCCTACAGCTGTGCTAAACCTTATAGCCAAAATTTCGCCAGTGTGGTCAATCATTCTATGGTCAGTCGTCCTATGGTCAATCGTCCTAGCCTCAAAATTTTGGAATCTTAAGTACATTTAGAAACAGTTGAGTTTGACTGACTAGATTTTGATTTTGAATGTACAATTTAGTACAGCATGCAGATTGCAGAAGGTTGGATACACTTTAAATAAACTTGTCTGTAAATGCTTGAGTGTGATTCAGAGCACGAGGATGTTCAGTAGTCTAATTAGCTGCCCCAAAATGCACAAGTCTAAAGCTGTTGATCACTTTATTATATGTTTAAAATCTGGATTTGAGCATTTCTCTTCATTAAGATATCGAAAATATCTTCTAGTTTAAGAAAGCCAACGGCCATTATTATTTAGCCTTACTTTCTCTGTTATTTGCAGCTATTAAGTGCCTGGGCTGGTTATTACGATTACAATTACTTTGACCAGAACCTCATAATCGGTAACCACCCGTACCATCGTAACTTCTTCTTGGCAACCGGGTGTAGCGGACATGGAATCCAGCATTCGCCGGCGATTGGAAGAGCTCTGATGGAGTACATGACAGATGACGGATACAAGACGATCGACCTCACGCGTATGGGCTTTGACAGAATTCTGGACGATGCTCCACTCTTGGAACGCGAGATTGTATAACTGTTTTTCCCTATGCTATTTGTGGCTCTGTGAAATGCAAGCGATGAGTTCATGTCACCGTTAATAAAAAGACAAGCGTTTGCATCAGTGTTGGAGTTGTGAAATTTGAGCTGGGGGGGGGGTTGAGGACTGAAATTCAACGAATGATAGAAGCTGCATGTGCCTGATATGCGATTTTTGGGAGGGTTGCAAAGTTAGCTGGGGGGGGTTCAACCCCAACCCCCCGATTGGTTCTGCTCAAATTTTCCATAGGTTAATTTTTGCTGAAAAATGTTATCATGTGTATGAATCAAGCTGGAGCATAAAGTATTATGTCTGTTAAATTTTTTGCAAATCCGTGAACAATAGTGACTTTATAGACATCTACATATTTGGTCATGAAGAGTATAGGTCATTGATTGTCATATTAATTCAGGTCAGGTGACATATTAATTAGCATAATGCAAATCAGAGAGAGAGAAGGAATTTTGTGATGATTTTAAGTTTTATGCTAAATTGTTCGTGTGCATCTATTTGGTTTCTTGCATCACCAACATCACAGATTATGCATCTAAAAATTGTGACAAAGGGAATGAGCAAAGAGTCATGTGACATGTAAAACCTAAAAGTTAGAATGTGGAATTGTCTAGCCATTTTTGTTATTTTTCGATGGTCATTATTTGGATAAGAAGATGGTTGGCTTGTTTTATTATTTCAAAGTTGCATTATCTCTAGTCCCTTTCAAATGTTAGCATTCTTAATGGAGGATGACTCTTATATGCTAATCTAATTACCCATAATAAGCAGATCTATAATTGGCTCTATGCTAAATCTTCACTTTTTCACTGATAACAGCATTTAGACCTTGACATGTATGTTTTAAATTGTGTTTTTAGTGCTAGTTACTTAAGCAATTGTGTAGGCAGCAAAAGCTTTGAGAGAGGTTACAAGGGTTAGAGGCAGTGTTTATTCTAGCCCCTTGACATTGGGGGGGATTTTGAAATGTTTGGGGGGACAAGGTTTGAGTTTCCACACGTTTGGGGGTGGGGAATTTCCATTCCCCCAGCCAACATCTAAAAAAATGGGGGGGGGGTAATTCCCCCTAAGAAGGCCTAGAATAAACACTGGTTAGAGGCCAGTTATTCAAATGCCTTGATCACTGGATACAGTGGATAGCTGCCATTATCAGTGTTGCCTTTCAGTGTCTTTTGTCAAGAATTCTAATTTTCCTTTTTTCGGTAGTAGAAAATTTTAGTTTGAATTTTTATATAGGATTTTTAAAAAATTGATGAATAGATGGTCATACATGTCAACCAAATTTTTTTGATTATTTGAAATAGTTAAAATAGAAAGACGAGGGTTTTATGGTGAGTTTTAAATATTTTAAGAGTCATGGACTCCTGTCATTCATTTACTCTCTCTAAATCAGTGCTAATAGAGGAATTTCTTGTTTTTATAGACAACCAGTAGGCTTTTGGGTCAAATTACAGGTATTTTTTGAAGATAAATATTTCAATTTAAGAGTTTAAAATAGGTATTTTTCTACAAGTTTTTAAAATCATACTTTTGAATTTTGCATCAGCTAATGCCAGGGTTATTTCTAGGATTATCAATTTGGGGGGTGTTGGTAATTTCTGGGGTCCCTGCCCAAAAAATGCCTGACAAGCAGAAAAAAGGTAATCACAGCTGAAATGGGGGGGGGTGTTAGGGGCGTAAAAATATCCCTGGCTAATGCATTACATAAATAAGCAAAAGAAATTTTTAGAGTTGTGCCAAAATTCTGCTTTCATACTTTTCATGCAGAGAAAAACTGACACCGTTTCGAAAGATTTAACCCTTTCGCTTCGATAATACGCACAACCAATATGTCATGGAGCTGAAATAGCAGTCTTATGTAGCCAAAGGGTTAAGACCTTTCATCATTTTAAAATTATGTCTTTCCAGGGATTCATTTGAGAATTATGCTATTTTTCCAGAGGACTTTGTCTGAATATCAGTTTTCTTAGTCATGCAGAACTTAAACATAAGAAAATTTGATAAAGAATGATTATATTATTGTATGTTTAAGTATTGACTTTGATCATATAAAATCGCATGAATCATAATTATTGCTAGCTAGTTTAGCTTGTATCTGAAAGCTTAGCATATTCTTTTGTTGAATGTATGCAAGTCAATGTTCTATTGTATTGTATGTTTACGACGTTGATTGTGTACATATGTACCTGTTCACTCAACGAGTGTCTAAATTCAATCTACTATATTCAATAGTTTGTGCAAATTTTAGATAAAAGTATTTTTTTCAACTTTTTTATATTCTACAATACAAAGTTCCAAAAACTGAGCAATACACTCATTAAATACCTACTGCACATGTATATGTACATGTGTATATGTGTACACTTCACAGTTGCACATTTATATTCACTGCAGAGTAAAAACTTTGCTCGGTACTTTATTTCTTCAACTGCTTATGAATGACTTCTATAGAAAATCAGCAATTGCTTTTGTTTTCACATAGCAGTGGTCTGTATGTAATGGTTAAGTTAACATCTTGCACAGTATGCGTGCTGTAATTAGGCCCTATGATTAAGGTAAATATATTTGGAAATGCCTGGTAACAAGGTTGAAAGATTTTGAGGAAATGAGGCTGGAGCACTGGAGATTTTACCAAAAATAGTCAATGGTATGTGACTAAGTAGGGACATTTTTGTGATCAAGTTAAAAATTTCTCCTTGACTGGTTTCTTTTCTGTTTTATATGCAATAATTTTACTGTCAGTTACATATAAACTAGCTATAGGCCCACAGGAGACATGGTTTTTAGTTTTTTTTCTAAACAATATCAGAATTCCTCAAACTGAGGTAAAAATCAATTATCTTTTAAAAATTCGATTGACGTATCTTATAAAAGTGGTGATCAAAGTTTGATGTATCGATGACAATGATGGCCGTAGATCGATGTATCTTATAAAAGAGATAATCATAAATTAGAGTAGATTTCCGCTACTGCGTTTGGCCTAATGATGTAACAGAAATCCGTTATGCGATGTTGTTGTCATGTCCATTTGGGGTAAGTAACAATAATAGTCATTTCTGATTAGGAAAGGCATTTTCCAGATAGAATCTGAAGTGTTCCCGTTCCTTCTCCCGATAGAACACATTCCGTGTGACTCATTTGGCCGTCGATGCTGTACGAAAAGACGACACGTTCGCCCGAACCCCCTTGCAGTGTCACGTAGATGTCATCCAGAGAAAAATGTATCTCTGTTACACGCTTTGGTGATATTGGAACCCATTTGCTCAGTTCACCGTATAGTATAGTTTTCTGCAAACTGAAATCACCAATATAAGACTTATGACAGTTGAAAGTAAAAGTGAAAGTAAATATTATAAAACAGACAAAGATCATTTGATCATAATACACGTACAACTTCAGAGAGTAAAGTGATGAACACCACCAACAGTGGTGTACCAAGGTTATTTGGCGCCTGGGGCGGTGTCATGGGTGCCGCTCCCCCAAATCCCAACCATTCCAATTTGTTTTCAGTAAATTACTGAAATGTGATCAAATTTTAAAATAAAACTATAGGGGCTGTCCATTAATTACATCAATAATTTATGGGGAGGGGGTTTGAAAAAGTTTGACAGTTGTTGACAGGGGGAGGGAGGTCAAGAGAAGTTGACATCAACAATTTCACTTTTTACAAATAATCAAAAACTACGAAATTTCATGGAATACTATTATAATGGAAAAAAGCATGGCAAAAAAGGTCATAACCATCACATTTTGACACTCGGTGAGCAAAAAAGGGAAACAATGGTCATCATGGCAAAAAATATTAACCTTGTTATTGGGACCTGTCATTGATCTGGGGGTCAAAAGTTTTTGATGTAATTATGGGGGGATAACTGAAAGTTGACAGCTGTTGACAAGGGGGAGGAGTCAAAAATAAGCAAAGGCAACAGTCATTAGCCTTGGTTTGCTTTTATTTACTACTGGTAATGTCAATTCAATGGCAAAAAGTATGCATAGGCCTAGTACATGTAAATATGTATAGCAGCATGAATTAGAAATGACTGTTACAAACTAATACAAAGTGATTTTTCTTGCTTTCTTGTGTGCAAAATCTTAAATTTCCACTGCCCTTCTCGTGCCGAACTGCTTCCAACGCCCCCTGGGTAAGCCACTGATCACCAACAATAGAAAAGTTATACTTTGTCATTACATTGAAGCCCTTGGTCATGCATGTTGGTAGAGCACAATATCAATGGTATCGCAAAGACGACCGGCCATCCTTGCGACCAACTGATCAACTTATTATTGAAATCAATTAACTGATCAATTGTTAAATTATCAATCATAAAGTTTATTTCCATAGCACCAATATTAGCCTATAATGCACTAGGCATCACACAGTTTGGAATTAGAGGTCACAGCCAGCCAGCCAGCCAGCCAGCAAGTAAATCGGTCACAATATCTGCTTCAAGCCAGAGGTCTCAGATTCACTTGTAATTGAAGCAAGCAGTGATTGTGTTTGTTTACTTTGTAGGATTTACAATGACCGGTGACGTCATATAGAGACAGAACGGTTTTTTTTTGCATCCAGTAAGCGTCAGCGGCGCTCCCTCGGCATAGCGAACACTTTGTTTCGGATTGAACCAGGAAAAGGCGATACTTTCAGCAAACTATTACAGACATCAAGAATGACAGCATTCCACAGTAATAATATTATAATTGAAGACTGGACAAACATGACTACGAAAAAAAACATCGACTCTATGAGAGAAAACACTACTAAAGTACAAAGTTGTTTTGAGATGGTATTCACTGAGTCGCATCCTTTTTCTGCACAAAATTACTGTTAACTTGGAAATGAAAGGCGGTTAAAGACATTGCATCTCTGTTTTTCATGATTTTCCAAATTCCTAAATTTAAAAGGGCATTCCACAGAGCAAAATCTATCACAGCCAGATCATTCAGGCCGATGCCCCCCACACAAAATTTCACAAGCTGGTGCCCACAATTACCATAAACCGTGTCCAACTCTAGATAACATCGACTATGATTATGCTGACATAATTTGCAATTTCTATAGTGCAACAGTAATCAGGTTCGAAGTACAATACGGAATCTTTCTGTTGTTGTACTGACATTGTATTGTATATAAGTTGACTTACATAACGACCAAATCCTGCATCGTACGGGCTGATTGTGACCGTCTCATTCCGTGTGCAATCTGCGGCGAAGATTATGCCAAACAGCAAACCGGAAATACGCGAATACGTGCTCCAGACTTCACAGGTAAATTTCTCAAAAGCAGACTAGAAAAAAATTTTAATCATAACAACCAATTAAAGAAAACTGCACAACAACCTTCCACAAAACAGGTTATCAAAAGATTAAGTCCACGCACAATGAAAAAGGAGCTGACACAAAGATAGTGTCGTAATTTTTGACTTGGCAACAAGTCAAAAAGCTTCTTTTTATCAAATCTGACTAAACAGAGGGCAGTTAAGATTTCGATTTGGATTGACCAATTCCAGTATTTAATAGCTACTTTAATACAACAAATGTCGACTGCCATTAAAAACCAATTGATATAATATGCACCTGTCTTTTGAACGTCACAAATTTTATTGAAAATGCCAAAGGACACATGTATGTAAAGATTAAATTGGTTGACACAAAACTAATGATGCAGCATCACTGGGAATCTGTATCATAACTTAACACTGACCTTCACTATCTGTAGATCTAGAGCCATAGCTGGCTTTGATGGTTTGAGTATTAATCCATCTGCATTACATGACCTACAATCAAAATTGTGCAGATATATAGCTATATAAATAAATATAAATATATATATATATATATATATAAACTTTCAATTAGAATCTCTCTCTCTCTCTCTCTCTCTCTCTCTCTCTCTCTCTCTCGTTCTCCTTCTCCTCATCCCTGTTCAAAACCTTTAAAGAGATTAACCTCATGATGAGTTCTGGATTGGAGTAGTTGATCCGGTCACTTGGACCAACTGGTCCTGTGCTGAGCGTTGCAACGACAGACTGTAGTTCTGGATATGGTTCCGATCGAGCTAAAATTTCAGCAAGAAAATATTATGCCATGATGATGATGATATTCCTACAAACTTTATCTAATATAAAGAGAGAACTTATTTTTAGTATTTATGTGCATGCCTGTATATAACTTACATTTCCCTACAATTAGCACACACATATATATATATATATATATATATATATATATATATATATATATATATATATATATCCTATTATATATTATTACAAAGGTTATTACAGCTACTGTTAAAATGAGTTCTAAGTATTTTTGCACACTTACAATATGGATTTCCGGGCTGATTGGTAGTTGTCCAGAAATTGTCTTTGAAAGGAGCGACTCCCAATGCATGAGCAACCATTGAAGTAACTCCAATTTGCCATTGGTCATTTCCAGGCTGGTAATCGTCACTGACTCGTGCCTGAATTTAATACGACCAAAATCTTAAGAACAGGTATATGTTAACCTGGTCATATAAGTTGGTAAAGGCGAACACATACAAACTAGTGCAGTATTGCTTTAATTTTAAAATCCTTTCGATGGATAAATTGCAACGGTCCAAGTAATCTTTCTTAAATCTAATATATTAGATGAGCAAATCAAGAGTCAACGATATGCAGAGTCTGCAAAGCACTTTAGTCTTATTTCTAGTTCACTATTATCAAGGCGCTATATAAATGTAAGATTTATATCGAGTTTTACATTTTCCACCGAGCCTACTGCTACCTTCATAATGTTGCCACTGCTACTTATTTTACCACCCCCATCTGGCAAGTGAAAGGCTGAGTCAACCCTACAGTTTCTACAAAAGTCGATCCTGTTCCATCAGCGTCCCACTCTACCAAACACATAATACAAAATACCTGGCTGACAACTGGTATTTCCAGCGACTGTAGCATATGGCGCGGGGGCTGACATGCAGTACTGAATGGTCAGTCCATTCTTGCGAGCGCCCTTTCCCATCTGCAGTAGCCACTTTCGACCGAGAGTAATATCCGAAACGGTTGCATCCATCCCGTCAAACTGGTAATTCAGCCAGTCCTTCAAAATACAACCAAAAACAATATCCAACCTCTTTTTTGACAGCAGTGAGCTGAGCTTCATCTGATTAGACAATTTTTGTAGCAGTTTTACATATGTAACATCTTTGTTCAACTGTTCAAAAAGAGCTGCTCCCAATACAAAATTCTCAACCTATGGTGGGAGATTGGACAGATAAAACAGACAGAATTTTATTATTCTAATCTAATCTAATCTTAAACTTCTATAGCACCACTTTCATAATGCACAGGAGCATCAACCGATAGCACACCAAATCCAAATCACTAAAGATCCAGGTCAAATCCTGGGTATCTGGCCGAACAAACTAATATCACCAGGTGGTTGGCCCTGACTAGTGGGGGGGGGGGTGTAAACCAGGTGGTTGGCCCTGACTAGTGGGGGGGTGTAAACCGCCCCAACCCATAGCAAAAATGCTTGCTGTGCCAATAATCTCACCTGTTCGTATACAATCAAACCCCATTTTCGCGATTGCTGTAGAAGGTCATCCCAGAATGACTAATGAACAAGATAACACAACCAGAATCAATATACGCGAATTAACCTAATTTCAAAACAGTCAGCCGAAGCTCGTTTAAACAGCATTTGGACGCAGCTCTCATGCGTTCATAGAAAATGCAATAGATATAAAATAAAGTAGGGCGAACATTTAAAACTTTAAATTATTTCCGAGGAACAGCTGACATGAAACATTGCATTTTCTTATTGTTCTTATACTTTTAAATATTAAATTCCAGACATTATTTCAACTGGAAAGTCTATCTACCTGATCAGTTGGCAAAGCTTTCCTTGTCTCAGTTTCAACAATGAAATCGTATTTACCTCCATTCTGCTTTGCATAAACTGTCTTGTCAGACCTAAAAAATATTGCTTTATTACCAAAGTCAAATACACAAAAATTTCTAACAGCAACATTTGTAAGTTTTCTTTCTGAACAAGGGGGAAGAGGGACAATTTTCTAGGGCCCCATCAATGGGAAGGGGCCTCCCACAGCAGTCCCATGTCAAAAGCTAAGGCAAAATAATGCATATTCATGAACCCCACCTTCTGTTTATAGCTATTTCAATATTAGACTTAGTGCCTTAGAAAAGTACCTACAGCAGTACTACCTTCAAAGTGCTATATAAAATTAAAAATTTACAATATCATACTTACTTATACAGTACACTTAGCGTATGTTATTGGGTCCCAGTACAGTTCTCAGCAGGCCTGACTAGGACAGCTACTGTTGCTAAGACCTACAGTGCTGCAGCCCCAGTCAGCTGCCCATCCTCAACACGACACACACACACCTGTTCGCGTAGTAAGCAGTGCATAAATATAACTGAGTCAATACGCATAGATTATCAATAAAGATCAACAACATGCATAAATCTTCAATCTTCAACAGCTAAGCCGTCGTGGCGTCGTGCTACTTACCACCATCGGTTATGAGCAACAACAGGAAGCCCGGTGTTGTTCCAAACAAAACTGAATCATACACAATCAGAACATCGTTAAGCTACTGTACAGTGATTCTAGAATTACAGCGATAACATTTATTTAAAAGCAGCTCACAGAGCCATAGACAACTGCAGACACCACCTGCATTATTAAGCTGTCTCAACCTAATCTTTGGACAATGAAAAATTGTCCTAATATGCTAAAACCAAGTATTCTTATTAAAAACAAATACTGAAAATAAATACGTGTTAAATACAAGTTATTTACTTACTTATGTGTGTGTATATATAAGTGCATGTGTGTGTGTGTGTGTGTGTGTGTGTGTGTGTGTGTGTGTGTGTGACTTAGAGACGACTTGAATAAATGAATTTGGAGAGCAAAATGGGAAAAATAATATAGGGTACTAGAAGAAATTTCCAGTGACAGAGAGCATTGTAGTCTGGCTGAAAGATAACTTGATCAATAGTGAGGGCATGACAATTCAACCTACAGTGAGATTCGTTTGCCTTTATTTATGGTCTTGGTGGGGGGGGCGCTTCAGTTCTAAGTTCTTCTTCAGTGGTGGCTTAAAGAAGTGAGTTAACTTCAATGACTACATAAATAAATACCAATAGCAGGAGAGAAAGAGATTGTCAATTAATCAATAAACTTCTATGGCGCCACTAAGGTAATGCCAAGGGCATGAGCCGATGGCATGCCAAATGCAATCCAAATTAGAGCCAGGTCAAGCTAGAAAGGTCCGACAGATCAGTCAAAATGAGAGATGAAACTATAAGCAACCAATAAAATTGCTAGAGGCCCGACTTCAGAAGAGCAAATCATGACTATTTAGAATTCCTCATGAGTTTCAACAAGGCTACAAAGACCTTCAGAGCGTCTATTTAAAATTCTGAATAAAAAAGCATGAAATGCTTACTCCATTCCACTGGGAAAGATCGAAGGCATGGCAACCCATTCTGTGACACCGTGTCTTGATCCCTTGTAGTAGAACCACGAGTCGTACTGAATGTACCTGGAAGTAATAAGAATTGTTTACCTACAAAGACTCACTAAGATCAATAAATATATAATTATAGTGAATAGCTTAACTTAGGGTCCTGTAAAGTCTCAATATTAATGGAATTAAAATGATACCTTTTGATAGTGTCGTACGCCTTGCTCTCAAAAAAACACAGGCCTAATTAACTACATTATCAGCAATTCTTCATTAGCATTAAAATATTGTAACATTTCAGGAGTGAAGTAATTAATTTCACGCTATTCTAAGGTCTAATGACTGAGACATCCAGACCCCTAAAAAGAATATACATGTAAATTCCACAACCTCTCCACACCCACGCACACACACACACACACACACACACATGAAAAAGAAATACACCCAAATATTTATCAGTATGCACGGAGCACTGCTAAATATAGACTCCCCAAAGCCCAAAAATCTGTTACTCTTCATCAGAGATGCTAACAAGAGCTCAACCCTCAAGGCCAGGACAAGGATTTGTTACTTCTCCTTCAGGAGTCCCTAAGGCCAGGACCAAGGCCTAGGACTAACAATCACTGCTCCTCATACAAAAAAGAATAAAGCGGTGCTTTATAACTAAAATATCTCCGTCGTGGCTGTTACCTGTAAGGTATGTTGTTCTGCAGAGCGTACTTGATTTCCGATACGAGTGTCTTCTCGTAGTTCATTCCGGGCTCCGTTTTGTAATAATAATATGCCCCTGAAGGTTTTAATTAACTCAATCGATTAACAAATTATAATATCGTTTTGTGATCAAAATCCTCAGAAAAATTAAACCGTGTCCGATCAACATATGCTATTCAGACAATATCATCAGCCACTGTGAATCAGTGTCTAATCTAGACTCCGGACTCGGGGAACTGACAAGGCCGTGGGGTAAGTCAGCTAGGGGTTCCTGTTAGTTGATGTAGTATGCCAAAATTTCCAGGAAATTTGAAATTTAAAATTTCGGGGGGAAAGAAGGAAATTGCCCCCGGAAACAGCCTAGATTAAACCCTGCTGTGAATAAGCATGCAGACATTTCTGTTGTCATCTTACAAAAATGACTGCTGGAGCAAGCACATTGGAACCGTTTTCTTTTTCAAGTACTGATGCAAACCACCAATGAAATAGAAGTTCTTAAAAGGTATTCGCTATTTAGAACACCTGAAACAACTTTAAAGAGGACCTCAACAAATTAATCTACACCATGCTGTAGCATTTTGTCCCAACCATGATGACCCTTTGGATGAAATTACCTTGGTTGACACACCCCCCACCTATTGACTATAGCTATTTCAAATTTAGACTAGGCATCTAAGAATAAGCAGCTACTGCAGTACTACTTTTGAAAGTGCTATATAAATTCATGAGATTTTACTTACATACATACTTACTTGTCTACTAGCTAAAAAATTTGTCTAACAGTGCCATGTAACTCAACTTTCACCATTCCCAAAATAGTGCGATTGCTCCAAGAAAACAGATTGGACAAATAATATAATAAATGTTTTCATCAAAGTTACAGCCTTATTTGCTTCTAAATAAATGCCACAGATATTCCCCCCCCCCCGAGTCTCACACAATACCAAAACGACTGTTGTATAGCCACATATAATGAATTCTTCACTGATTATTCCTCTAATAAGATGTCTTGCACAACTAAATTCTTTTGAATACAAATAACTAACCATTGTCCGTGTAGAATCCAATGTAGTTATTTGTCATGTCGCTATCTCGGTACTCAGTTCCACGACCATAATATTGCCTCAGCACTTCTCCCCAGGCGGATATTGCCTAGAGGAATGAATTTAAGTGTATCTTAAAGCAATGATCTTTTTTATTTCTATCAAATTTAGAGTTAAATCACAGCTCTCTTTGGTTTCACTTTTCCCTCATGGTCTGTCTTGCTGCTTCTCCATTCTAGCTGCTCTGGAATTGACATGGTCCTTTGTGGTGTGGATGTGGAGTAAAATAAACTGACTTTTTGAATAGTAGAAGTGGTGCCATAGAAGTCAATAATAATAATAATAATAATAATAATAATAATAATAATAATAATAGGCTCATTCTATCAGGTCAATTCCAGTTTATGCTTCATACATGCAAGTCAGTGTCAGGAAATGGACTGTATGAAATATAATGACACTATGGAAAATACAGTGAAACCCGCTTAATTGAACTGTGACTTGTATGAAACTGAGCTATGCAAATAGCCGGGACATCTGATAATTACTTGTACGCACAAAACACTGGTTAGGGTTTTTATGTTGTTATGCGATTATGCAGGTTATGCAATTAAGCGGTATGCAATTAAGTGGGATCCACTGTAATTGTTAAATTACAGTACAGAAATCTGACAATTTCATATCACATTTACAGTAATTTAGACAGGCAGTCTTTGAAGTTCAGCACACTATTGCTGCATCAACAACATCAGTTAATAACTATGCTTCAAAATTTGCAAGAATACTTCTTTAACTTATACTGACTCCAAACTTATATTTTCCAAATAATAAAGTGAAACAATGAAGTAACTAATAAACTAAACCAAGCAACAAATTGCACAAAAAAATCATTATATTCTCTTCTCTGAGCACTTTCTATAATACCACCTTGTTTATGCCCTGACTTGAGTAGCTTGCAATAGTCCATAGGTGAAAATGAGCTGGGATGGTTGTCATGGTGCCCATTACTCCCCAAGTCACTGCCATTCCACCATCTTTTGTCTCTGAATACACAGCAGAAGCGGCCATGAACTGAGAAAACGAAGACAACACGATAGCGTCACCGCTCGAATTGGAGAAAAGAACGAGAGGTCCGCTGTCTAGGCCCGACTCTATTTTCTTCACTTGCTCACTGTTCCACCTGATATCACAAAATTTAACAGGAGTGTACAGTAATGGATGGAACAGCCAATTCCTACTGATGCATTGTAACTGTAAAGTTTTAGTTAATCTTTCAATCTTCATGTTTTTGTTTTCATAACATCTTGGAGTTTTCAATTTCTTAGTAAATCACTTAATCCTTTCTAGGACACATTGACTAAAATATTTGTAAATTGGCAAATTTTTATATTTCTGGAAATCTGTTCTCCAAAACACTTGGAATAAATGCTGGTCATGTAACCACCCTTGCACTTAAAATTTCCTACTGTGTGTGTGTGTGTGTGTGTGTGTGTGTCTGCACACGTCTCTTTGGCAATCCTACCTCAACCCTACTGCAAACGCTAAAAAAATTGTATAACAAAAAACCTTCCGATCCTCTTTTGCATGTCTCCAAACATCAGGCCTCCAAAGGCAAGAAATCCAAGCTCAGGCTTGTCTGTTCTACCAGCATTTCTTTCTTCGTCTCTTTCTTCATCCCTTTCCACTTCATTCCGTACAAATTGCTTCTGAGGTTCTTCAAACAATT
Organism: Metaphire vulgaris; assembly: GCA_018105865.1. NCBI lineage: Eukaryota > Metazoa > Annelida > Clitellata > Crassiclitellata > Megascolecidae > Metaphire > Metaphire vulgaris. Next base: position 4,545,381 of record CM030832.1, read on the forward strand.
CACGTTTCTCCTGTAAAAGTATGTTTCCTTGGAGACTATCTTGGTACAAGTGACGATTGCCGATGCCTTGAAACTTTAGACGCTGATCTTGATCGTCGTTCAGATCTAGATCCTGATCTTTTTTGGGGATTTCGATTTGAAAGCTTGGAAAACCGGTGCAGACGTCGTTCCTGTTGCTGTTGTTCGTCCTCTGAACATCGGCAGCGAAAACCTATGCAACAACAACAACAACATTCATTCACTAAATCTCCAAATTTAAAGAATGAAAAATAACCCAGTGCAGCAATTTATTTTAAAACACTTGATCAAGTCTTTTTTTCATCTACAATAATCTTTCAGTCTTCATTTTATATCTAGCTCTTACTTTCACATTGGCTTCTCTGGTAATTTGCTTAGATGGTATTTTTATTAGTATATAACTGTACAGTATGCTCACTCATCCATGATATCACCAGGAGTCAATATCGACTTGACAGAACAAGATGACGTTGATGTCCACTCAAGTCAATCATAAATTTTGTTCTAATACTTGACATGCTAGACTACTCTGACGGGGCAGATCTACTGGGGGCATGTGCCTCCAAATCGAACCTGAAATTTCTAATCTCTCATCGCCAGGGCTTTTTTTCTAGGAAAAAAGGTTTGGGAACTCATCCTTTTTTGCTCATCAACAAAACAGGTGTTCTAATAACATATCCATAATTATATATACAATCTGGCAAAAAAGGTGTGGGAACGCCGTTCCCATGCGTTCCCACTGAAAAAAAGCCCTGCTCATCGCTGTGAAAAGTTGAAAAGCCATAAAGCCACGAATAAGCCGGCGAATTTCGTCTCTTTCTCCCTTTGATAAATTTAACGTGTAGGGAGTGAAAGGAAGCGAAGGATGGGACGGGCAAGGCAGAATGGGGATTGGAACACAAAGTGTCCCCCTCCAATTCATGAAACCGCCCCTGAGACCATTCACCAATCATGGTACCTGGCCAAAAAGGACGATGTCCGGATAGTCGCGATACAGTTTGAAGGCGACTCGGAGATCAGTTTTCGGTCCGTCCACCGGGTTGTACAGGAACACCGTGGCGCTCCAGGGTCCCAGCTGGTCCCGTCCGGCGTCGGAGCCGACGCTGACGAGCTTCAGACCTCCGCCGGCGCCGGTCGAGTAGCGTTTCCCGTTGACGGTGAAGAACGTCGGCGCGCTGTCCAGCCACGGAGTTCCTCCGACGAACACCCGGTAACCGCCGGACTTCTTGTCCACGTCGACGACAAGTCCACCGGATCCGGCGGCAGCAGAATCGCCGCACGCTTAAACAACATCATCATCCCAAGACGGACATTTAAACTTCTCCAACGTTGGTAAAGTTGCTCCTATATATCTTTACCAGGGTTGAAAAATGTGGCTTTAAAAGCCCAGGCTTGTTAGGTTTTAAACTTTAAAAAGCCTTTTAAAAGTCAAATTTTAGCTTTCTTAGATTTTTCGTTTTTAAGACTAAAAATGAAGTAATCATCTTTAATTTTTATTAGCTTTCTTACTCTCTGCAGACAGCAGAACCCCTGATCCTTACTAACGGGATTTTCCTCCATCGTCTCTCTTGCTGGTTTCTCTGACTATGGCCCGTGAAGACAAATGCCTCCAAAATTTGGCCCTTTGTGGGGAAAGTTGGTTGAATTCTAGATGGACTATTTTAGCCAAGGGACGCACGTTTAGGCCTATATCTCATTTCTGCTTCGCTGTTTTACGCATTTGCTCTAATATTAACAGGGATCATGGATGCCACTGAATATAATTTTTATAAAAACTTCTGGGACTGAATCTCCGATTCCAGTTTGCATTCGTTTCACACTTCCGGCATTTAATTCCGCGATTTGTATGTAATTTGATGAGAGAAAAGTAGCTCGATGCATAGACATTACTCATTGGACTTACGGCAGCATAGTGATTCAGCGCATGGGACATGAGGGGCAGTGCAACAGACTGTGACCGGCTCACCAATTAATGCGCTGACGACGACGACGGCGGCGATGGTAGCGGCGACCGTAATCTCCATTTCCTTGACCGGCTTCGTTTTCTCTTTTTCTGGGAGCAAGCACGGGGAAAAATTGATCGTCTACTGCTGCCAGTCACTCCAGACTCCGAAAGCTTTCCTCGGTGTCTCTTCCGACGACGAATGTCTTCGCCGTACTGTTGGATGTAATTCAGCCGATGGCGATGATGAATTGATGATGACCCTGTTGAAACGAGTACAAAGGACGATGGGCGGTAGGGAGTCTGTCGACCCAGTTTCTCGCATTGCAATTGGCTGCGAAGCTGTGACTCGGGCGAAAACACCTCACTGGCAAGCTAAATACAGTACACGTATTCTTGCACGGTGATCGAATGTCGTGTTATCCTGTTTTCTGCAATCACATGCCTTCGAATGATCGGTTATCATATGACCACAAAGGTGTCGTAAAGACGTTAAAGGCAGTCAGTCATGCGCCCATGCTGTTTGGTCAGCATTCAACGATACAAAAGGACACGACAGGTCAACCCAGGACTCGACTGGTCAGAGCAGTTCAAAAAGACTTGTCCGTGAGATTTGAAGAGACCACGTCACCAAATGTCTGCGTGCCAGAGCCTCAAAGCCCTCAATCAATCAATCAATCAATCGATCACCGTCTCTGGTGCCACATTCACAATACCTATGTTTTGTAGGCCTGAAGGATTTTGAAAACTTTTAGGCCTGTGTGGAAAAGGGAACTATCGAATCGTGGCAAAAGCGTTCCTAGTATAGAGGTTGGCATCTCTGCACTAGGCCTATCCCCAATTCCCCATTGACTCTTCCGAAATGTGGGGCTGTCCATTGGTTAAAACAAAATAGGAGGGAGAGGTTCGAAAAAGTTCGACAGTTGTTGACAGGGGTGGGGAGGGTCCCGAGAAGTTGACGTCAACAATTTCATTTTTTACAAATAATAAAAAATAGTAAATTTCATGGGATAATATTTATTGTAACGGAAAAGAGCCTGACAAGCAAAAATAAGGTCATCACCACCACACTTTGTAACTTGATGAGCAAAAGGGGGGAAGGGTCTCATCACTGCAAAATATTAAGTTTCTAAACTTTTAAGGGGACCCGTCATTGATCTTATAGGGGAAGCAAAAGCCTTTGACATAATTTAGGGGAGTCACTGAAAGTTTGACAGTTGTTGACAAGGGGAAAGGGGTAAAAATTGTCCAAAAATTGTTGACGTAATTAATCGACAACCCCTTTATTAAACGTCAGAGAATTAGAGAAACCAAGGGCATGGTCTGAAAATGGGGAGAAAAGCTGACTGCGTAAACAGTGACTTACCTGTTCACTTCGCCCTACTTTAGGGAAAGTTTAGGCCTGTAGTCTCTATATAGACTCGTATGTTTACACATTTGCTCGTCAGGGGCGTAGCCAGGAATTTGATTTGGGAGGGTATAAATACTTTGGGTGGGTATAAATCTTAACTATAAACCACATATAACCACATGTAAATCACATAAAAAAACTGAGGTAGACTGATTTTGGGAGGGTATATATATATACCGATACCTTCCGTGGCTACGCCCCTGTTGCTCGTCAGTACTGAACAAAAATTCAAATAGGCCTAGGCATATAGGTATAAAGTGAATATATTATATACATTAGAAATGTCTTCAGAGGCTGGCCTTCTGCTGCCGGGGTGCTGAATGAAACCGGGTCCACTTAGGCCTACATCAAGCATCTAAGAAATGCTCACCACATGGATCTACGTTTAGCGGTTTAGGCTACTGGCCTTGAGCGCCGCTCTTTAAAAGACACCGTTCAATGGTCGCGCTTTAAAGTTATTGTGCAAAAGTAATGAAAACCAACAAGCGTTTTCAATATTGCGACCGTTGAATGATTATCGTAAAACGAATGTCTCTAAGACGTGCACCTCTTCGGTAAGAACTAGGCTTATGCTCAAAGAAAAACCGTGACTTTTAGTTCTAGGCAGCAACTTATAGTGAACAATGACCTATTCTTAGGCCTAAATCAGGCCTACGCTTATGCAGTGTTTTTTCTAGCCACCTTGACATTGGGAAGGATTTTGAAATGTTTGGGAGGGACAAGGTCTAAGTCTCCACACTTTTTTTTGGGGGGGGGGATTTCCTTTCTCCAGCCAACATATTAAAAAAATTTCGAGGGGGGAATTTTAAAACTTTGGGAGGGAAATTCCTCCCCCCAGAGAAGGCCTAGAATAAACACTGACGCTCATGTACTCGTGTGCATTTGAGTTTGAGAGCCCAAAATTTAAAGAAGGGACGGCGAGTCACGGTAGCCTACCAATCAACAATCAAACAATCGATCAAAAATTTTGTTTATGAGGTTCATGTCTGTTAAACTGTCTTAACTTTGGTTAGCCTATCATCTTTCCCACAGAGCTATGAAAATTGCCTCAATAGCAATGATGATGATGATGATGATGATGATGATGATGATGATGATGATGATGATGATGATGATGATAATAATAATAATAATAATAATAATAATAATAATAATAATAATAATTATCAGTGGCGTCGCTAGGGTTGGTGTCACCCAGTGCGGTAAAATCGTGGTGTCACCCATTTAGACTTGGGACCTCTTCTAAATCTTTCTTAATTTTCCTCCTCAAATACCGTGACAAGCAAAAAAAGGTCATCCTTGTTTGGTGTCACCCCCTAGATGGTGTCACCCGGTGCGGTCCGCACCTCCGCACCCCCTCTCGACGCCACTGATAATAATAATAATAATAATAATAATAATAATAATAATAATAATAATAATAAGATACTCAGGGCTGCCGAGAAAAAAGTCTCGGGGTCTCGGTACAAAGGTCTGCGAGCCCTTATACTAAGTTCTATCCAGTGTTTTTCCAGACCCCATGCCTGATGGGGGCAAATTGACTCCGCTGGAGGAGAAGAAACACAGGCCTAAATGCAAAATTTTGTGTTGGTGATGGGATTTTAGGGAGGATTTTGATTTGGGGGGAGGATCCCCTCTAACAGGCCTGGCCACACGTGTGTAGGTCCTATGTACATGCGTGTAGGTCTTAAAATTATAGCCTATCGATAGAGGTTATGTCAAACAAAGCTGTTTTCCTTTACACAAATACGCTTTTAACCGCTTGGTAGGCCTACTTTTTATCTTCGTCGGCCTCGAGTTCGTACAGATAGGTTTCAGGCCTAAATTATGACTCCTCCTCCTCCTCCTCCTCCTCCTCCACTTGTGTGCCTATGTCGCCCTCTGACCTTAAGTCTTTCGTCATTCTGATGACTTTCCTATGGACACCGTAACCTTGGTTTCAGATAGCGGTATCCAGGGATATTTTTACACCCCCTAGCACCTCCCACGCAACCCCAACCCCCAATTTGGTAATGTGACAATGGTATGCACACAAAATGCATACTAATTAGCTTCGGAGGCCCCCCCCCGCCCACAATTTGAGGTCGACACCCCCAAATTCACAATCCTAGAAATATCTCTGGCGGTATCTTTGGCGTAATCGCTAGAATCGAACCAAACGGTATCGCGCTGTGAATTTTATGAAACAAAATATCGTGGCTTTATATAGCGCTTTCGCGTATAGCAGATCTACCGTACTAGCTGCTTATTCTTAGGCGCATAGCCTATATCTTGAAATAGCCATACAGTGGGGTAGCCAGGATTTCCGAAAGGGGTTTTTGGTTTTGACCGTGGCTAACTTTGCAAAAATCCTGACAAGCAAAAAACGTTATCACCTTTAGTTTAGTGACAAGAAAAAAAGATCATCGCCTCTTGCCTACATATTTACAGTCTATAGACAGGGGTTGACCCCCAAAGTCGCGTCAAAAATTAAAAATGCATGGAAACTCATTAAAAATTATTTGTTTTCGGGAATTTCGGCGGCCAAATGGGGATTTTATACCTCCCTTCCCAACCCCCCAACCCCGCTTGGTTACGCCACTGTAGCCAAGCGGGGTTGGGGGTTGGGGGTTGGGAAGGGAGGTAGGCAGAATGTAACGGTCAGTCTGGCAACGGCAATTTTCATCATTTTACAGACTAAAACTATCGCATAGTCTACAGACTTTCCATAATGAAGATTTCATTCATGTCTATTATAGAGCGCTTTAGTAGCTACAACGCCAGCCAGCCACCTGTTAGCGTTCTCTCGCGGTAGAAACCACGCCTGTGCAAAGATAATCTTATCTTGGCGTCCCGCTATCTAATACAACGACATCGGTTGCGACCACGAATCGCCGTCTGACACGCGAACCAACCCACACCCCCCCCCCATTCGAACACACCGGTCACCTTTTCCACCGCAACCGACAGGAGGTCAAAGCGAGAAAAGTGTCAGACGACGACGACGACGACAATGTGCTACTGCCAATCTGTTGCCATGGCGCTGTCAGTCTTCTTTCTGCTGACGCTGACACTGATCGCTGCTGGCGGTGCAGGGGACGCGACCGCTCCGAGGACGAAGTCCTGCTGTTGGCCGGATCACTTCCAGGCCTGGCTCGGAAGATTCGCCGGAATGCCCGTCGGAGGATCGCACGGGGTCTTCGAGGTGAGCAGCTTTAACAGGCTATACTTACAGGAGCGTAGCGACGGGGGGAGGGGAGTATATCGGTATATATACCCCCTAAAATATGTCTGTATATAGGCCTATATAATACAGTATATATAACACACACATTATATGTACATATATAACATATATACTATATAATATACGTGTATATAAGATATATGTATAATTGTATTATTTGTATATATATAGGCCTAATACATTGATAAAATACCTTATATAAAATATATATTATATATAATATATTTATAACAATATATACCTCTCCCAAACTTATACTCTCAAATCAAATTCCTGGCTACTTACTTTTTAGTTTTTAAATTATCTGAGTATAAATGATATTGGAGACGTTGTATTGTACAGTGTCTGTACGGCGTGCATTTGGATATAGAGGACTTTCGACTAACTTCCGCACATGTCAGCAAAATTTCTGCCCTATATAGGCGGAGTAACGTTGACGTTATTATACTGTATATAGGGCCTACGGCTCTTTCAATCAAGACAAAAACGAAGCGTAAAGCCAACATCATGTTGTAACCCTCACAGATGTCACTGTTTGGTGTCCGTATCTAGAAGCGTGCTCTGGTCAGTGGCGGATTCAGGATTAAGTTGAGTGGTGGCACTTTGCCCCGTCCATTGGGACCGATGTGCGTGTTTAGTCATGTCACCATGTCGAGAAAGTAGCAACGCAAAGAGTTTTTAGAGTGGGTTTGGGTGACACGTGTGTCCCACGCCCCGGCCTCCCCTGAATCCGCCGAGGTCCTAGACTGTTAGACATGCTGCTTATGTAGGCCTACTGTACATGGACACTGTGTCAGCGAGAGAAGAGCAATGCACAGTAAGTTACTGTACATTCATCAGTTAGATAACTTAGATCTTCAAGTTGTGCATGGTACCATGCACTCCATAATCCTGTTAAAACAATCGCAATAATGAAAACCAAAAAGCGAGCAGGAATTGAGTGAAATATAAGGCAGAGGGCGATACAGTTTTCTAGAATTCTTTTAACAACTGGTGAATTTTTGGAGAGAAGTTCCTTTTTTCTATCCGTAAGGCCTATATATGTTGCTGTGTCTCTTCTGTGTGATTTTGTTTATAGGAAGAGTTTATGGTCGAATTCGACTTTCCAAATAATCGTTGGGGATTTTGGATAAGGGATTACTATGTAACCAACGAATACACTCAAGTTATTTACGTCGAGGATTACAATACGGTTATTACGCATTTTACGATTCTATTTTACAGAAAACTACGCTTTATAGGAGTATCCAGAACAATCTCTATATGGTCACTGATCTATGCCCACAAGCAAGAAATCTGCTTCTGCTATTGGCGTCTATTAATAGACAACAATGGTTTCTATGGTTTCTGCCCACCAGTGGGCGGAGCAACCGGACCTTGTTGGTAAACACTGGATACCCCTATTGTCTGAATATGAATAATTTTCTAATAATTGAGCAAGTGCAACGACGAAAGCGTTATCATAATTTGTATCATTTAATTAATGAAGGTTTGGAGCGGTGATCTCCCTATTAGTTGTTGTAATTAGAATGTTATTGTGTTTAGAATAAACTGACCTTAGCAAGCTATCAAGGTTGCGTCATAGTGCCGTTAAACGCCACAAACTCGATAAAAAAGGCTTGTATTCCAGGTAAAATTAATCTGGTTTACGGCTAAGTTTATGTTTAGGGCCTATGCATAGTAAAGTCTCTTTTATATATGGCTTGCATGGGTATATACACTATACATGGCTATACTGTTTGATTCGGCTCGCAACTGACATTAGCGCATTTGCTGCTTTGCGATTATTTGCGCTCTAGGAATGCTCTTAATAATAATAATAATAATAATAATAATAATAATAATAATAATAATAATAATAACTGTTTAAACGAAAGGCACATTTTTAATTGGCAGTCAGTGGCGGTTCCACATGGGGGATGAGTGGGGATGCATCCCCCCACCGGACTTTCGGACTTACTTTATTTTGCTTGTGAAACCTATTTTTGAGTAAAAGTCCGGTAAAACTACGGGGAAAACTGTGGATGACCTTTTTTGCTTGTCAACCTATAGTTTTCGGTAAAGGTGTAGTAAAATTAGGGATAAAATTTCCTTTTATTCGGCAAAGATTATTGATTTTTTTCTTCTATTTTCATCACCAACCAACTTCCTATGAATTCACTTCACGAACCCCCGCCTCACTAAGAAATCCTGGAACCGCCACTGCAGACAGTAAAAGAGAATATGCGTGAATTCGTATAAGAGAAACTGTTAAGACAGTGCTTAATGACGTTATCAATAAAACGCAATAATTTAGGCGCTATAGGCCTATTCACTTACTAAGTTACTAGACCTATATCTTGTTAACAAATTGAAGTACCATCGATTGATACCCTTGAGTATTAGAAATGGTGCTATAGAAGTGCATTATTATTATTATTATTATTATTATTATTATTATTATTATTATTATTATTTTTAACAAATGTATGACAAATTACATAATAGTATAGTAAATTAGTAATAGTAATTAATTACATAATAGTAATTACATTGCTAAGTATTGGCCACGCATCACTCTTGCCAAATAGTCCAGTACCATGCATAATACGAAGGCGAATTCTTTATGAAGACTTGTAGGCCATCACACAGGTCTGGATTTAGCTGAGAGTGTATATTTGCAATAATTAATTATAATTAATCCACCCAACTCGACGCGGTAGATCAGGTGATCGCAGTACACCTTGCAGATCAACAGGTAGCCTATATATAGCCTACTTCGCGCCGCGGATGCATCGTTTGACCGCCTGTCGTCTGCTCCGTCGTGTTTTGCAGACGACGCTGAATTCATGGAGACGCAGAGGATGGGCGAAGGGCCGGACAGTCTGTTCTTGGACGTCTGGAAGTGGGACATCGACCACATCTGGAAGGGGGAGAAATCAAAGACGAGGGTCAACGCCGCCTATTTCCAAGATTGTCAACCGCATTCGGAGATTGCCTGGTGGTTTGCCGAGAACTGTAAATATCTGACGATTTCAAAATCGAAACATGCTCCATATGCTATGCTGAAGCTGAAACGATATTGAGATCTTCACAGCTTTCTCTTTTGCTTCTGGCGCAACTTAACAATTTTCGTCTCCGCAAATATTTCGTGTGCATGCATCCAGTGTCCTCTGAAATTTATGCTTTTTGTTGGGGTGGGGTGCGTGGAGTGGGAGGTTATGCGAAATCTGAAATACGAGCCAAGTTCTTATGACTTCTAGACCGTCAGCTGCACTCAATAGCGTGCAGAAGGGTGAAGGCGATTGGGCGGCGGCCCCGGGCGCCGACCAGATGGGGGCCCCAAAAATCACTCGGCGACGTTATTGCTCGTAAAAATTTCTTGAAAATTTGTTACCGGTTTGGCCCCGGGTGCCGCCCACTAGGGGGCGCCAAAATTGACTCGGGCACCTCTTTTGCTCGTCAAACATTTTTCATTGACTTGGCCCCAAGCGCCCACCACTCTCTGCACGCCAATGGCTGTACTTCTTAGTTTATACGAATATAATAACCCTAATAAAGTGATGCTTTCTGCGCTTCGTTCTCAGATTACATCTAATGCGCATTTTCTGTGAAGCGAAGAACTGCGTCATAGATGTTCTTTCGAATGTTCTGTAGTTAATTTCACAACTTACGTAACTTTTCTGGAACTGAACGTTGGTGACGGTGAAGACAGTCCGTTCAAGGATCTCAGCCGACTCTATAAGTGCAAAGAAGCCGGCTATTTAGTAAGTAAGACCAGATATATATATATATAATATTATTATATATATACATCCTGAAGTGAAAATGCTATCGCGAAACTAAATGGTACACTACCAAGCTTATAGGTCGACCGACGAAGACCAAATCTAGCGCTTTATTTCGGTTGTCGCTGTTCAGAGCAGACGCCGAGAAATACCATAAATACTTCTCTATGACGGTTTCTAGCTTTAAAGTTTAAACGGTACTAAATTGCCTTCGAGAGCGCGTTCTTTCTGCGTCCTGCTTTTGAATTTACGTTCACTTTGAGCAGCATGTCCTGTGTGTGTGTGTGTGTGTGTGTGTGTGTGTGTTTAGCGTTCGAAACTTTCTTTCTTTCAGCCGAGAACCTTCGATGCAAGACCGCACACGTACATGGAGAATCTGTACTTCATGCAGCGAATAGGAGGAACCATATACGACCCAGCAACATATAAAGATGAAGACGACGACGACGACTAACGAGTGACGAAACTTAGCGTATAGCAACGGATGCAAATAGCACGCAAAAACAGACATTCAAGAAAACTGCTATCGTTTATCAGGAACTGCTACAGTTAGACGACGCGAGAGAAGTTAAAAACATAAGAGACGGTCCAGTGGCGGTTCCACCATTTTAACGACTTGGGATGCATTCCCTGAATTTCCCTCCCCCACCGGGGTTCCGGATGATCTTTTTTGCTTGTCAATCTATTTTCTTTTTTAAAAAATTCGTGAAAATATTTCAAATGACCTTCTTTGTTTGCTTGTCGGCCTTTTGGCAAGGTTTATTAGCATTTAGTGCGCAAAACTAACAATGACCTTTTTCTCTTTTTTCTTCTTCACTTTGCATCCCCCACCAATTTCCTATACATTTTTTCATCCCCACCAAGAATTTCTGGAACCGCCACTGAGACTGTCTGATTGTAGGCTTAAAAGTCTCGCTGTTCGAGTGACCGAAAAAATAGTTTAAACTAAAGAGAGGATGGATTTTCCTTATGGTTACTTGTCCTTTAAGCCCCCAAGAAATAAATGTTATATCACAACGATGGGCAAACTTTCCTCAATTCCGCACTTTCATAGCAAAACCTCTAATACTACGAGGTATCAAATCGGTGGTGCTACAATATTATTCTGAACAGGAAAGAGCCGGAAAGAACCGGGTCAGTTCCAGACGCCACAGACAGTGGGAACACAGAAAGGCAGGCAGTGGAGGAGAAGCAATCCGAAAGAGATGAGTTTTTAGTCTAATATTTTGAAACTGCTAGAGTTCGTTGGAACATATCACAGGCGGAGGAAGAGAACTCCAAAACCGTGGGCCTGCCACAAAAGAAGCTCTCTTCCTTCCAAGTTTCCGTTCTAGCTATGGGCACATGTACATTTCGCAATTAATTGGCAACATTTGTCGAATTGTATCGTTTCTGGCGATTTAACATGGGATTTGGGTAATGGGGCTGGCCAGTCTGCAATTTATTTACGCTAATAGACCAATTTTGAAAGTAGTAATTCTTTTTTCGACAGGTAGCCGTAAAATGTTTAGGGGTGTATAACTTTATGTGGTCTTTCTTCGGGGATTTAGCAATTGCTCTGGCAAAAGCGTTTCGAATACTTCGAAGCTTTTGCACATTAGATTTGGCAATATCGTTGCATAAAGAAGCATTTAGTAGTCAAATCAGTTGGTGACAGGAGCATTGACAGAGGGCAGATTTAGGCCCAAGATTTCGGTTTCTGCAAATGTATCTTATTTGGAGATGAGAAGCTTTGCATGCCTTATTAATATGGTCGCTGAATGACCTGGTTGTTGCAAAAAAATTAAACAGAGTTTGCGAGCGCAATCACCTTGAGCTACCAAAAGTGCTGTTAAATTTAAAGGAATTTACGGCATAAAATTTGCTCATGATATGACATGGGGCTTCCAAGAGAAGGAATTCAGTTTCTGAACGGTTAACGGCAAGACTGAACATTTTGCGTTTTGGATTTACATTCAAGACTAAACATTTTGCGAACAATCATATTATGTCTTTTTGGCAAAGGCCCTCATGAACGCAAATAGTAAATCGGTCTGGCCGCAGAGCCGTAGCGAGAGTATTTGGCACCCGGGGCAAGGCATCAATTTTTCGCTCCCCGTCCCCAATATAATTTGCAAACTAAAAAAAACTGGCGACGACCTTTTTTGCTTTTCTGACTTTTCACCACTTTGAGGAGTAAATAAAGTGTTAGCAGTGATGCCCTCAATTTTTGCCTGTCATACCAATGCCTAAACCAGCGTTTTAACTTCGTAACTGTAAAACTCACATCGTGAATAAAACCAAAGCATGGATTCTGGCGCCCATTCTCCCTAAGACGGCGCCCGAGGGCAGCTTGCCCTCCCCTAGCCCCCCTAGTTGCAGCTCTGTCGGGCCGCACATACAACGACACGCCAAATTCTTTAAAACAGGGGGTCTGCGACCTCTTGGACAGCGAGGGCTAAATTGCGATGACTGTCCGAGGGCCATGTAATTAAATAATTTTTCAACGGGCCCCAAAAAGTTTTCAAGTTTGTTTCTTAGAACGTTTGTGTTGGAAAAAGTTCAAAAGTTCAAAAAGCTATACATATCAAGTGCGAAAAAATAGTGCTGACCATTTTCGCTTGTCGGACTTAAAAGGGGATGACGACCTTTCTTTAAAAAAGCTGCGGGAACCGGAGGGCCAGATTAAACTCACTGGCGGGCCGGATGCGGCCCGCGGGTTGTAGGTTGTCGACCATTGCTTTAAAACAAGATGCCGACACGCATTCTATACGATCGCTAACAATGCCACTTTATCAATGCGATAAATGCAGACATTATATTTTCACTCAATGTTTATTCTAGCCACCTTGACATTGGGGGGATTTTGAAATGTTTGGGGGACAAGGTCTGAGTCTCCACACTTTGGGGAGGGGGATTTCCATCCCCCAGCCAGCATATATAAAAATTTTGGAGGGGAAATTTAAAACATGGGGGGGAATTCCCCCAGAGAAGGCCTAGAATAAACACTGTTTTTCACTAGTTCGTTGCAATCAGGAAGCGTTCTGAAAAGCGTTCTGTACAGCTTCGCTTCTTAGGCGCAATATCACAACAACAGAGCTGACTGTAAGTAGCCTATTACTTATTCCGTGCAAATATGATGGCCTATTAATACAACGCAACGTTTGTAAGATTTGAAATTGTACGAGATACGCCCGCATTGCAGGTGACGTGTAAGCACTAAGCAGGGTTATTTCTAGGATTGTCAATTTGGGGGGGGGGTGTCGGTAAATTCTGGGGTCCCCTGCCAAAAAAGTCTGTCGAGCAAAAAAGGGAATCCCATTATCAAAGCTGAGATTGGGGGGTGTCGGTTTCAAATGGGGGGTGTTGGGGTGTTAGGGAGTGTAAAAATATCCCTGGACGTAAGAGTAGGCCCTATAATATCAGCGCTTGAGTAAGCCATACTGTACTGCACTGTACTGTACAAGTCAACGACAAACTGCTTAAATTCAAATGAAGAAATTCATTCGTATGGCAGAATGGGGGATAGAGAGGACAGTGGTCTTCAACACACGAGAAATCATACAGAACCACTTAAAATCCAATTATTATTATTATTATTATTATTATTATTATTATTATTATTAGTAGTAGTAGTAGTAGTAGTAGTAGTAGTAGTAGTAGTAGTAGTATTAGTATTAGTAGTAGTAGTAGTATTAGTATTAGTATTAGTATCCATTATTATTATTATCCCTTATTATTATCTCTACAGATAAATATGTCGGGTTGGTTCCGTTTCGTAGAGGCGACGACGTCAATACACCAAGCGGCACCGGTTTCCCATCGCGGCGGCGGCGGCGGCGGCGGCGGCGACGACTTTCCTCTACCCGGTGCCGTTTTCCATTTCCGTCGTCGTCGTCGTCGCTGTGTCGCCAGGTGTCGCTGCGTCGTCCGTCTCCGCGTCCGACAGCGAAACTACGACCAGGACACGAGGATCGACGTGACAGTGGCGCCTCACAGCTATCGACGAAGGGGGGACGGGTGACTGCTGCTGCTGCTGCTGTTGATACTGCCGACCGCGGCGTATGAAAGGTCGCGAAGAGGAGGAGGAGACGGAGGCCGGGGAGTCGCTTCTGACGGCCGACGGCTGAAGGGCGAAGGCCAAATGGTCGGCGTCCTCGACGCTCCAGGTTTCCTTCGAGAATCTGCCGGACGCGTTTCTGGAGGAGGAGTAGGAAGGTCGCTGTTGGGTCAGCGCCTCCGCCCCCGTGTCGGTCGAAGGGGGAGACGGTCGGCGCCGCCGCAGACACCAGGACACGAAGCGCCCCGTCATATGCTTCAGATCGTTCTAGAAAATGAATAGGCGCGATATCATCATCATCATCATCATCATCATCATCATCATCATCATCATCATCATCATCATCATCATCATCATCATCATCATCATCATCATCATTATCATCATAATCAGCATCATCATCATCATCCTCATCATCATCATCATCATCATCATTATCATCATCATTATCATCATTATCATCATCATCATCATCATTATCATCATCATCAGCATCAGCATCATCATCCTCATCAACATCATCATCCTCTGGAAAGAAAGAAAGAAAGATAGAAAGAAAGAAAAAAAGATAGATAGATAGATAGATAGATAGATAGATAGATAGAGAGAGAGATAGAGAGAGAGAGAGAGAGAGAGAGAGAGAGAGAGATAAAGAGAGAGAGAGAGAGAGAGAAAGAGAGAGAGAGAGAGAGAGAGGGCCGGTCCTAGGCTTATTCGAGGTAGGCGTTACCTACGGCGGCACTTTGGGGGGTGGGGGGGGAGGCGGAGACATTTTAGGACTAAAATATCTTCCAGTTAATAATATCATTATCACTTACACTATCACTTTCACTATCACCATCATTATCATCGTCATTGTTGCTGTTGTTGTTGTTATTATTATTATTATTATTTCTAGGAACTCATTTGCGTGTAAATTTGTTTCATTTGTCAGTTAGCATTCATCGGCCGGATTCCGATATTTCCATTTCCGTTCCATGTCCGTTTCCTGTGGCCGCCATCACCGATCGCTAGACAAGCAGAGCCGAATGCCAGACAGCAATGAAGAACTCAAAAACGACGACGACGCCTAAAACCAGGGCTTTCTGAGCCGGAACCAGGCGGAACGGCGTTCCAGAAAATATAAACGGCGTTCCAGAAAATATAAACGGCGTTCCGGAAAATATAAACGGCGTTCCGGAAAATATAAACGGCGTTCCGGAAAATATAAACGGCGTTCCGGAAAATCGGAAGACTGGTCTATTAAAAAATAGCTGTGCCGACTGAAAAAAGGTCATCGCCCGGAAAATGGAGTTTTTAAAACTACTAAACCTCTGTGACGACTAAAAAAAGTCTTCACCGAAATTTAGAAATGTAGGGGCGCAAAATGGAAATCTTGCCTCGTTCCGGAAAATATTTGTTTACAAAGAAAGCCCTGCCTAAAACTAAGTCTACACACACACACACACACATGTATATATCCCATTGTACCGATGGGTAGGCCCTAGTTCCAGTTGCCGAGAAGTACATGTAAACCCCACTCTTTTTGTTACGGCGACTCTTTCGTATTCCGCCAGGGTCGCGTATAGCATCATCGTTTGACGAGCATCGCGACTTAACTGGATTTTCCCCCGAATTTATGAAGGGACGAGAGTAAAAACGTTGCGGTTAAATGGGTCTATGCTGCAAATGCGCACGGCAAAACTATCCACTCATGGTCCACTCTCTCTTATTCTCCCTCCCCCCGCTGTTTTACTGGTAGTAGCAAGGAAGAGGGAGAGACAGAGGCAGAGACAGAGACAGATGCAGAGAAACTGGAGGGAGGGAGAGAGAGAGAGACAGAGAGACAGAGAGAGAGAGAGAGAGAGAGAGAGAGAGAGAGAGAGAGAGAGAGAGAGAGAGAGAGAGAGAGAGAGAGAGAGAGAGAGAGAGAGAGAGAGAGAGAGAGAGAGAGAGAGAGAGAGAGAGAGAGAGAGAGAGATAGATAGAGAGAGAGAGAGAGAGAGAGAGAGAGAGAGAGAGAGAGAGAGAGAGAGAGAGAGAGAGAGAGAGAGAGAGAGAATCCTTTGGATTAATTCGGGATTTCACGATGCACTTATTCTCCTGCGTAAATCACGGCGCAATGAGCGACTTGGGCGAAGACCTCAAGGAAACAGAACACGGACACTGTCTCTCTCTCTCCCTTCCGGCGTTCGTCCTTCCGTGGTTTACGCGAGGTCTTTTGACCGGCGGCGCAAACCTGGTCAGAAAAACGGTCGTGTCCTAATTTCCCAACATAAAACATATTGGCTTTGCCGGACTTCTCAGGACGTTAAAGATGCAGAAGAAAAAGACTAGTGATGACTTTTTCTGCCTGTCAGACTTTTCAGGATGTTAGAGATGCAAAAAGCACAAACACTAGTGATGACTTCTTTTGTGTTTTTTGTTTGTTTTGCTTGCTTCGCGGACTTTTTAGGGCGTTAAAGGTGCAAAAAAACACAAAAAACTAGTGATTACATTTTGAAGCATTTAAGGCAAAAAAACTCCCATGTCCACAGTTCCGAGGTCACGACCGCTCCAAGAAATACCCGTGTCAGGTCATGAAAACATGGGTAGAGTAGTTTCCCCCCCGTGCTTTTGACCAGGATATTTCTAGGATTGTGAATTTGGGGGGTGTCGACCTCAAATTAGGGGGTGTCCGGAGCTAATTAGTATGCATTTTGTATGCATTTTTATGCATAGGCCTACCATTGTCACATTACCAAATTTTAGGGGGTGTCGATCTCAAATTGGTGGGAAAGTGTTGTGGGGTGTTAGGGGGGGGGTGCAAAATATCCCTGCTTTTGACCCTCGGATAAG